>ML780300.1:651071-661981 GCA_009831015.1 Picea engelmannii | reverse complement strand
TGTCACAGGACCGGTGAGAATTTGTATCATTCTATGTTCTTAGAGAGAAGGGATGGCTTTGTCAGATAAATAAGATTTTATTTCTAAGACATCGGCCAATTTTTCGCATACCTCTTTTGTTAGGACTAGGAAATGCGATATGAATTTTTGTAATGCAAATGAGGCATCGTATTTTTCAGCTAGTTAGAATTTTGATCATATTTCAAGCAATTTTATTCAACATGTTCCTCATGAAAGTCCTAAATTAGAGGAATTTGAAGGCACCAATGATGAAGAGGAGGAACATGACGGTGATAAATCTATTCAACAGTTTAATAGTAATGAAAATAATCAAAATGTAGGTCAAAGTGGAAACTATGATCAATGTTTAAATGATTGGGATGAAAATTTTCCTCCAAGTGAGGAGTTTCAAGGTACCAATGAATATTTCCAAGGCACCAATGAATATGATGAAGAATTTCCCTCGAGTGGAAATTTTAAAAGCAGTGAAGATGATTATGACAATAGTGGACACTTTTTCCCGAGTGTGAAATTTAAAGACAACAATGTTGGTGATGATGGATTTCCTCCAAGTGAGGATTTTGAAGGTACCGATGAATATTTTCCTCCAAGTGAGGATTTCCAAGGAAGAAATGAGGATGATGAAGAATCCCCCCCAAGTGGGGATTTTAAAAGTAATCATGACGATTATGGAAATGTTGAACAATCTTTCTCGATTGAGGAATTTAAAATAAGAAATGTTGGTGATGATGATTTTCCTCTAAGTGAGGATTTTCAAGGTACCGATGAGGATAATGAATATTTCTTCCAAGTGACGATTTTCTTTCCAGTAATGAGGATGATGAAGAATATATCTCAAGTGGTGATTTTCAAAGTAGTGAAGATGATTACTCCATTGGTGGACACTCTTTCCTGAGTGATAAATTGAAAAAAAACAATGTCGATGTTGATTTTCCTCCAAGTGAGGATTTTCAAGATACAGATGAATATTTTCAAGGCACTAAGCAGGATGGTGAAAATTTTCACTCAAGTGGGGATTTTGAAAGAAATGAAGATGATTATGTCAATGGTGGAAAAAATGTTGATGATGAATTTCCTCCAAATGATTATGTTGATGATGATGTTCTCAATCATTCAGCTGCAACAAATCAAGGTGATCGACATTCTCTAGTTCAGTCTCCTGACAATGTTTTGCTTGATACTCCTTGTGGTGATAAGGAAAATCCTTCTAGTGAGGATGATGAAATAGTGGATACATTGCAAAGAAACATTGTATCTAGGACAAGGATTAGACCTTTTTATATCAATCCAAATCATTCTAGCTATACAAGGTATAGGAAATAATTTCTAACTAAATCAATTTTCATAAGTGAATTGATTTCAAGTGAATGTTGTCAAAAGAATTGTTTGAAAAGCATGGACTACATGTATGCCTTGAATAAAAGGAAGACATATTTGTCAATGAATATGAGTGTGCAAAATTAGTATTTGATGGGGTGCATGATATCCACCAATACATGATATGATTATGGCATTGGGAATATTTTACTTTGCAGAAAGGCTTTAAAAAAAAATCACTCAATTGGTAATCTTCATCTATCAAGAATCCATACAAGATTGGAAAAATATCCTTCATTTTATTCAAAGGTACATCATGGACGAGAGAGTGGGCCATTGACAAACACTACGTTGTCATGGATGCGTGATTTCTTTTCCAAACATGGAGTGTATGCCAGATAGAGACACAATACATATTCCAGATAATTTCTCAAGGAGGGAAATCTACAACTTGTACAAAGGATATGCTGAAGGTGTTGAAGGAAATGGTAATTTTATTACATACACATATTTTAAAAGAATATGGAAGAAACAATTCAACAATGTATGTATTCCTAAGAAGTCAAGGATGGGGATTTGTAGTATATGTGCTACTCTTAAATCAAGAAGAGATAAATCTGAAGGTGTAGAAAGAGGTATGTATTTACTATTTTTTTTTTTTAAATTGAATAGTTATCAACTATGAAAACATACGATCAATATTTTTTTTTATGTCATGTGAAGATTCCATAGTCAAAGCACTTCAAGAACATCGGAATCAACAATCAAGTGAAAGAAAAAAATTGTACAAACATAGGAAGAAGTGTTATGATGCCCCAAACAAATATTTATGTATGATAATTGATGGCATGGACCAAAAGAAAATACTTCTACCACATTTTGTTCGTACACTCAAAAATTTATAGGAAGAGAATTTCATTCCGTTTCACTTGGTTGGTTGTATGGTTTTCAATTGAAAAATGTGTCCAAGGGTTTACTTCACAGCTCCAAATATTCATAATGATGCAAATCTGACCATCACCATAATTCATCATGTGCTCACTCACTGGTCTGGAAATATTCCTCAAGATCACTATCTATAGTTGGACAACACTAGTCGTGAAAATAAAAATCAAATTGTGTTTTGATATCTAAGCATGCTTGTTGAAATGAGAATCTTTCAAAAGGTGAAAATTGGTTTACTTCTTGTTGGACACACTCATGATCATATTGATCAAATGTTCAGTCATTTTTCAGTAACATTGAAGAGGAAAAATGTTGAAAGTCTACCATCATTGATTGAATGTATTAAGAAAGAAGACATTCCAGAGCCTGTTTTTTATATATTAGAAGAAATTGTTGACATGTGAAGATTTATTCAGGGACTGCATCGTGAAGAGAAATGTATTGAGCAGCTTAATGAAATTAGCTTCCAACATCAATTTTTTTTCAAAACAATTGAGGGGAAAACACTTATATGGGGAAAGCAATATTCAACTACTACAGAATGAGGGCCTTCATAAGGTTTAACATTTTTTAAGTTCATTCCAGATCGTCCAATATTTGCATCAAAGTTATTGTTTTTACAATCAGTTGTTGAAATCCACAATGCACAAAGGCGTAATAGAGATGTATATTATTATAAATGCCTGGAAGAAATAAAAAAGTCGATTAAGGGTACATATGAGTACTTTGATGTTGCTGATTCTATTTTGTGGGAGTCTTTTTTCAATATTCAAAGTGACATAATTTCAAGCTCAACAAATGAAGATACAATGTTGAAGACTCCATTTCATTGGCCACAAAATATGCCAAATGAATCTAAAAAACAAACATTGTTGAAGTTCAATAAGAATATCAAGGTTCTATTGAGTTTACAAAAATAGAGGAAAGATAAATGTATATTGGTTCGTGAAGGTCATGTGCACAACGTGAAGCCATGGAAGACCTTTACAAGGGTTCAGTACAATATATTAAGGAGGGTAGCATGATTGCAGTTTTAGCGACTGAAGATCCACATGGCTATCCATTCTAGATTGGAAAGGTTATAAAGATTGAGAAATAAGATGATGATGTTATTGCAATTGAAGTGCATTGGTATGCAACAAGTACACATCCATTCAATGGTGTGTACAAGCTAGATATGGTGGTTGAGAAACATGTCAATAGAAAGAGAAAAAGAAAGGGTCAAAATACAACTCGTCGTCACATTGACCTATTAAAATTAGATTATGTTGACATACTTGTTTATGACTTCAATTTGACAAAGAGAGGAACTCTTCTCTCCAAGACAACATAGATTATCAAGAGGTTGTTTCCAAAAGAAATAAATGCAAGATGGGAGTCTGTTGAACCTAGTCGTAGATCTAAAAGGAATTTGACATCTGAAATGTTGGGCATGCATGTAGACTCAGATGGTGCATTCATCGACAATAAAGAAGAGTATGGATCATGTACATCTTCATCCAATCATTCATTTGAAGAAAATGTAGACTCTGATGGTATTTCAGAAACCACGAGTCAATCTAAATAAGTGTATGAAACATTTTATGCATTTTTTTATCCATATGATGTTTGTATGGTAACTAGAAATGAGCATTGAACTTACATATGATCTTACATGAAGTTATGAATCTTTTGTTATCTTTTATGAAATGTTTTTGATTATGGATAATATAATAAAATTTCTTAGCTCATATGTTTTGAATATGGACAATATAACACTATTTTTAAGAAAAAAATTATGTTTCATTCAATGTAACTTGTATTTACTTTTTTATTATTATAAGTAATAAAAATATTAAAAAGTGACGTTGAATTTTTAAAGAATATTGTGATATTTTCATGGCATTATGTATTACCTTGTGCTTTGAGTGATAATAATATTTTAAAGGTAAACATTTAAGGGTTGATTTTATAGTTTTGTTTACAGTAATGATGAGTTCTTTTACCAGTTTATAAAAATGTGTCATTTTCATACCCCAATTTTAGAATGGGTGCTACTGGTAGCAATAGTTTTCAATTTGAAGGTTTATTTTGAGGTTTTGGTATTAATGGTACCAAGTGCTAAAAATACAATTTCAAAGTAACTAAAATTTTAACGTTTTGAAAAGAAAAAAATTCAAAAACATGTTTTTTTTAGGTGTTGATTTTAAGGTTTTTATGAACTATTGTTTGAGTTTTGAAGGTCATGTTTGAAAAATGTTGTAATTTTGACCCCATTTAAAAAAATGGTGCTACTGGTAGCACCACTTTTTGATTTGGGGGTTGATTTTGATGTTTTTTATGCAAAAATATGGGTTTTTTGGGCCATAGTTCTCGTTTTGAGGTCACATTTCTCATAAAGTAGGTAAATTTGTTGCCTTTGAAAGATAGTCCATGCCAAGCCCGATAAAAACCCATGGGGGATTAGAAGAAAGATGATGGAGCAGGAGATCCTTTTAAAATATTGCTCGAGGAAGCCCTTGCATGACAAAGGAACAAAATTATGGACAACTTTACACAGATCCTTCGACAACTGTCCACAGGAGACACATCTTCATCAAGCGGCCATGCAACCCCCTTCAAGGTACAAGTAAATTTTGATATTCCATTATTTGGAGGACTGATAGATGCAGATTATGTAGATAAATGGATTAATCTACTTGAAGGATTTTTTTGGTCCATAATTTTTTTGATAGGGAAAATATTACTTTTGCACTCCTCAAGGTCACCCCCCATGTTAAAGAATGGTGGGATACTTACTCTGAGAAAAGGGCCATAAAGGAATCTTCAATATTTTTGGTCTCCCCCACATGGGATTCCTTCAGGGATTCCATTAAATAACAATACCCTATTGAAATCTATGAGGACCAGTACACAAGATGGACCACCCTGTGTCAGGAAAGGTACCAGACAATACCATATTTCACCAATATTTTCCATACCCTTTGCACCAAATCAGGTATCAAATAATATGAACAACATCTGGTGCTCAAATACCACGACTATCTGCATAGATACATTAAAAAAAATGGATTTTCTGGACATCACATCATTAGGTGCGACTTATAGATATGCTATCAAGATAGAGAATAAATTTAAGAAGAAGAGGCAATATTTTGGATCTGCAAACTCCTCATAGCTGAAGTAGGGCAAAGGCGGCCCCAACCCACAAAACGAGGGGTAGATAAAAGATGGTTTCTCTCAAGAAAACTATTTCAAGCTACAATCCAAGAAGGGTAATGAGAAGTCGAAGAAGGACAAGAGAAAATGGTGTGAATACCATAAAATCCCTTGGAACAACATAAAAGAATGTCGCTCCAAGAAGTCACTAGTGGCCGAGCTGAAATCCTCAAAGTCAGAGGCAGATTCTGACTCTGAATCAAATCCAGAAAGTGGGAAGTAAATCATCTATGTTGAACCCAGTGCCACTACCGCTACCACCAAAGTCCAACCAAGAGAACCAGACCACTAGAGGAAGGGGAACGCCTCTTTCACTCACATATGTGAGTAAAGGGAACTCCACTACATTTCATTGTTGATAGCGGCAGTCAGAAGAACCTAATTTCAACAGACGTCATTAAGCAGTTGGACCTTACTATAACACTTCACCCACAACTATACACCATCGGATGGCTTCGCCAAGGATGAGATCTTTGTGTTAGCCAATAATGTCATCTTCCTTACAACATCAAGCTCTTCAAAGACGAGGTATTTTTTGATATTTCTCCCCTTGAATTTTGTGAAGTTCTTTTAGGCCAATCATATTTGTGGAAGCGACATGTTGTGTATGGGTCTAGACCCCGCAGTGTTATTATTACTTTGGGTAGACAATTGTACAGGATACAAGAGGTAGCATTGCCTACCACTATTTATTTAATCTCTACTAAGAAATGTAGTAAGTTCATTTCACAAACTAGGAAGTTAGTCTTCTTTGTGATCCATGCTCACAGTAAGTAGAAGGTTTCCGCCACATTCGTGACCTATACACAGAGCCTTTATTTGCAGCAGAATCAAGTGGATGGGATCATGGAAGAGTATAGAGACATCTTCTCCTCACCCACCGGGGTACCGACGCACATCCAAGTCAAGCATCCAATTGATCTAACCCCTGGTGCCCCACTTCCTAATGGACCATTCTATAGTTGCTCGTTGATGGAAAATGTTGAAATCAAGCACCAAATCCAAGAGATTATTCAAAATGGGAACATACAACCCAACTCATCCCCTTGCGGAAGCCTGATTATGATGGTGCAAAAGAAATATGAGACTTGACGACTCTGCATTGATTAAAGAACATTAAAGGAAATGAAAGTCAAGAACCGATACCCAATTGCCCGAATTGATGATCTTTTTGACCAACTCAAGGGGGAAAAGTTCTTCGATTGACCTAAAGTCTGGTTACCACCAGGTTCCCATCAAACCAACTGATGTATAGAAGACAACTTTCAAATCTAAAGAAGGTCTCTTTGAATGGTTGGTCATGCCCTTTGGCTTAACAAATGCACCATCAACTTTCATGATATTGATGGATGATATTTTGAGACTCTTCACCAACTCTTTTGTGGTGGTATGTTTGTATGACATCCTCATATTCATCAACACTTAAGAGGAGCACATGAAACATATTTAATAGGTTTTGGGAATTCTGCGGCAGCACAAGCTAAATGCCATCTTGGAAAATGCTCCTTTGGAATGAACAGGGTCCAATACTTGGGATACATTATTGATGAGCACGGGGTACATGTGGATCCAACTAAAATCCAAGTCATTCATGACTGGCCAGCCCCGACCATACTAACCGATCTTTGAAGCTTCTTAGGACTTACAAACTTCTATCAAAAGTTCATGTTTGGATTCTCCCATATTTCATGGGCCCTCAACCAAGTCACTAAGGGTGGTGGCAAGGAAAAGTTCGCATGGGGGTAGGCACAAAAACAAGCATTTGATGATCTGAAGCATCACTTGTGCTCAACTCCAAGACTCTCCTTACCTAATCTACAATAACCATTCAAGATTGAGACTAATGCCTCTGACTATGTTGTTGACACAATTCTCACTCATCATGGTCATCTAGTAGCATACCATAGTGAGACACTCTCAGATATTGTCCAGAAATACCCCACCTATGACAAAGAAATGTATTCCATTATGTAAGTTTGTCGTCAATGGAAATATTACATTCTGGGAAAGGAGAAAATCATCCACACTAATCACAAGCCTCTACAGTTCATATAGACACAGGGGAAGTTGCAAAACGAATGCCATCAAAAGTGGTCCACATACCTACAACAATTCCATCTCAACATCAAGTATAAAACAAGGAGAAAAAATCATGTCGCTGACTACCTCAGTCACCCTCCCGTTGCTGCACTCACGATAGTTCTCCATTCATGTGGGCATGAGGAATCTGAGTGGCCCCAACTTTATCAGCATGACCTTGACTTCACCACCACCTATCATCTCTTGGGTACAAGAGCGAATGTCATTGATTTTCACATCCAGAATGGACTGTTATTCCATCTAGGCAACCTCTGTGTTCCCACAAGCGAGTGTGCAAAGATAATTTGGGAGGCTCACTACAGTCGGATGGAAGGACATTTTGGTGTGGAGAAAATTTTGTTCATTCTACAGAAACATTTTTATTGGCCAAAACTTCGATAAGATGTCAACAAGTATATCAGATCTTGCACTGCCTATGCCATTTCCAAGCCAGCCATCAAGAAGAAAGGCTTATACACCCCTCTTCCTACTCCTAATAGGCATTGGGAATCCATCTCGATGGATTACATGTCTGGCCTTCCTTCCACCAAGAAAAACAATGATTGTGTATTTGTTGTGGTTTATAGGTTTTCAAAGATGGCCATTATCACAGCCTGCAAGAAGAGCATCATAGTGACATATACTGCCAAGATCTTCTTCAAACGGGTGTGGGTCCATTTTGGGATACCACAGAACATCACCTGATATCGGGAAAATAGGTTCCTCAACAAATTTTGGTCTAGTATCTAGTCACTGTTGGACACAAAGCTCACTAAATCCACTACTTTCCACCCCCAATCCATGGCCATACAGAGGTCGTCAATCGGATGATTGTGCACATCCTTCACATACATGAGATGGGAGACTTCACTATGTTCATCACGCCTACAAAAAGTCTCTCCATAGCTCCACCAGACATATCCCATTTTAGGTAGGGTTAGGATTGTTGATTAATTGGGTTGGTTGTCATTGGTGTCAACCCTTGAAGAAAGTCTGGTAGCACAATGATTTGAGTAATGGACCCACGCTTGTTTGATGGATAATGATATGAGTTTTGATATATTTACAGGTAATACTATTCCAAATGGATATTACATGTCATTCCATTTTTGGTGGTATGTGGAACGTCACACAACTCCTCACAGTTAGAGAGTTATGGCCATGTGAAGTTGTAGAAAGGTTTTGGTAATGGACCCAAGTTTGTTTGATGGATAATGGTATGCATTTTGATATGTTTACAGGTAAGAATATTATATATGGATAGTACATGTATGCCATTTCTAGTGGTATGTGGAACGTCACATAACTCCTCACAATTAGAGAGTTATGGCCATGTGAAGTTGGAGAACCCTCGTGAGTCATCTAGAATCCCCAAAAGGTCAAAGTAGTCAAAGTGGTTTAAGAGATTTTAGAAGGTAAATAATAAAGTGAAGTGATGAGTGTACTATAAGTCAAAGTTAATACAAAATAAATTATTTAAATAATATAGTTAATGGATAAATTACTAAGTTGACAAGTGGTTAGAAGTGGGTTAACCCTAAACTAAGGAAAGTGGGTTAAGATGGTTAGAAGGTAACCCCTTGAGGAAGCTACATGAAAGTATAAATAAGAGGCAAGGCTCTTTCATTTTAATAACACTTGAGAATATTGAATATCTATAGGTGAATGAGGTAACCAAAGGATATCTAAGCCGAACTTCAGAGGGAAGGTGAAGTAAAGAAGGCCAAAATTCAAGGGAGGATACATTCTTTTGATGATGCTTTCTAAGGTATGTTATTTACAGGTCATCTCACCATTTTTGCAATAATTTTTTTTATAGAATGAATCAAACTGTGAAATTGGGAGGCCATTGATGAAACATATCCAAGTAGTCGTGATACAAATTTAATCTTGTGGTTCGTTTTATTTTTGGAGTTACACACAGTGGAAAATAGGGTTTGTGGCTAGTCCTGAAACTAGTCTAAAACATGTGTTTCAGGTAAAAACATAATAACTTATTCATAACAGATCCAAATTTAGTAAGACCAAATGTATTGGTTAGACTACCATCTATAATATTTTTTGTACAATTTTCAAATCCATACAACAAATATTTTGTGCGGGGAACACTCTATAAGTTCGCTCTCTAGAATAAGCCAGAATTCAACAAGGTATACCATTTTTTCTATAACTCATTTTCTAAGAGGTTCCAAGTAGTGAAGTCTGGAGGAATTGCATAAAAGACACTGAAGAACATTTTTTACCATTTTTATATATTTATTCATTACATGTACATAGTTATGATTATTTCAAGTTAGGGTTGTTGACTAATCCAAAATTAGTCATGTGAGAGTAAAGTAAAGTTTGATGAAAATGATAGTCTCTTGTTGTTAAAGTTAAGGAAGATTTGCAGGTATGTGATCTTATGCACCAGGTCTATTACAGAGTTACAAATTAGATTTGGATGATGAAATTGATGAGGGATTTTGGTTGAGGTACATGGTTGAGACAAGTAGTTGATGAGTTGGCACATACATGAGGTGTATAGTTGATGATGTTGGTACATATTGATGATTCATAGTTGATCAGTAGTTGATACATGATTGGTACATACTTGGTACATGGTTGGAGGGAATTGTTAGTAGTATTGTTGACACATGGTTTATGGATGATGTAGCATACTTGTATTGGTATAATATTAGAAGCATATATTGATCTTGGTGATGATTATGAGTTGTTGTGTTCTTCTTGGTTGATGCACTTGTTTATGGTACAGGTTGATTACAGGTTAATTGGTACAGTTTGGTGCATGGTTGATGCACTTGTTTATGGTACATGTTGATTACAGGTTGAGGTACAAGTTGATGCATGGTTCAAGTTATTGGTACATGTTGTTTGGTGCATGTTTATTGGTACAGGTTTACAACAATATATATCACAGTGATAGTGTGATAATGGTTCCATCATTCTACTTATACATTAGGGCGGTTGGACGAGGAAAGGACGGGTGGTTGTAGCCACCTTTCGGTTGTAGCCAGAGAACATAGGGGGTTGTAGCCTCCTTCTAGTTGTAGCCAGACAATTGGGGAGTTGGAGCTTCCCTCGGGTTGTATCTTGAGAAATTAGGGGGTTGGATCCTCCTTCCAGTTGCAACTGGGAAAAAAAAGAAGTTGGTGCTTCCAATGAATGTAATTCTTAAAGACATATAAGAAAATGTGTTTTGTGGTTTTATCCCGCTTTGGGTTTCCATGTTAAAACACTGGTGTGTTGTGCATGTGTATGATTTCTCATTTGTTCATTGTTTATTTACTCTGCAACTATTGGATGATAATGATACATTGATATAACACTTTCATATTGTGATTAAAAGG
>ML780300.1:637891-651053 GCA_009831015.1 Picea engelmannii | reverse complement strand
CCCCCCCCCCCGCAGTAATCCAACAATTGGTATCAGAGCAGGTGCCTTCAAGAATCAGTTTAACCACTGAAAGGTAGATCATGGAGAGAAACAACATGTAAACACATGCAATACCACATTTTGATGGACAAAAGTATTCATTATGGATCAGAAGGATGAAGACATATATACATGCACAAGGATTTGAAATTTGACAATCTGTAGTAGATGGATACAAAAAAACTAGCAGTTCCACCAACAAGTGAAAGAGCAATAAAAATAGATCAAAATAATTCCAAAGCCACAAATGCACTTCTGAATGGTCTTGGTGAATCGGTATACACCAAAGTTATGCATTGTAAATCCGCTAAAGAGATTTGGGACAAAATTCAAAATATTTATGAAGGATGTCTAAAAGGTCAAAGAAAAATGGAAAGCAAAAAGAAAAAGAACATAACAACAACAGTGACATCTCGTAAGATGATGAAGAAATGGCCAATTTTTTCAAGAGATTGAACAAGGGAACCAATAAAATATATAAAGGTAAGCTTCCATTGATTTGTTTTAATTGTGATGGTATTGGTCATTTTTCTAATAAATGTCCTCATAAGAAAAATAAGGGGAATGATGAAGATTACTCAAATAGAAAACAAACATATAAAGGCAAAGGAACCACAAAAAAAGTTTTCAAGAAAAACTTATGCACCAAAGAAGACATCTCCTCATCAGAGGAAGATGAAGTTAGTGATGGTGAGACAAAAAGAGTTCTATTCATGGAAGTAGAAGAATTTGATAAAGAAGACACCGAAGAATAATATGAAGAGGAAAAAGTTAACTACCGAGAAGAATTGTTGACTTCCATAGAAGCTATAAGAAGAGAAAAGAGGAAAAACAAGAAGCTACAAGAAGAACTAGACAAGAACGAAGACACTCAAGAACTAGAGCATATCATTATGGAATTGAAGGTTCAAATAGAAGACTATAAAAGAATTGAAGAAGCACTTGAAGAACATTTAGAAGAAAGAGACAGGATCACTAGAAATTTGGAAGTAGAGATTATCACATTAAGAAAGGATATTCAAAAGAAAAATATGTAGAACAACTCAAAAGTTTTGGATGACATTATCAACAGTCAAAGGCCTAATCATGACAAGTCCAGACTTGGATACAATCAGACAGAAAAGGGATCAAGATCCAAATCAACATAACAAGAAACATATCTAAAACGTTATGTAGAAAAAATCAAAGGGGATAGGAATACCTACAAGGAATATTACATGGACACTCCACCGAGAAGATTCAGATTTCAGAATTGATGGCCGACATAGACAAATAGGCCTCAGGAAGAAGAAGGATTCATAAGAGTAACTCATTTCAGAAGATCTTCAACTCCTAGGTATCAAACTATATTTTTGGGTTTATGTTATGCATGCAATAATTTTGGACATAAATATGTAAGTTGCAGAGCTAATAGCAAGAACATAAACAACTTTGAAAGACATACACAAAATGGTTATCCAAGAAGGTCTAGTGAAACACAGAGAAGAAGCTACAATAGGTTTGAATCATTGAGCACTGAAGTGGAATGCTACAAGTGCAATAACTTTGGACATGTGGCCAAAGATTGTAGAATGATAGTCTCTCCTAGAGAACCACAATAGAACAACAACAGTCACAGACAGGAGCCTCATAAGAGAACATGGATAAGAAAGCGGAATCAATATAGCAATGAAGAATGCACATTCACTCTACAAGCTAAGAAGAAGAAGCGTGGTTGGTATGATGATAGTGGTTGTTCAAAACATGAAGAACGGGTGAACAAAGACTGGGTCCCAGAGATTGCAAGATTGGAAATAAAACGAGATGAAGAAAATTCTATAGAGAAAAGGAAATATGAGGGACAAAGAAAGGTTTGGAAAATAACTAAAAGAAAGGAAGGACATCTAAATAAGGTACATGTTCAAAAGATTGTACTTTTAGGCATTGTAGTGAAATATGAATCCATAGACATAAATAAATAATTTGGAGCTCAAAGAGATAATGAATCTACCAATGAAGATGATGATGAATCTACCAATGTAGATGATGATGAATACACATTAGAGAAGGAATTGTTCTAAGCCATCCGACTTAGATACTCCCAGGTAATATGAATATTAGATAGGGGGAGTCTATGCGATAGCTATGACAGACCAAAGAACCATCCTTCAAGCAACTTATAGAGTTTGAGAAGACATATTCAAAGTAGTTAGTTAGCAGAAGTACAATTTGATAGATTAATCAAGACTTCATGATAGTATAGTGATAAATGGGTCAGCATTATGGATAGTTGCGCAAGTAGAGTCTTGGACAGTATGGACATAATGGATTCTTAAGAACACTTAGCGGGTTTGGACAGATATATGACAGTGGACAAGAGCATGGATTCATAGATTGGTTCAGAGAGTGGTTCAGAGACAAAGGAACATTATCATAATGGATGATAATTACACAGGAAATGGCTCGAACAATACTAATGGATTCAAAATTGACATATATATTTTGGACACATGCAGTGCATACAACAGTTCACATTCAAAATAGAGTAATGCGTAGAAACAACAATGACAAAACTCCCTATGAGATATGGAAAGGAAGCGTAGACAACAACTTCCACATCAAGGTAACTCAAGGTAGTATTTTATTAATTGAAATTTATGTTGATGATATTGTTTTGGAAGTACTAATGACAAGTTAAGCCAAAAATTTGCAAAGGATATGCAGAATGAATTTGAAATGTCATTACTTGGAGAACTATCCTTCTTTTTTGGTCTTCAGATATGTCAAAGCAACCAAGGAATTTTTATTTCTCAATCTAAGTATATCGAAGAACTGCTAAAGAGGTTCGGAATGGAAGATTTCAAACTAGTTACCACTTCTATGCAAACCAGTTGCAACTTGAGAAAATAATATGATTCAAAGTCTACAAACTAGAGGAAATACAGGTTAATGATTGGTAGCTTACTATATGTGACAACATCGAGACCAGATGTAATGCACGAAGTTGGATAGGTGGCATGATTTCAAGCAACACCAAAGGAATCACACGTATTAGCAGTGAAGAGGATTTTCAGATATCTCAAAGGAACAAAAGAGTTTGGATTATGGTATCCAAAAGGAAAGGATCTATCACTTATTGCCTATACAGATGCAGATTGGGCAGGTTTCATTGATGACCGACGAAGCACCAGTGGAGAAACATTGTACTTGGGTGAGTGTTTAGTATCATGGTTAAGAAAGAAACAATCATAATTATCCTTATCTACAGTCGATGCAGAGTATATTGCAGTATCAACATGTTGTACATAGGTTCTATAGATGAAACAAACTCTGATATATATACAAGTTGAGTATGATGATCCCATTCCAATCTATTGTGATAATACAAGCACCATCAGTATCTCAAAGAACCCAATGATGCACTCCAAGACGAATCACATTCCAATAAAGTATCACTTTCTATGGGAACAAATTGCATAGAAGAACATCAGAGTTGAATATGTGGGCACAAAATAACAAGTGGCGGACATCTTTACAAAACCTCTTTCAAGAGAAGCCTTTGAGTATCTTCGCTAGATACTCAGAGTAATTTATACTCCAAAATGAATGCTTTTTAATGATTATCTTATATGTCTTATATCTACACGAGGAAGCGCCATAAAGAGGATATTTCAGGTTGGAAGATTAGTTTCAGGAAGAGTTTATTCAGAGGGAGTATCCCCAAAGACATTTCAGTTAGGGGGAGAAACCTCGGATGGAAAGATACCTTTTCCATTGATGCCAAAGGGGGAGATATTTATCAGATGAAAAACTAAATGGAAAGGTAAAGGTAAAGGGGGAGCATGAGTGACATGAATTCAGTATTTCATCAGAGTGTTTCCATCAATTCCAAAGGGGGATATTGTTGATTAATTGGGTTGGTTGTCATTAATGTCAACCCTTGAAGAAATTTTGGCAGTGAATTCCAGTAGCACAATGGTTTGGGTAATGGACCCAAGTTTGTTTGATGGATAATGGTATGCATTTTGATATATTTACAGGTAAGACTATTCCATATGGATATTACATGTCATTCCATTTCTAGTGGTATGTGGAACATCACATAAATCCTCACGGTTAGAGAGTTATGGCCATGTGAAGTTGGAGAAAGGTTTAGGTAATGGACCCAAGTTTGTTTGATGGATAATGGTATGCGTTTTGATATATTTGTAGGTAAGAATATTCTCTATGAATAGTACATGTAATTCCATTTCCAGTGGTATCTGGAACGTCACATAACTCCTCACGGTTAGAGAGTTATGGCCATGTGAAGTTGGAGAACCCTCATGAGTCATCTAGAAGCCCCAAAAGGTCAAAGTGGTCAAAGTGTTTTAAGAGATTTAAGAAGGTAAATAATAAATTAAAGTGATGAGTGCACTATAAGTCAAAGTGAATACAAAATAAATTATTTAAATAATAAAGTTAATGGAGAAATTACTAAGTTGACCAGTTGTTAGAAGTGGGTTAACCCTAAAATAAGGAAAGTAGGTTAAGATGGTTAAAAGGTAACCCCTTGAGGAAGCTACATGAAAGTATAAATAAGAGGCAAGGCTCTCTCATTTTAATAACACTTGGGCATATTAAATATCTACAGGTGGCTGAGGTAATCAAAGGATATCTAAGCCAAATTTCAGAGGGAAGGTGAAGTAAAGAAGGTCGAAATTCAAGAGATGATAAATTCTTTTGATGATGCTTTCTAAGGTATGTTATTTACAGGTCATCTCACCATTTTTGAAATAACTATTTTTCTATAATGATTTAGACTGTGAAATTGGGAGGCCATTGAGGAAACATATCCAAGTAGTTGTGATACAAATTTCATCTTGTGGGTCATTGTATTTTTGGATTTACACGCCGTGGAAAATAGGGTTTGTGGCTAGTCCTAGAACTAGTCTAAAACAGGTGTTTCAGGTAAAAACGTAATAAATTTTTCATAATAGATCTCAATTTAGTAAGACCAAATGTATTGGTTAGAGTATATTTTGTAGTATTTTGTGTACAATTTTCAGATCCATACAACAAATATTATCTGCGGGGAACACTCTACAAGGTCGCTCTCTAGAATAAGCCATAATTCAACAAGGTATTCCATTTTTGCTATAACTCCTTTTATGAGAGGCTCCAAGTAGTGAAGTCTGGAGGAATTGCATAAAATACATTGAAGAACATTGTGTACCATTTTTAGATCTTTATTCATTACAGGTACATAGTTATGATTATTTCAAGTTAGGGTTGTTGACTAATCCAAAATTGTCATGTGAGACTAAAGTAAAGTTTGATGAAAATGCTAGTCTCTTGTTGTTGAAGTTAAGGAAGGTTTACAGGTATGTGATCTTATACAAAAGGTCTATTATAGAATTACAAATCAGATTTGGATGATGAAAATGATGAGGGCTTTTGGTTGAGGTACATGTTGGGTACATGGTTGAGACAAGTAGTTGATGAGTTGGCACATACATGAGGTGTATAGTTGATGATGTTGGTAGATATTGATGAGTCATAGTTGATGAGTAGTTGATACATGATTGGTACATACTTGGAACATGGTTAGAGGGACTTGTTAGTAGTATTGTTGACACATGGTTTATGGATGATATAGCATACTTATATTGGTATATTATTAGAAGCACATATTGATCTTGGTGATGATTATGAGTTGTTGTGTTATGCTTGGTTGATGCACTTGTTTATGGTACATGTTGATTATAGTTTTTTTGGTACATATTAGTGCATGGTTGATGCACTTGTTTATGGTACAGGTTGAGGTATAGGTTGATGCATGGTTCATGTTATTGGTACATGTTTTTTGGTGCAAGTTGATTGGTACAGGTTTACAGTAGTATATTTCACAGTGATAGTGTGACAGTGGTTCTATCATTCTACTTATACATCAGGGTGGTTGGACGAGGAAAGGACAGGTGGTTTTAGCCACCTTCCAGTTGTAGCCAGATAACATAGGGGGTCGTAGCCTCCTTCTTGTTGTAGCCAGAGAATTGGGGAGTTGGAGCTTCCCTCAGGTTGTAGCCTGAGAAATTAGGGGTTTGGAGCCTCCTTCGAGTTGCAACTAGAAAACAAAGGAAGTTGGTGCTTCCAACGAATGTAATTCTTAAAGACATATAATAAAAAGCATTTGTGGTTTTCTCCCTCTTTGGGTTTCCACGTAAAAACATGGTTGTATTGTGTATGTGTATGATTTCTCATTTGTTCATTGTTTATTTACTCTGCAACTATTGCATGATAATGCTACATTGATATAACACTTTCATATTGTGGTTAAAAAGGACTGAATTTCTCTATTACTGATTCAACCCCCCTCTCAGTAATCCAACAGGGATTCCAACCCTTGGGTCCCATTGATGTTGAAATACCTATTGAATCCACACAAGAAGAATCTTCCCATGTTCAGTCTGAGGTCGACAAAGCCAACAAATTCATTGAGAGGATTCAACACATCTACCAACAGGTCCATGAGGTTTTGTAGAAAGCCAATGATAAGTACAAGCAACACCATGATCAACACCAGGTATCGCACAAATTTCAAGTGGGATACAAGGTTTGGTTACATTTGTAGAAATAGCTCCTTACATGGCCTTATCAAAATCTCCACCCACTTCATTATGGGCATTACAGTATCACCAAGGTTGTGGGTAGCAATGATTTTGAGCTCAACACTCCACCCTTCCTTGGATTGCACCCAATGTTCAATGTGGACCTCTTTCGGCCATATTTTCCACCATTATTGCACACCTCATGGATCGAAGAACATTTGAGACCAACAGAACTCAACCTTGAATGCATAGAAAAATAATCCACTTATTAGATAGTGGACACACAGGTTAAGGGAAATCACCACCAGAGGATCCAACTTTATTGGGTTGTCAAGGCAAGAAAGCTCCTACACCAAGAAAAGTGGCTCACCTAGGGCCAAATTCAACAGAAATTTCCTCACTTGATGGGGGAACTCTACACAATGGATACCATTTCTTCCTAAGGGGATAGGACTGATCCAGGTGGATATTGGTGGCCACCCACCTATTCCAACTGGATTCTCTTGACATTTTTTAGTTCAACATGTTCTTCTAAAATTATTTGTAATTGTGGGTTTTACACTTCTGGGGTTGTCTGAATCCATACTTATTTTATAGGTGGAGATTGGTGGCCTCCCACCTAATCCAGCTGGCTTATTTTGGAAGTTTTAATGTCAGTACATCTTTATGCACTTATAGGGTCGTTTTGGGGCCCTAAACAATGTTTTTTTGGCTTGCCACAATCAAACTGTAGACAAAGTTAGATTTTGACGATATAATGTGTATTTCTAGAAAATACCTTTCTAAAGGGTTATCACGTGCCTAAAACAGAAGTCATATGAAAAATTTACAACCCTGGGAAGTTGAGGTACCAACTTACCCATTAGGGTGCACATAAATTTTGGCATTTCATCTCCTAGGGTTAGGTTTTTGGATGTCTAGGGTTTTGGAATTCATGAGTAATGTTAAAAAGGCCCCTGGAGCCTCATTGTAATTATTTATGATCATATGGATGCACGTATCAAGCCACATCTCTTCTCAGATATAGCTACCACCATTCGAGAAAGTTGTTTCTAGTTCTGCAGTTTTACAGTTTCACCCTATTTTATTTATTCAATAGAAGTTATTGTTCACTGGATATCTATTGTTGTTCTCCATATATCTATGTTATTGTATTCAATATGTTATTCATTTCATTCCTCTCATAAATCTAGATCAATTATACAACTTCCTTAGGTTCAAATGCTCAAAATGTTCAAATTGGAAGTATAATAGTAAGTACACTAAGCATCATTGGTGCCTAAACATCTTGAGATCAGGAAAATCACATAATTTCATATGAGCGGATTGTGCTAGAAATTCATCATATTGGAATTTAATAAGAGATAAGCCAGACGGAGAATACATTCCATCCATCAAGCCAAGTATGGCTTCATCCACTGATAGGTCATAATAATACCCTAGGATTGAGGAAATCATAGAGACCACTTCTATTGAAAATTTTGAGGGGGAAAATCAAATTAGGCATAGAGGTATTATCATAGGGTGTCAATGAGTGACCTTTATTTTTTATATATTGGGTAGTAAAACTATTTATTCTTTGAATTAACTCCTCCTCATTTAAACCATATTCACCTAGAGGTAAGAGAAGCATTTTTGAAACCAACATGGATATCATAAAAAATATTTCACGAGATCCATAAATTGAAACCACAACATGACTCAATGGGTTATATAGACTAACACATGTTGATATGAAATCAGGTGAGTGAAAAGATGAGAGAACAACAACTTGAACCAAATTACTAGCCCAATATGAGAATTGGTCTGTCCCTGTGTAAACAAATTCATTGGTGGATTCTCTAATCTTACCTAGAAAACCGATGGACACACGATATAAAAAATATCATCATCAAGATAAAAAAAATCGTCTTAGTCAGATAGGAATTAAGTATGTTAACCAAAGGCTGATGGATTTCATCTCGGGGCCATTTAGAATAACCAAACTAGTTCGTATGTGTCTATTCTAATCCTAAAACAAAAGTAAGATTGTTGATGGACTTACTTGACTAGAGGGCGCTCTATCTTCATAAGATACCAAACCTTTTCCTAGTCCAAACTTCCTTGGTGACTCTTTCCATAGATATCTAATGATGGTGATATGGATTTATAAATGGAGCGAAATGAAATATAGAGTTAGAATTAAAAAACAAAGATACAATGAAACTTGAATTCTATTAATAAATGAAACGTGTTGAAATGAAAAAATGCAAAATGAAACAAGCTCTCTCGAATGGTGGTAGTTTATCTTTGAGAAGAGATGTGATAGCTATGTTCATTCTCTATAGCACATTGCAATGAGGTCGAAAGGTCATTTTATCATAAAGAAGCAATCAGGAAATCCTAAACATCCAAAAACCTAACCCTAGGAGATGAACCAACAAAAGGCTTGTGGGCCTCGATGGGGTTAGTTGGTATGCCAACTTCACGAGGTCGTAACTTTTGCATATGATCTCTATTTAGCACACTCTATAGCCCATTGTAAAGGTCTAGATGAGAAGTACACATTGCATGTGTCTCATACATGCCTACAACTATTTCCTGGGCATAGTTCTGCCCATAAAATGTTGTTTAAGGCCTCAAAAACAACATTTTATGGGCATTTTCCACCCTAAATTCGAGCCAAATATTCATGAATAATTATCTTGATTCTATTAACACCAACTGCTAGAGTAGCTATTGATTCCATTACTTTCTCCACTTCACTTAATACCTCTTATGTATCTATCTTATTTCACTTTGAATCACCTTTATGTGTCACTATGAGATTTGAAAAAAGTTTTTTTTATTCCCTTCGAACATACTCATTAAATTATATTGTGTACCCTGCATCTACATTAGACACTACACATCTTCCCATGTGTCCTTGTTAGCTAAAACTTCTACTTTAGGGTTATTATGATGAATGTAGGAAGAACAAATGAAAGAAATTATATGCTTTGAGATAAAAGGACAAGGGTCATAATGCCAAACTGATCGTAGATTGAAATCAAAAGAGCTCATTATTCTATTGATGACCTATAACATGGTTATACTTTTTATAATAAAACAGTAGACATAGGTAGTTAAAGTGAAAGTTGACTTCTGATTATTGGAATTAAAATGAAGGTGATACGAAGATAACCTTTTCCTAATATAATCTAAATAAAAATCATCGGTGGCACATTAACTGGTAGTAATTAAGGTTGATACTCACAACTATAGATCCTGAGAATTGTATAATCCCTATGGAGATATTCATCTCACACTTTAGTTTTCAGACTCGAGTAGAGTATGTTTCAAACATCAATAGGAATTTTGGGAGGTGGTTTCCCATAAAGACAGTATGAGCATTGAAGATGAATCTATTAATTAACTTCTCGAAGCCTTTCAATCTTAGTTACTATTGAGCTCTAGTCAACAAATGGAAGGGGGTTACCCTCATTACTGATCCAGGTGGATATTGGTGGCCACCAACCTATTCCAACTAGCTCCTCTTGACAGTTTTTAGTTCAACACGTTCTTCTGTAATTCTTTGTAATGTGGGTTATACACTTCCAGGGCTGTTTGATGCCCTACACAGTTTCGAGGTGGATATTGGTGGCTTCCCACCTAATCCAACTAGATTATTTTGGAATTTTTCATGTCAGTACATCCTTATGTACTTCCAGGGCAGTTTTGGGGCCCTAAACAATGTATTTTTTTATTTCCATAGTCAAATTGTAGATGGAGTTAGAGTTTGATGGAATGATGTGTATTTCTCGAAAATACATTTCCAACATTCTATCATGCGCCGAAAACGAAGGTCGTATGCAAAAGTTACAACCCTGGGAAGTTAAGGTACCAACTTACCCATCGAGGCCCACATAACTTTTGGAGTTTCATCTCCTAGGGTTAGGGTTATGGATTTCTAGGGTTTTGGCATTCATGAGTAATGTTAAAAAGGCCTTTGGAGCCTCATTGTAATCATTTCTGCTCAGACGGATGCATGTAACAAGCCACACATCTTCTCAGAGATAACTACCACCATTCGAGTAAGTTGTTTCTAGTTCTGCAGTTTTACGGTTTCATCCTATTTTACTTATTCAATAGAAGTTATTGTTCACTGGATATCTATTGTTGTTCTCTGTATCTCTGTGTTATTGTATTCAATTTGTTATTCCTTTCGTTCTGCTCATAAATCTGGATCAGTGGTATCAGAGCAGTCTGCTCTTCATTTATTTTTCTTTGTGCATATCCTCAACAAGATCTGGGTACAAGAAGTTGGGACTCGAACCAGTCAATCCTAACATAGTTACCAACTTAACGAGAACTCTACATAGTTCTCTTTTTTGGGGGGTCTAATTTTTTACACCGTTTTTAAAAATGGTGCTACCGATAGCACCCCCCTCTGTTTTTAGGTGGTTTTTCGATATTTTAAATTTTTCGATCCACAATGTTTCCACATTATTTTTTTAAATGCTTATTTTTCATCTATTTTCAATTTTTTCTAATTTTGTTTTTATTCAACAGTGTTTTTAGTCGTTTTTTCATGCTTCTTTCAATCTTAAAAATATTTTTTACCATTTACTTTTTTTAAGTTACGTTTTTTTATATAATTTTGTCTCCTTAATTAATTTATTGTCCATACTTTTTTTTTTGTGACTAGTGGAATTGACAACTCACGGTTGTCGTACTTGTGTGACACAGGGTCGATTCCCGTCTGCTACCTCTATAACCTCCAGGTGTATCCACACATCCCACACACATGGGGCACAGGTAAATCAGGGTGAGAATCGAACGTGAAACCTCCTTTTTACATTTCCTTCCATTTACATGACACTTGTCAATTAGTTTACACCCCTGTGGGCTTGTTCCATACTTTTTAAATATAGTGAAAAACATCATTTTTAACACGTTGTTTACCTTTACTTCAATACATCGAAAAAAATTCTAGTTAAATAAAACTATTTTTGAATATTTAGCAAACAAATACACATTTTATAGCCATATATAACAAAAAACCTATACATTTTGGTACATATTGTTGGATTACTGAGAGGGGGTGTGAATCAGTAATAGCATAATTATAATCCTTTTTCTTCAAATGTGATATCAATGTAGAATTATTATCCAATAATGAGCAGTAAGAAATAAACAATCAAACACATATACAGTACACCAGTGTTTTACGTGGAAACCCAAATCGGGAGAAAACCACGAAAGGATTTTTCTTATATGTCTTGAAGAATTACATTCATTGGAAGGATCAACTTCCTTTGTTTTCTAGCTGCAACTGGAAGGAGGCTCCAACCCCCTAGTTTCTCAGGCTACAACCTGAGGGAAGCTCCAACTCTCCAATTCTCTAGCTACAACCAGAAGGAGGCTACAACCCCCAATGTTCTCCGTCTACAACCGGAAGGTGGCTACAACCACCTGTCCTTGCTCCATCTTGCCACCCTGAAGTAGAAGTAGAATGATGGAACCACTGTCACACTATCACTATGAGATATACCATTGTAAACCTGTACCAATAAATCTGAACCATGTATCAACCATGCATCAACCTGTACCTCAACCTATAATCAACCTGTACCATAAACAAGTGCATCAACCATGCACCAACCTGTAATCAACCTATACCATAAACAACTGTATTCAACTATGTACGAAGTATGTACCAATCATGTGTCAACTACTCATCAACTATGACTCATCAATATGTACCAACATCATCAACTATACACCTCATGTATGTGCACCAACTCATCAACTACTTGTCTCAACTATGTACTCAACATGTACCACAACCAAAAGCCCTCATCAATTTAATCATACAAATCTGATTTGTAGCTCTGTAATAGACCTGGTGTATATGATCGCATTCTTGCAAAACTTCCTTAACTTTAAAAACAAGAGACTAGCATTTTCATCAAACTTTTCTTTAGTCTCACATGCCTAGTTTTGGATTAGTCAACAACCCTAACTTGAAGTAATCATAACTTTGAAACTGTAATGTATAAAGATCTAAAACTGATATACAATTTTCTTCAGTGTGTTTTATGCAATTCCTCCAAGTGTCACTACGTGAAACCTCTCAAAAAAAGAATTATAGAAAAAATGGCATACCTTGCTGAATTTTGCCTTATTCTAGAGAGTGACCTTGTAGAGCGTGCCCCGCACAAAATATTTGACGAATTGATCTGAAACTATTACATAGAATACTATATATTATACCCTAACCAACACATTTGTTCTCACTGAATTTGTATCTGTTATGAAGAAGTTATGACGTTTTTACCCAAAACACCTGATTTTGACTAGTTTTAGAACTGACCACAAACCCTATTTTCCACAGAGTGTAAATCCCAAAATACAACGACCCACAAGTTGAAATTTTTAACATAGATACTTGAATATGTTTTCTCACTTGCATAGCAATTTCAGGATCTGAATCATTATAGAAAAAAAAGTTATAGCGAAAATGGTGAGATGACCTGTAAATAACATACCTTAGAAAGCACCATCAAAAGAATTTATCCTTCCTTGCATTTCGGCCT
>ML780300.1:600158-637559 GCA_009831015.1 Picea engelmannii | reverse complement strand
CTTTCCTTATTTTAGGGTTGGGTCCACTTCTAATTTCTCCATTAAATTTATTATTGAAATAATTTATTTTGTATTCACTTTGAATTATAATACACTCATCACTTCACTTTATTATTTACCTTTTAAAATCTCTTAAACCACTAAGACTACTTTGACCTTTTGGGGCTTCTAATGACATATGAGGGTCCTCCAACTTCGTAAGTCCATAACTCTCAAACCGTGAGGAGTTATGTGACGTTCTACATACCACCAGAAATGACATGACATGTAATATCCATATAGAATAGTATTATCTGAAAATATATCATAACACATACCATTACCCATCAAACAAACTTGGGTCCATTACCCAAACCCGGGGTCTCCAACTTCTCATGGCCATAACTCTCTAACCATGAGGAATTATGTGTCGTTCCACATACCACCGGAAATGACATGAAAAGCACTATCCATCTAGGATATTTTCCCTGACAAATTCAGTTTCCTTCATCTCATTATTCCACAATTAAGCATGGGTTCTCTTACTCCACAAAGCGTCTTCCCGTGAGGGATTTCACCATAAGGGGACCACTTTGGAGTTCATCCATATTTACTTCTTATCAGCCATGACAAAACAATAATGAGTCATATTTACATCAAGCAATATTGGGTCCATTACCCAAACCTTTGTGCTACGGGGCTTTCTTCAAGGGTTGACATCAAAGACAACCAACCTTAATCAACACATATTCCTTAAAATAACATGTCAAATAAAGCATTTTTATGGACATAATTGAACAAAAAAAGTCAAAATTTTATAAAAAATTATCATTTTCTTTCATATTTTTGTACATTTGAAGTAAAAAATGACAACATTTAATAAAATTTTCCAATGTATAGTGATTCACATACAAATAAAATGAACTTAAAAAAACAATAAAAATATTCATCACAAAACAACAATAAATACATCTTTATTCTTATTTTAAAATCTAAAAGTCAAAACATTACAGTTATAGCTCATCAAAAATTTGCAAAATTGACCATTGACTTCTAAGGCATCTTTAAAGTAATCAAAGATATCCTATATCCCAAATTCATCATTCTTAACAGACACATTATCATCTTCTTCTACATCATTTTGTGCTTCCATTGTGTCATTTTGTTCTTCCATTGGTTCTTTGATATCCACAAGTTCTCCAAAGTGATCATTTCCAATCGTTCCTCCTAATGGTACTCGAGGTTGCTTTGACAATTTTTCCACCTTTGATTCACTAAAATTTCCTTTCCTCAAGCCAACTTCTTTCATTTCATCTCGAAGAGCTGGAATAACATTAATTATTTGTTGAATAAAATTGCACTGCATTGGGTCACTTTCAATGGCTATGCAATTCCTTCCTTTCTGTAGGAAACATGCTAATGTTGTACCTAATCACCAAATACAAAATAAATAATTAAGTTATATACTACAAAAAGACATAAATTAAAAATAATATAAGATTGAAGTATGGTTTCATAAATATTATATCATAATTCTTACCTGAACCCGAGAACAAATCCAAAACCCAATCTCCTTCATTTAAAAATGTATCTACAAGATAATTAATTAATGCATGTGGTTTTTGATAAATTTTAATCATCTCTCCTTTCAAATATTTTTCCTCATATGTTATCTTTCTAACCACAACATTGTATACCAATATACTACGAGGAGTCTCTCCATCCTTTGCATTGACAACAATAGAATTATAAGAATCATCTTTTGTCTAGGTTTCAAGATGTATACTCTCAAAATCACGTTTAAATGATTCTCTATTGGAGCTCTGAATATTAGGCTTGTTCCTGTAACATAAATAACTGAAAATTCAATTAACTTGTGAATTAATAAAATCGTTTTCTAATCTTAATTGCTAAACACACACTTTCAATATCTTACCAAATAAACTACATCCTTGTCTTTTCTTTCCCCTTGAAGCTTGATTGTACTAATACTTTTTGTGTGTCTAAATGAAATACTAGAAATCTCCAAAATGGTGATGTTGTAACTTCCGTAAATCCCATAACCACTTTATTGAAATCTTGGTAAGTATAAGGCTTAGTATAATATCTAATGTTTTGAATATTATAACCATGAGGGATATCCGCAATAACTAGGGAGTATTCTTTTTTAGGAACAATATTTGCAAGTTGTTCACAATCACCTAATATCACTTTGTATTGAACAATGTCGAGCCCATTCCAAATGTAGTGATCAAGGGTGTCATCAAGTTGAACATTTTGAACACGTCTCCTTCTTTTTCTTTCAAACTTCTCTTTTTGAATAAAAATTTTGAAAGTTTCAGGTACTCCATCTGCATTATTCTTTGGCATCTTTAATGAAACAAACAAACACATAGTTATATATCTATAACTATTAAAATAGAAATAAATTAACTTACAAATGAATAATATGATTTAATAAATCAACATACCTTTGGGAATTGGACCCACAAAATCTTGTTGAGGAAGGCAAGAAAAGGAAGGAAAATTGTGGGAAGAAAGGAGGAGGCAAGAGGAATGGGTCTGGTGACCATTTCTAAAGAGGGAGAGCATGTGCATCTCTCTAGTTCTAAAGAGAAATGAGAAAAAAAATCTATTTCTGGGCACAAGAATTGTTGGGAAGCATTTTTCTAATCAAGTTGACAAACAAAGCTACAAAAATATGGATTGATTGAGTGAGAAATCACAGTAGCCTCCCTTTCTTGGTGGATAGAAAACTAGTCTTCCAGAATTTTTGTTGGAGGAGAGTGACCTCCATCCTTTGATGTTGTTGAACAAAAGGAAGAATCTCTCTCATGGCATCATGATCTAGCTAGAGGGTGGCTAGTGGTAAATATTTCCAGAAGTTTTTGTGCCTATGGTTGGGTGGAAAAAGGCATCCCTTTCAACAGTTGCAACACTTTTTGGGTTCTAGATAAGTATATTTTTCCAAAATCCTCACAATGTTAATATCAAAGATAATTATAGATTGTGTTTTAGAGCAATATAATTTCAATTTCTTGTTAAAAGCACCTTGAAAATTTAGGTGTGAATGTGAAAATGTTTCGGTTGAATTCCCTTTGACTTATCTCCTTACTTCTTGACTACATGTGTGTTAAAATAAGACTTCTGGGTGAGAACACTAATGTTGATTTAGCATTATAGTCCATTTTATGTTATAGTGGGGACAATTAAATAGTTAGAACCTCTACAGGAAAATCTTAAAGAAGAGAGAGATTTATTTCTGCATATTAGTTTTCTATTTTAGTTTTTCAAGACTTATTATAGAAAACTTGGAGTATATCAAATCTGGGTTTGGAATTTTCAAATCTGGGTTTGGACTTTAGGGAAACAACCCAAATATTTTAAAATGAAAATATCATTATAAATGAGTAGTAAAGAAGAAAAAATTAGAAATAAACATGACCCTTCCTACTTGAATCAAAATATAAAAGCCCTTTTGATTTCATTTGGGCATTAATAAACATTTATGCTAAACTTGTGTTAAAATCCTATAATTTTGGGAAGAATCTCCATAACTGTGTTGGGTTGTAATTTTGGGAAGAACTGTAAAATTTACTGTGGAGGAAATTCTTTGCCTTAAGACCGATTTCCTTAAGTTTTGGGTAAGAAAAGTAAATCACAGTAAAAGGAGTAAATCTACTCCTTTACCCAGGAGGAGAGGAAAATTATAAATATGAATTTAATTTCAAAATGGAGAAATTTCAAATTGTAAGAGAAAATAATTCCATTTAAATTTTCTAGGCAATAAAACTGTGCAAGGCTATGATATTATAATGTCAAAGCACACTAGGAAATGACACGTGATTAAATTCCTTAACCATCGTGTGGTCTTCGGGACTTCAGGACTTCAGAAGTTCGGGCTTCGGGATGTTTTGAGTGATGTAACACAAGCTAAAATGGCCGAAGGGCCAAAAATACCTCTTCCTTTCCGTGTTTGCATAAACATTTAAATATTATTTACATTATATTATTTTCAACGTAATTAAATTAATGAAATTGAATACGATAAACATTTAATGATATTTGTTATAATATAATCTAATATAATGTATCGTATATATACCACGACATAGTACAAGTGGGACCCCTTCGGGACTTCAGGACTGCTCCGGGAGGTTTTCTCTCATTCCAATATTAAATATAATATTGGGGATTTAATAAAGATGGGTGCAATTTCCAAAGGGGTGTAATATAATATATTATATAATAATAAAAGTTACTTATAATATTTGCATGTGAATGAAGCCAATCCCTTTCATTTTTAAAAATTATTATTGAATGCGTAACACGTATAAGTGTGGACCCCTTTGGGACTTCGGGATTTCGGGACTCCGAGAATTCAGGACTTTGGGACTCCAAGATGTTTTGGGTGATAGAGTGCGTGAGCTAAAATGATTGAAGGCCCAGATACCTTCCCATGTTCCAATGTTTGCATGAACATTAAATATAATTAATTACATTATATTATATTTAATGTAATTAAGCCAATGAACTTAATTGTAATAAGCATTTAATGAAATTCATTATATTGTAATCTAATATAATTAAATTATATTTGCATTATAATATAATATAAGTGGGACCCTCTTCGAAACTTCGGTGTTCAATAATTTTGGGTATGTGCATAAGAGGATGGAGAGTAAATACGCTGAAGTCCGGAGATTTACATAGTACTTGTTATTAATGATCCTGAGTACAAGTTAAAATATTTAATTATATTATAATATAATTAATATAATTATATTATAATATAATTATTATAATCATATTATAATAAAATTAATTCAAAATTAATTAGTAATATGATTTGATTATGAGTTAATGAGATAGGGATTTAATATAATAATTAACACTAATCCATCCTAAAATGTTGGATTTCCAAGGAAAAAGAGGAGTAATCATTGGTTTAACTCGACCAGTAATTTAGGCCTAGTGAGGTTAATTAATTTTAATGAAGATTAATTAAAGAAAGAGTGATAATTTATTATGATAATGATTAATTAATTTAATAGGTCTATAAGAGTTGGACAAGTGTCAACCTCGGGTTGGGCGAGCCCTTGTATGCTATGATGGTGTGGAGTGTTGGGTGATAGGGATCCACATGGGTGTCACATGGCGGTGAGAGACCCCAATCAATGAAAGCCGAAATAAATTTGAAAGACCACAACTTCCTATCTAGAACTCAGATCTGGATAAATTTATAGTCATTGAAAAACCCTCGTCAAATCAAAGACGACAGAGTCCTAGTTACAGGGAATTCAAGATGATTGAGAAAAGTGAAAAATTTATATCCCATCCCTTAAAAGGATACTTAGGGGTCGGGTGTGTGTCACTTTTCCTCTATATTCTTTGTAACATGATCCTTCTACCAAGCCCTTCTTGGTTGGTTTTTTTATCAATGAACTTGGTTTTGTAGTGTTTCTTCATATGACCCACCTTGTTATAGTAGTGAAAAGTGATTTTCTTTAGATCCATGGTTGCATCTTCACTAATACCTTGACCTTTCTTATTTATCCATTTTCCTTCATCAATGACATTATTTTCAAAGGAATTTTTGAAACCTCTATTTCGTTGTTTCTACCAAATGTTTTCTTCCATTTTTCTTGCTATAAGAGCATATTGCATAGCTCATCAATATTTAGGTCAACATTCTTAGTGGTTATCTTCAAGGTATTAATAAAGTGATCATAAGAACATGGTAATATTTTCAATGTGATTACCACCATGTCCTCTTCTTCCATCTTCCAACCAATAGAAAAAAACTATTCTCTGATATCCTTGATATTGATTAAGTGCTCATGTGTTGATGCACACTCATCCATTTTGATTGAAAACAACATATTCTTTAGGAAGAAAGCTCTATCCTTATCCAAAGTCTCATGCAAATGTCTCAAATGATTTTGAATCTCTACTAAAGTCTTCTCTATTTGGAGCTTAGGAGGCATTTCATTTGTAACAGAAAACTTAAGAAACATTACTACTTCTTTATCTCGCTCATCAATCTTGTCCTAGTCTCTACTCATAACTTGTTGTGCAACCAAAAAACTATATTCAAATATGACCAACATACTCAAATTGTCAGTTATAGTTACTTTAATAAGAGTAATAAATATGAGTATCATAAATCATAATGGAAGATCATTTAGTGTAGATTGTAATTGTGTTATAAAGAGTAGAGTAGAATTGAACGAGAAAATAATTGGCACAATTTTATAGTATCCAAAGCATAATTAGCCTGATGCAACACTTATGTAGTTTATGATATAGGATTGATTTAGCGCAATTGAATTAGAAAATGAATTCTCATAAGGAATATATTGATGAGTTGGCTCAAGAGTGCGAAGAAGAATTTGACTCACTCAAAATTTATCAATGGATTAGTAAAAAGTGATTGTTGGTTAGATGAGAGCTAGCCATGTTTTTTGGAGAGTGTGTGGAGACCTAGTCAAAGAACATCAATCCATGACATATAGTGATGGCATGACATATATCGATTGTTATAAATTGTTTGTGAGTCTAAGGTTGTAATTTGGACTATGAGACAAGTATTCTTATGTTTTCCATTAGATTTGTAACCAGCCATAATGTTAGGTACATGTTGGTCCTAAGGTCTGCACCTGACTGCTAAAGGGAAAAGCTATGCCACCTATCACTTTAGAATGATTGCTTCTTTTACTTTTTGTTTGTTGGTCAGCGGGTTATTCTATCAAGACAAAATCAAGGTTGGGTTGGAAAACTGATATGGATGAGGGCCCTCCTTGGCTGATGGAAGGCTAATGACAAACCAGTGAAATTATAGAAAACAGAGGGAAACAAAAAACTACTCAATGAATAATCTGCTGCAAGAAGTTCAATACTTAAAAAATATCATTTCAAGACATCAAACATGTATCAAAATAAAATGATTCCCACAGTTTGCAGAAAACAAATCTTCACCAAAGAATTAGATGTTTGATAGGTTGCATATCAGTAAAATAAGTCATGCAATAGATGAAAGGAAATGAAATGTACATTGCATAAATAAAAAATTGTATTCAAGATAATAATGAAAACACATGAAGAGTTGAACAAAAAAATGTCATCAAGAGTATGTTCACCAGGTAGAGATATTTAATCCATGCATAAAATGGGTCCAACCAGTCTGTTGTATCGTTATTCCTTCCTCAAAAACTCTGAACTTTACAATATCCAAAAACTAACTATTTAAAGGAGTTGCAGAGGCTCTCGTCCTTAGGGGACTGAGATCTCCATCTAGGAGTATATAGGTTTGGAAGTGAGTGTAGAATAGGTGGTGAAAGGCGAGAGGGGGAAGTATTGAAAAAAAACCTGGGAGGAACTTAGAGGGGGGTGTAGGAGGTAAGAGGATTAGAGAGGGGGGGTCCAAGTTCTTGAGGAGATTCCATGTTAGGTAGGTCCTGCGATGAGAAAACCACTTTCTCGGACCCCCTCCCCCCCCACCGTTAAATATAGAAAGGTCGGGGGAGGTCCGATATGTGACAAGGACCATCGATCTAGAGAGGTGGGCCATTGTCGATGGATATCAACGCGAGGGTTAACAAAGGACAAGTGTAGGGCGGTGAGAGGAGTGAGAGTAGTGGATGGGATGAATGGAGGTGACACGATGATCTGATGTCATTCAAGCACGTGATTGCAGGAGCTGTTGAGGGTGGTTTGGCTCCAGACCACCTTTGGGCCCTTACTCCACCACAAGTTTCCATGTACTCCTCAATCAAAACCATGGTTTAAATTGCGGGACCGCTCTATAAAATTAACGTCCGAGAAGTTTGTGTCCCTATAATGAACTATAGTCGTCGATATGATCACGATCTGAGATCTAGGTGACATTTACTTGCTACAAGGATCGACAGTTCTCATTGACCTGGGATCAATGGTCCAGATTCACTTCAGACTTTCGGGCTTTGGGTGTTTTGAAAGTGAAACATGAAACATCTCCTGGAGGAAAATCATCAAGGTGACGTGGCGGCCTGATATCATATGATGTCATGACTGTTGAGGTGTCTAGGAAAGAGAGGTGACACGTGTCACATGGAAAGGGGTGAATCACACAACCAAATGACCTGAGATGAATGCCATGTGTCCTACCTCATGAGTGTGCCACGTGTCTCAACTGTTGGTTGCCACGTGCTTCGGCATTTCAGGACCTTGGTTCTTCAAGATTCGGGACTTTGGGAATTTAAAATGTTAAGCATGAAGATATCCCAGAGGAAAATCCCCGAAGTGAATGATATGCTTCCATGTGTCTCTAAGACAGAACTGATGCATGGTCCTAATTTATTTTGGGTTTTTGGCACTTCGAGCTTCGGGAGTTTCAAATGTTAGTGCTTCGAAACTTCCCGGAGGAAAATCGTCAAAGTAACTGATCTGTCGCCACTTGTCCCATCTGATGGATGGTCTAGATTTACTTCGGGACTTTGGGTCCTTGGCTCTTCGGGACTTTTGAATGTGAAACCTAAAAATCTCCCAGAGGAAAATCCTCGAAGTGAATGATCTGCTACCACGTGTCGTGACCGACGAATGGTCTAGATTTTCTTCGAAAATCCAGGCTTTGAGATTTCGAGAGTTTATGAATGTTATGCTCTAAAAACTCCCAAAGGAAAATCTTCGAAGTGACGTTTTAGGTTCTCGGGACTTCGGCCCTTCAGCTCTTCGGAGGCTTCAGGTCTTCGACAACTCAGTACTTCAAACTTGATATTAAAACCCACACGATTCTGGAACCCAAATGGACAAGAGTCATTGATCTATGATTGGGTTGATGAATATTGACCATTGAAACTTACTTTGTTCATTTTTTGACAATCTTAGCCTGAAATCAATCGCTCTGGATCGTTGCGTTGCATTGCGTGCACAGGCATTCCCTATTAATACAAAAATTCTTGGGAAACCTATAGTGAGCTCAATCCACAGAAAACATGATGACAAGTAATTCAAACCAAACACGACATATATTTCATATTTATAGAAAGATAGAAAAATAAATGCGCAAAGACTCAGACAGGCAAGAAGAAAACAAGAACCAAGTCATTTAGTAATGGGAAAACGACTTAACCGACCAGAAAAAGGAAAAAGTTGATGAAGGCATATGGAAAAGAGAGGAGAGGCATGGGATGCAGACCTAGGTTACAACATTGGCTCTAACTGGGGATATCTCATCCCTGTGAGGTGCTAAGAACTGTAGATTGGTGCCTTGAGATTATATATCTGCTCTTACCCTTCATCACTTACCCTCATTTATGTCTGTCAGCCCTGCGTATCTGTTATTGTCCCTTAACCATGCATTTTATTGAATTAAAAACTAAAACTACACCCCAGTGCCTTGTTGGGCTATGGATTCTTTATTCACACACAACTAACTAATCAAAACAACAGTAAAAGGAAAGATTCTATGGTGCAAGAGGGACCTTCCCTCATCCTCAAACAAAATAGTGTTTCAAGAAGAACCCATTTACTGGGCCTCCAAATATCTCTGTATCATCTAGATTGTGCAGGATGAATGTGTTGTTGTCCAGAACTTCAATCACCTTAAAATGGCCAAACCAGAGGTTTTCAAATTTACCGTGCTTGGACTTGTCATCCCTTCTGGCATCCCACCTCAAAACTAGGTCACCTTCCTAAAAAATCTCCTTCTTGGTTTTATTATCAAAGGCCAATTTGATCTTGCTCTGGTATGCCTCTGCTCTATGATCAAGTGCCTCCCTTATATGCTGAACTTCTATAATCTGGAAGATCCTCTGTAATATCCTCCTGGAAGAATTTCAGGACTGGTATACCGAGATGAGTTGAAAACAAAGCATCTATGCCATAAACAAGATGAAATGGTGAGGTTCCTAGAGACTTCTTAGTGCTGATATTGTCATCCCATAGGGCATATTTTAGTTTAGAGTCCAAGGATTTCTTGCTTTCAGTCAACAAATTTTTAATGATCCTGATGAGAGTCTTGTTTGAAGATTCTGCAAGGCCATTTCCCTTAGGGTAATAGGGTGTGGAATGTGTCAAGGAAATGTTGTGACTGCCACAAAAGTCAATCATTGTTTTGGAATTGAATGCTTGGAAATTGTATGTTACAAGCTTGCTGGGGCAACCAAATCTAGAAAAAAGATTAGTTTCCAGGAAATTCATGATTATCTTGTTAGTGGAATTCCTAGTGGGCACAACCTCAATCCATTTGGTGAAGTAGTTGGTGGCAGTGAGGATCCACTTGTGTTGTCCACTAGAGGGTGGATTTATTTGTCCTATGAATTCTAACCCCCATTGTTGAAACAAACTACTGGCTTTGATAGGCTTCAGGGGAAGTGATAGTGAATCTTGTTTCCCTGCAAAAAGCATACATTCATTGCAGGCTCTAACAGTGGAAAACACATCAAAGAAAAGGGTGGGCCAGTAGTATCCTTCCCTCAGGATCTTGAGCATTGTGGCCTTCCAATGTTGGTTCCCTCCACACACTCCTCTGTGCATTTATGTTGTGACTTGTTTAGCTTCACTTTCATCAAGACATCTTAATAGGATGCCAACAGGATCTCTCCAATACAGGTTCTGGTTTGAAATGAAAAATTTGATGGCTTTCAACTTGAGAGACATGGCCTTTGCCTTCTTCACACCTGGTGGACATTCAAAATGTTGTAGAAAATAGATGATGTTTTTATACCAAGGTGAAGAGGAATAATTTTAAAATACCTGTAAGTTGTCTTGTCCAGGTTGTATGATGGGTGTATCTGATTGGGTGAAGATTTGATGCAACTCTAGCACCTTCCAGTTTGGTTCTGATAGCAATTTGGCTAGTCCTTGCCCCTTGATCAGCTTGGTGGGATTTATGTGCAAGTCATACTCCAACAGTTTGACAATCCATTTTCCTCTTTTCCCCTTGTTGCATGGCTGAACAAGAATCTCTTTGACACTACTACTAGGAACAAAGACTGTTATGCTAGACTGTACCACGTAAACCCTAAAGGCCTTGAGTGCTTTGACTAGTGCATAAGCCTACTTTTCTAATATATCATACTTGAGCTTAGCATCTCGGAGGGCTCTGCTGAAAAAGGCTATTGGCTTCTCATGCCCTTCCTTGCTTTTCTACATTAGTACAATAGCAATTGTTTCCTCTGAGGAAAAGGAAAAGATGAATAAATCTTTGGCATAGTCAAGGCTAGCCAATATAGGTTCTTCAATTAAAGCTTTCTTGATTGTTTGTAAAGATGATTTCTCCTCCAAGGAACAGTTTATCACAACATCTTTCTTCAACATGTTAGTAATAGGATTTAATATTTCAACAAAATTTGGCACAAAGCATCTGAGGAAGTTTATCTTACCAATAAAACACTGAACAACCTTTTTATTTCTGGGAATCTCAATTTTTTGAAATGAACAAACCCTCTTTGGATCAATTTTTATGCCTCCCACTAATATGATGTGGTCCAAGAGCTTTCCTTTTGGCATGGAAAAGTGAGACTTCCTAGGGTTGAGAGATATCCCATACCTCCTGCATTTCTTGAAAACCTACTCCAGATGCTGCAAATGTTCCTCATCAGACTTGGAGAAAATGGTAATGTCATCTAGGTATATGACCATAAATTTAGATTTCTCCCCTACGAAAGAAATGTTCATGGACCTCTGGAAAGTGAACCCTGCGTTCATGAGCCCAAAGGGCATCTTGTTAAACATGAATGTTCCCCATGGGGTGGTGAATGTTGTTTTTTCTTTATCTTCCTCACAAACTGCTATCTGGTTATAACCAGAGTATCCATCCAACAAGGAAATCATGTGTGCACCTACCACCCTCTGTAAAATATGATCCATCTTGGGGAGGGGCTAATTTTCCTTCAAATAACACTTGTTGAGATTTCTGAAATCAACACATAAGTGTATCTCCCCACTTTTCTTCCTTACAGGCACCAAGTTGGCCACCCAGTTGGAATACCTCAATGGTATAATAATCTCGGCATCCAACATCCTTTTAGCTCTTTCTCAATTATATACATTAACATGGGATTAAATTGTCTAATCTTTTGTTTGAATGGCTTGGAGCCAGTTTTTAGAGGGATCTTATGCTGGATGATGTCAGTATCAAATGCCTTCAAATATTCATAGGACCATGCAAAAGTATCAACCAACTTTTTAATGAGACTGACATACCTGTCTTTTTTTTCTGCAGCCACTGCTTTGGACATCTTGATGATCTTGGAATTCTCAGTGGTCCCAATGTTGCACTTTGTCACCTCCTCTTCTTGATTCTTCATGGAAGTTCCTTTGTAAACATCACTACTGTCGAACATTCTTTCCAAAGGCATTATCCCCTTTGGAATATGATTGGTTTTCAACTCCACAATATCATGACCAACCACTGTCTTCAGCAGATGAGAAGATTTTTGATCTTCTAATTTCTCATTTTCATCTTCGTGACTTTCTTGATCAATTGAGATATTGGAGAATTCATCAATGTTATGAAGAAATATCTACAACTTGAAATCGTCACTAAAGACTTGCCAATGCTTTATGTTGTCTGGTATGGTTGTTCTATGTTTGATTTCCACCTGATATTTAATATTTGGGCCAATGGGAGGCCTGAACGTGCTAGTAGCTAAGGCCAGAGAATTAGCTTTCTGATTCTGTTCTCTGGGAATGAAAGAGAGGTTAAATGCTAGAAAGAAATTATTGATCAGGTCCCATGCCTCATTTTTGTACTGCTTGAGCCTCAGTTGTTTGGTTTGATAGATATTCCTCACTTAATTGATGACCAACTCAGAATCGCCAAAAACTGCTAAACAATCAATGACCATGTTTTTGTCAGCCCTCAATCCCAATACCAGAGCCTCATATTCAACTATATTTTTAGTAGTCTCAAACTCCAGCTTATTAGAGAGGGTTATAACTTCTTATGAAGGGGAAATGAGAAGAATACCTGGACCAGATCCTTCTTTTGATGGAGAGCCATTGAAATACATCTTCCACGCCTTGTTTTGTTGACCAGTCATTGGTTGATCTCTACATTGGATGACTGATATTTCAATTTCATCGTCATTTAAATGGAAAGCAAACGAACCCATCCCATCTTCAACAACATAAATGGGGCGATTGCTTGGGTTTTGATGATCACTAAATATGTAGGCTAACCTTACCTCTCTGTATAGCCTCTTGTGCTCACCACCAAACACAAGAATGGTGGAATATGTGAGATCCATTTGTAATGATCCCCCAACTTTCTTAGCCCAAGTTCTAGATAATAGCATGCCAAACTTTGGGGGTATGTCAGCCACCACAATGTCCATCACTACACTCTTCATGGGTAATTGTGCTAGAGAAATCAACATATCCTTTATCAATCCCAGGCATTTTAATTTCTTAGAATAGAAGGAGTACATGTCTTGGTAAGGCTTGGTAATTTCCAGACCTAGTTCTTCCATAACAACTTTGGGCATGACATTGTGAGAGGCTCCCGAGTCCATAAGACAGTTGTGCAGGATCTTATCATGGAAATTCAAAGATATATAGAAAGGAGGAGAAGCATCAGATCCATCCTCAATATGTGGACCCACAGTTATGGTTGGTTTTTCATCCTGTAGACTAATGACATTAGGCGATACACTAGAAGGAGTTGGCTACAGAACTTTCATGATGGATTTCTTGAAAGGTTCATTTTTTAACAATTCTGTCAAAGGGATAGGAATCTTGATTTTTCTCAGCTCATGTTCCAAGCTAAAAGAGGTTGGTGAATTATCAACTTCCTTTGTTTTAGGGGAAAGAGGTTTTGATAGTGGAGATGACTGAGTTTTAGATGGCATACATTTATTTGGATTTGGCTTGGGAGGAGCTTCTTCCTGTTTTCTTTGATCGGAGGTAGTGGCTTTGGAAGATCCATTTCTCGTCCTCAAATCGTATTTCTTCTTGGGTTGTCCTTGGATAACTCCATCCTCCCCTATCTGATCATAAAATTGATTTGACAATAGTGCTACCTCATATTCTTTATGTGTTAAGTGACTGGTATAATAATTTGTCTCATTGAAAAGCACAAGGGTATCATCCATGGCATCATTGTCTACATATATCTCCTCAATTTGATTGTTTTGGAAAGGGGGCACCACCCTTTGATCATCATATTTTCTCCTTTCTCTTTGCATCACTTGAGGAGCATCACTAGGCCTTCTGAATTGGTTCTGATTTCTATTACCAGCCCCTTGAAATGTTATATTTGGCTATTTGGATTCCCATTTTAGCTTAGCTATCTCAGAAGTCAGATCCTTCAAATTCTTAGTCATGTCTTCAAGTTGGGGATCAGATGTGGCTGGGTTAGACAAGGTAGGGACCTCCTCTCTCTATTTTTTTCTTCTCCTTATCAAATCTAGTCTATAATCTGTCTGATGCCAAAATATTAGATAAAACTTCAATGGTTGTTTCCTTCATGGATAATAGTGTGGTTGATCTTATCTCTCTCATGAGGAGGGAGAATTATGCATCAAATGCATTAACATAAGTGATCTTGGCAGAGGCTTTAGTTGGTTTGATTTCATCTAGGATTCTACAATACATTTTATTGAATCTCTTGGTGAAGTCTGAAATAGATTCACCATTGTTTCTCTTTAGAGCCCCAAATTCAATGATGTAATAGAGATATTCTCTCCTATCTCTCCATTGCTTTATAAAATCTTCATCTAACACCTCAATGTATGCAATGGAGGCTGGAGGAAAACTTCTGAACCATTTTCTGACCTCCCCATCCAAACTCTGTACAAACAACCTCATCCACACATCTGAATAATCAATGTTAAAGTTGTATGAAAAGTTGTAAAAGGATAACACATGTTCTTCAACAATTATTTCACCTTCCCCATTATATCTTGGTAGATATTTCATGTAATTTGTGGTTGGGAGTGCATGTAAAACTACAGGTATCACTAAGGGTGCATATCTGGAAGCAATTATGACATCCATCCTATTAACGGCCATGGCTTGAACAATAGGAATCTGCAAATTTATGGGAGATACAGGAGTGGATGTAGAACTGGATGATGAAGTGGAATCAGGAGTAGGTGATGTTTGAGCCAATTTGGAAATATGATTCTTAGGGCTAGCAAATTCAAGCTGCTCATGATGATGGTTTTAAGTATTCTCATGGTGTGCATCTTTTCCCTTGAGGGGGGAAGCGTATCTTTGAGCTACAGTGGATTTCCTTAGTTGCCTTTATATCTCAGGGCCTACTGTGTTATTCTTAGGATTATAATCAGCCTTCTTGGATTTGCTATTTTCAGATTTGGATCTGTTGAATCCCTTTCTGGGCACCAGTATTTATTTTTTGGGTTTTACTGAGTGAGGTCGCTAGGTGAAAGATGGCAGTCTATTTGTGTCTAATCTTTGTTCACCATCAAAGGTCAGAGCTGATCAATGTCGTTCTCCCATGGAAATATATTTCATTACTATGTTCCTCGGTAGCGGTGCCAGAATATGTTAGTCCTAAGGTCTGCACTTGACTACTAAAGGGAAAAGCTAGGCCACCTATCAGTTTAGAACGATTGTGTAACATCTTCGGCCATCCACAAGCTAGGAAATGCTACTATGTAGATGTTGACTTAGCTGTGATACCAAACTGTAGCATCCTCGACCCTCCATAGAGACCAGGTAATGCTACCACTGCGGAAAATTCACATATAAATATAATATGCATTAAATAAAATTAACAAATTTTAACATAGAGTTACTGTTACCATTCATATTTAAATAGAATTAACAACAATTCATACATGCAATGGAACACATGATAGCATTCAAGCATCAATAGCACAAACATTCATAACATATAAATTAAGCACATACTGATACTTATCTTTTAGCTAGAGTAAATCCACCAACTACGTGCAGACCTTCCACGAACCTCCCAGCCATAGACCACATTGCTCATCACGCTTAGTAGTGGGTCACCCCTGAGCTGGGACTAAGCTCCACCCAGGGCAAGGGAATCCTAGACTAGGATGAGGTTACATGAAAATGCACAGTACAACTGGAAGGATTCTCTCCAGGAGCCTTCTTACGCCCACTACTCATGGAATCTCATTCCCCACATGCCTGTTCCACCCGGGAGTACACACCTTCAAAAGCACAGTCCATCGGTTGCTTCACCTCCCTCTCTGGGTCTCGACAATAGGCCGGATCAAGAATTCTCAGAGCTCCATAGCTAGTGATGGACTCTCTCTGGGAGAAAACCACTTCCCAATACACTCTCTCACATGGAGAGAGCTTCTCACAAGCCTGACAACTTGCCTCTTCAACCACGGGTCTGACAACCTGCTTTTTCAACACACTCCTCGACTCAGCTCCAGCCAGGTGAGGAAAATAGCAACAGTTCATCACTCATTCACACATGGATGATAGTAGAAACAACAGATGGTCATGGCACTGCAGGTGGCAACATCCCACACTAAAACACGACACGACATAGACAATTACAAAATGTTCAGGCTTCACAAAAGACAACCACCCAAAAACAGCTCAGGTACTAACTCAGCTCTGCAATGGCGGATAGACTGGGTTCACGGACTCATAGGTTAGCTTTCCCCTCCTGACCAGTTCTCTCAACAGTGTATAGGTATGCAAGGGATAGATGTCTGAGGTTTTTGGGTTTCAGACTGTGAATGGAAGTATAGAATCCAACCACCTTCCTGACTGGTTTTCTCAATTGTGCATGGGTATTTAGAGGGCAGAAGGAGACGCAAAACGGGTTCAGATGGAGATCCCTCAATCCTCACGAACTTAGGCGGAGGATGCTAGTGTACAGGAGCCAACCCCCAACATGGCTGACTTCTGCAGCTTTAACTACATGCGCCCAGGTCAACACTTGTCTTCCTGGAGTTGCATGCATTTCCTTTTGCACATGTTGCCTTTCTGAGGACTTAGGATAAAAATATGTCTTTCACAGAGATTTGGAATAATAATAAATTATTATTCTCAAGAACTTAATCCCCTAAGTTTAGCCCCTCTTTCCAACCTTTCATCCCCCTTTCCCTTACCCAACTTGTGGAAGCTTAATCTCCCATCACTCTTTCTTCATGGTTGGTCCGCACGCAACGATGTTTATATTTTATTAATGATCTGCATAATTACATATACAAAATCAGGCTCCTGGTCTTTAACACGTAGGCTCTCTGGCCTAATAAACACATAAGCCCACTATCTTATCAACACTCATCTCACCAGCCTACAAAACATGTTTACAATTTATAAATACAACTAGGGCTCTTCCCCGGGGATATTACAATCCCCTCCCCTTATTTTTTCATTATCCTTGGTGCAAATTTCACACAACATCAACAAGATTTCTAAAATCTTCAAAAAGATATGAGTATTCTTCCCACATAGCATCCTCATGCTCCCATGTCGTGTCCTCAATACCATACCAGGTCCACTAGACCTTTACAAGCCCTATGGCTCGATTATGGAACTACTTGATTTTCGGGTCCAATATGCGCACCAGATGCACTTGCAAGACGCCTTCTTGCTCCACCTAAATAACATTCTAATCGATTACATGATTAGCATCAAGTATATATTCTTTAAGCAATGAAATATGAAACACATTATGTACAGTCATGGATGCAAGTAATGCAATCATATATCAAATGTATATATATGTATATACAGACAATTCTAATAGCATTATAACCTGTTTATAACATACAAAATATACAATAAATAGAGAATTGTACTTATCTTTTGATTTGAGGAGACCTTCCATCCCTAAGAAGGGCTATGACTCCATTGGGACAATGGCTTCCCAATATAGCCACGGTCCACAATCCATATCCACATGGTCTAGGCCAAGGTACCAAACCTTGGCATCACTCCAACCATTCAAACCTCAGCAACACTCCAACTAATGGTCTCTCATTCCCCACATGTTTGTCCCACCCCATGAGTGTACACCTTCATTGTCACACAGTCATCGACAATTACACCTCCCTTTCCTTAGGCTTCAGCAACAGGCTGGCTCAGAAAGTCTCAGAGCACTGTGGCTCCTGGAATTCCAACTGCCCTCAGAGATTTCCAATCAACATCTTCCCTGAGCTACTCTTTGTATTCAACATTCTAACTTTAATCAACATCATCTCATATGCATCACGCACATGCAGTTATCATGAGAAAACATAAAATAATTCATTTAGGAACTCCAATTAGTTCAAAAGGGAGTTCAACTTTTCCCCCAAAACATGAAATTATATTTCATAATTCATCTTGGTTGTTTCCATATTATGAATGCAACCATCCTTGTGGTTTTCCACGGGCACCAAACTACATACCATTTTTTCTGTAATGCTTCATCTTGCATATAGCCAACAAATTGTCAGTATTTTCTGTACATCATAATTCAACATGTACAACACCTTGTGCAATGATCTTAGAATTTCCTTCCACTAGCAATTCAATCACAATTACCAAACAATTTAACCAAATAGAATGACTCATCATTCTATGCATATGCATGTTCATAATTAATAACAGTAAGTTTATTATTTCAATTTTCTGAACATAAAATTTTATGTAGTCTCTATTCCTGTGACTACCTGGCTTGCAACTTTCTTGTTGCAATGTTTAACAGTTCCTGAAATGTTCTCAACTTCATGATTTAGCAACATTTCAGCCATTAGTATAATTATTTCCATGCCAAAAACATATATACATGCACTCACAAAATGCATTCAACAAAGTGCATTTAAGTATACAATTCCATCATGTGTGAGTGCAACTCTACCCCTTACTAGACATGAGTACAATTCTCAATGCCTATTTATTCAGTGCACCTTGCATTGAATTACATAATGCTCTTTATCTCAGTCATGTATCTCACCATCCATAAGTTGGAATTCTGGCCAATGTGTTGACACATTCTCCACACACTTCCTATTGTCTTCCCAATTAATTAGATGCCTTCCTTTTCGACCCGAACACTACACCAAGAATATAATTCTTTGGTGTTCATTAGTGTTAGCAAAAATGTTGCAGCCCAAGCTTTATTTAAAGGTAGGAAGATTTTAGTACCTATGTGGCTCATAACCTTTCCATATCCATTCCTTTCCATATCCAACCAATTCCTGGTCTCATATATGACTAGCTTACTGACATTCATTCCTATAACAAGTTCTTATCTTTTAATTCTTTGGTTATTACCCCATAATCAAATTAACATGAACATTCTACTATGTCAGTGTGTGCATTCAGAAGATAAAAAGCTTTGAATTAATACAAGCCTCTAGCCTTTAACACATCCAGTGGTATGCATTCAATAATATAATCATGTGATTTTATATAATAACTCTGATTGAGTAAATTCTTACCTAAATTTCCTTTCAGCAATTATGCAAAAAGAGTAATAAAACTCATACCTGCATGACTGCCATTAATAAATTTTATACTACCTAAATGTCTAATGGCAGTAGAAGATTTCACGCTTCTTTTATCAAACTTATAACCAACACTTTAGCTCTATGTTGCTTCTCTCCTTATGTAGCAACATCATCAACAACACTGGCAAACATGCAAGCATTCTTTCCTCTGGTTGACCCCATCAAGCCATAACATACTTGCTGCCACAGAAATTGCAGCAACTTCTTTCCCATGTGCAACTTTTCCTTGTTGATCCCATAAGTCTTCAATTCTTCCCAGATTCCTGAATCTTCTTGTGCTCTCATTGTAGTCACTCTACATGACTATTTTTGTCTTGAGCACTTTTCTGACAATCACTCTTGGCTTCCATTGCATTTATAGTCCCAAAATAAGATAATATTAACCTTCAACTTTCGTTAATTTCCTAGGTCCAACTATCCCAATATCGTACTTGGATGAATCAAATTCCACACCAAGTTGTTTTATAGACTCCGGATTCTTCAACATCCAGTTACTCTTCAAGACTGAACTTCTTTAGCCCTTTCTTGATGGAATACTTTAGTACTTGAGGTTTTCTTGTACTCTACGCTTCTCTTTTGCTAGCTAGACATCTATCTCATGATTTTTTCTTCCATTAACTTAGGATGTTCATGGACTTGACTCCATCCAAGAGTTTTTCCTTGTCTACTTTTCATACTTGCCATCACATATTATGTTGATTATTAATTTTCAACATTCCAGTATTATTTGGATTCCTTTGATTCAGCTTTTGCATGAACGAATTATAATTCCCTAAAACCCTCCTTCCTTATTCCCATTCTTTGTGTCTTCATACGAACTTATGGTTCATGCATTATCATGTATTACAGATGGCTTTCTCCACCTAGCATTCACATTTGATGCGTAGAGATTGTCACATGGACTTTCTTCCCCAAACAAGAATCCCATTTGGGGTTTCCATGCTACTTATCGAACCCAACATCAAATCCAACGACTTATGAAAAAATCTCAGATGTAGAATAAAGAATTTTCCCTGTCCTTCTTCTTTGATACACTTCTTATGAAGCGATCTCTTTTCTCTTAGCTAATGGCTCTTATATCTTTGTTGGACCCTATCATAAGGTTCCCAGGTCTTCAGTACCTCCCTGATGCAGGTCTGAACCAAATGAAACCCACGGTCTTCCTTCCTAACCCCTTTTTCCTTCTTTAACACAGTTTTTGGGCACTAGCCCCCATTTTCCTTGGGCCCTTAATTTGCATGGGGCCATAACTATGACCAAGTGATAAATCAATAGGTTCTTACTCGAGCCTTCGGCTTCAAAAATTTTCAAACACAACACAACAATCTCTCGAAGTTCTGGATTACTGAACTTGTGAAGTAGAGTGGATCAACAGTCCACATATACCCAACATCCAACGGTTGACACTCACTATGGAACCTCAGGCATCTACGTTCCAAGACTTTAGAGTTTCAGGAATTCAGGAGATACCACTGCAGAGATCAATGGTCCTTGTTTATTTGAGATCAATGGTCCTCAATTACTTCGGGACTTCGGGTCTTTCCGACCAAGATCAGATCAAGGTTCCTTAGACCTCCTCCTCGATCAATGATCAAGATATCCTTCGAGACTTAGGTGCTTTCACCCTCTGCTTTCCTCTAGAGTGCTCCATACCTGGAGTTCCAGATCTGGCACAACGCGTCCACTTTCAGATCAACGAATCTCCAACGGAGTGAGTCTCTGTCTTCCACGTGTCTCCTCACAGATCAATGATCCACATACTTTCCTTTGGATCAACCGCCCTTAGACGTTTTGGGCTTTGACGCTTCAGAACATTCTGAAACACAACTTCACAAAAAACTTGGAGTACAATTCTCCGAAGTTCGTGATCTGGTGACACCTATCCAACCTAGATCAATGACTCCCAGCTACTTCAGCTATTCAAGCTTCGACGATTTCAAACTTTCATCCTTCACATTCCCCTGGAGTTTTTTCACCCGGATTTCATGATCTATTGACACGTACCCTCTTGCGCAATCAACGATCATAAGTGGCTTCGGCACTTTGGGCTTCGGGAGTCTCAAACTCCTACACATCCATTTATCTCAGAGTGATTTCACCCAAAATACACTGATTTCTTCCACGCATTCTTTTGGATCCAACGGTCCAGATCTTCTTTGTTCCTACCGACTTCCTTTCAGAGGTTTCTACCCCCGAACTTCTTGATCTCTCTCCATGTGTCCTCCACAAAAAACGGTTGTGATTTACTTCGGCCTTCGGGACTTCGGTAATTTGTCACACTCCACACTTGCAATTCCCTGAAGTGACTTTCTCTGAAGTCTCATATCTTCTGACACACATCTCTCGACAATCGACGGCTTGGATCTTCTTCAGCCTTCACGTATTCGACGATTTCGTATCTTCCCCAACCACAAACTTCTGAAGTGATTCACTCTGAAGTTATGGATCTTTTGCCACCTGTCAGCCTTGATGATGGATGGTCCCTAATTACTTCGAGACTTTGGTGAATCATTTCTCCCGTGCACACAAGGGTTAAGTCTCGTGCTCTTATCTTCAGATCCAACAGTTGTTGGTCCTTCGTGCTCAGATCCAACGGATGGGATCTGTTCCTCCTCAGCACTCTCCTTTGATTTCCTCGACACAGATCTAATGGTCCACGATCCTCCCCACAACAGATTTGATGACTATTGTCGCTCCTCCCCATGAGCTTTTGACTCCTTCCAACTTGGAAGAGTTTGTGGATATTTAAATGTTTCAGCCTTTGAACTTTCTCTTGTGAACCCGAAATCTTGGGTCTCAGCTGCATCTCTTCTAATGCTATCCCTCCTAATATTTGGGACTTGGAATAAGTCCGACTCCTACGCACTCCTCACATTATTTCTTCTAATATTTTCAATTTACTCAGTATCCTAAGGGTCTCGACCCTTATGTTTCCTTTCAAAGGAAAAATTCATGCCCTCCTAACAACCTTCTGCTCAAAGCATGCCTTGCTGAGTGTTTTCTATAGAGTATTCAACAACTCTGTGAGTATATTCCTATGATACTCTTCTCCCTGAACTCAACAAAGAGTTCTCTCTGTGCACACTTGCACTCACTCAATGCTCACTTGGCAGAGCCCTACAGAGTTCTTAGTGACTCTATCTCTCTCTGAACTCAACACAGATTTATTCTTGTGCACTCCTTGCACTTTTGTTGATGAAGGTTCAACGGTATCTCTCCTGAGATTCTCTGAGGTTAACTCACCTCGGTCAATGCACTCCTTGCGGACAATGTGCACTCCTTTCACTCGCAACTCACATGAGAGAAACAATTGAAACTTATTCGTTACTTCACCAGTTCACACATTACTTTGCGGTCCAACACTACTTCTGTCGTGTTTTTATGACACTGTTACTCCTCCCGAGCTTCGTAACATGGCCAAGGTAACCTCTTGGCACTCAGGAAGGTTCCAAGGTTCGAAATTGGTACTCCAGACACAATTTCCTCTTACAACCTTGGGTCCAATGACCACTTATCTAGCCCATTCAGGCTCAATGTTTTAAACCTTGGCTCTAAACTTGAATTTTTTCCATTTCGACAAAAATTCTTTTCTAAAACTTTTGCTTCATTTTCCACTAACATGGCCCATCCATGCTTAGTGTTGAAACCATGCTCTCATACCATGTTGTAACATCCCCGACCATCCACAAGCCAGGAAATGCTACTACCAGACATTGACTTAGCTGTGATACCAAACTGTAGCATCCTTGTCCCTCCACAGAAACTGGGTAATGCTACCACTGCGGAACATTCAAATATAAATATAATATGCATTAAATCAAATTAACACATTTTAACATAGAGTTACTGTTACCATTAAGATTTAAATAGAATTAACAACAATTCATACATGCAACGAAACACATGATAACATTCAAGCATCGGTATCACAAACATGCATAACATATAAATTAAGCACAGACTGATACTTATCTTTTATCTGGAGTAAATCCACAAACTACGTGAAGACCTTCCACAAATCTCCCAGCCATAGACCACGCTTCTCATCACGCTCAGCAGTGGGTCACCCCTGAGATGGGACTAAGCTCCACCCAGGGAAAGGGAATCCTAGACTAGGTTGAGGTTACAAGAAACTACATAGTGCAACCGGAAGGATTCTTTCTAGGAGCCTTCTTATGCCCACTACTCACAGACTCTCATTCCCCACATGCATGTTCCACTCGGGAGTATACACCTTCACATGAATAGTCCATCAGTTGCTTCACCTCCCTCTTTGGGCCTCGACAACAGGACAGATCAGGAATTATCATAGCTCCATAGCCGATGTTGGAATCTCTCTGGGAGAAAACCACTTCCCAGCAGACTCTCTCACCTAGAGAGAGCTTCTCATAGGCCTGACAACCCGCCTCTTCAACCACGGGCCTAACAACCCGCTTCTTCAACACACTCCTCAACTCAACTCGAGCCAGGTGAGGACAATACAAACAATTCATCACTCATTCACACAGGGATGATAGTAGCAATGACAGATGTGCATGGCATCGCAGGTGACAACATCCCATGCTAAAACACAGCATGGCATAGACAATTACAGAATGTTCAGGCTTCACAGAAGACAGCCACCCAAAAACGGCTCAGGTACTGACTTGGCTCTGCAATGGCGGATAGACGTGTTTCACAGACTCACAAGTTGTCTTTTCTCTCCCGACCAGTTTTCTCAATGGTGTATAGGTATGCAAGGGACAAACATATGAGGTTTTCGGGTTTCAGACTGCGGATGGAAGTATAGAATCCAACCACCTTCCCGACTAGTTTTCTCAATTGCGCATGGGTATGCAAAGGGAAGACGCAGATGCAAAATGGGTTCAGACAAAGATCCCCCAATCCCGGTGAACTCAGGCAAAGGATGCTATACTACAGGATCCAACCCCCAACACGACTGACTTCTGCAGCTTTAATTGCATGTGCCCAGGTCGACACTTGTCTTCCTGGAGTTGCATGCATTTCCTTTTGTACGTGCTTCCTTTCCGAGAACTTAGAATAAAAACATGTCTTTCACAGAACTTTGGAATAATAATAAATTATTATTCTCAAGGACTTAAGCCCCTAAGCTTAGCCCCTCTTTCCAACCTTTCATCCCCCTTTCCCTTACCCAACTTGTGGAAGCTTAGTCCCCCATCACTCTTTCTTTGTGATCGGTTTGCACGGAGCGATGTTTATATTTTATTAATGATCTGCATAATTACATATACAAAATCAGGCCCCTAGCCTTTAACACCTAGGTTCTTCAGCCTAATAAACACATAATCCCACTAGCTTATCAACACTCGGCTCACCAGCCTACAAAACATGTTTACAATTTATAAATACAATTGGGGCTTGTCCTTGGGGATATTACAAATTGCTTCTTTTACTTTTTTTTTGTTGGTCAGAGGGTTATTCTATCAATACAAAAGCAATCTTGGGTTGGCAGAATGATATGCATGAGGGCCCTCCTTGGGTGATGGAAGGCTATTGACAGACCAGTGAAATTATAGAAAATAGAAGGAAACAACAAACTAATCAATGAATAATCTGATGCAAGAAGTTCAATACTTAAAATATCATTTCAAGACATCAAACATGTATCAAAACACAATGATTCCCATAGTTTGTAGAAAACAAATCTTCACCAAAGCATTAATTGTTTGATAGGTTGCATATCAGTAAAAATAAGTCATACAATAGTTGAAAGGAAATGAAATGTACGTTGCACAAATAAAAAATTGTATTCAAGATAAGAATGAAAACACATGAAGACTTGAACGAAACATTGTCATCAAGAGTATATTCACCAGGTAGAGAGCTTTAATCCATGCATAAAACGGATCCAACCAGTCTGTTGTATTGTTATTCCTTCCTCAAAAAATCCGACCTTTACAATATCCGAAAACTAACTATTTAAAAGAGTTGCAAAGGCTCTTGTCCTTAGAGGAATGAGACCTCCATCTAGGGAACTATTTGTAAAACAAAATGTTAACTTCACTAAGATACTGGAATTAATTAGCATCACACACATAATACCACTCTTGCATCTAATCTAGGAAAATGATGGACTAAATCAAATAAAACTACTATTGTCTCTGAGACAAAACTGATGCATGTGCTGGAAGAACTGAGTTGGCCAAAGACAGATTGACAGAGAAGATCTATGTGTTCAACGACGACATGTCTGTGAGCTATTGGAGTCCACTGGAGATAATCGGTTGCATGAGCAGAGTTTGTTAAAGTGTCTCTAGCACTAAACTGCATCGACCTATGACTAAGACTTAGCTCTCTGTCTATGCCTGAGATTTTGGAAGCCAATCGCACTCTGTATTACCCCCGCCAAATGCCATATGTACCTGTGAAATAGCTTCGCTGGAATGGTTGTCGACCCATCGTACATGATGGGAGACATGGAGGCGAGCATCCAATCGGGAGACAGGATGAATGTACGCAAGGGTAGATGACGTGTAGTGGGGGATACATGTTGCGCGTAGGGAGAGGAGGAGTATATAAGTTGGGAAGTGAGTGGAGAACAGGTGGTGAAAGGCAAGAGGGGGTGGTATTGGAAAAAAACCTAGGACTCGGAGGGGGGTGTAGGCGATAAGAGGATTAGAGAGGGGGGAGTCTAAGTTCTAGAGGAGTCGTCATGTTAGGTAGGGTCTGCGATGATAAAACTACTTGCTCGGACCTCCCCCCCCCCACCTTTAAAGATAGAAAGGTCGTGGGGGTCTGAGCTACGACAAGGACCATCGATCTGGAGAGGTGGGCCATCGTCGATGGAGATCAACGTGGGGGTTAACAGAGGACAAGTGTCGGGCAGTGAGAGGAGCGAGAGTAGTGGATGGGATGAGTGGAGGTGACATGGTGATCTGATTTCATTCAAGCACGTGATTGTGGGAGCTGTTGAGGGTGGTTTGGATCCAGACCACCTTTGGGCCTGCAATCCACCACAAGATGCCACGTACCCTTCAATCAAAATCATGGTTTAAATTGCGGGACCACTTTGGAAAATTAATGTCTGGGCATTTTGCATCCCCGCAATGAACTATAGCCCTCGATCTGATCATGATATGAGATATGGGTGACATTTACCTGCTGCAAGGATCGACAATTCTCATTGACCTGGGATCAATGGTCCAGATTCACTTCGGAATTTCAGGTTTTGGGTATTTTTAATGTGAAACATGAAACATCTCCCGAAGGAAAATCGCCGAGGTGACATGGTGGCCTGATGTCGTATGATGTCATGGCTACTGAGGTGTCTAGGAAAGAGAGGTGACACGTGTCATGTGGAAATGGGAGAATGACACAACCAAATGACCTGAGATGAATGCCACATGTCCTGCCTCATGAGTGTGCCACATGTCTCAATTGTTGGTTTCCATTTGATTCGACACTTCAATACCTTGGTCCTTCAGGCTTCAGGACTTCAGGAGTTTCAAATGTTAAGCATGAATATCTCTCGGAGGAAAATCCCCAAAGTGAATGATATTCTTCCACGTGTCTCTGAGACAGAATTGATGCACTGTCCTTATTTATTCTAGGTTTTTGGCACTTCGGGCTTCGGTAGTTTCAAATGTTAGTGCCTCGAAACTTCCCAGAGGAAAATCACCGAAGTAACTGATCTGTCGCCATGTGTCCCATCTGATGGATGGTCTGGATTTACTTGGGGTCCTTAGCTCTTCAGGACTTTTGAATGTGAAACCTGAAAATATCTCGAAGGAAAATCCCCGAAGTGAATGATCTGTTGCTGTGTGTCATGACATATGAACAACCCAGATTTTCCTTAGAAATCTAGGCTTTGGGAGTTCGGGAATTTATGAATGTTATTCTCGGAAATATCCCGAAGGAAAATCGTCGAAGTGACGTGTCAAGTTCTCGGGACTTCGGCTCTTCGGCTCTTCAGAGGATTCGTGTCTTCGGAAACTCAGTACTTCAAACTTGATATTAAAACCTGCGTGATTCTAGAACCTGAATGTACGAGAGTTATTGATCTATGATTGGCTTGATGAATCTTGACCATTGAAACTTACTTTGTTCGTTTTTTGATAATCTGAGCCTGAAATCGATCGCTCTAGATCGTTGTGTCGTGTGCACGAGCATTCCCTATTAATACAAAAATGCTTTGGAACCTGTAGTGATCTCAATACACGGAAAACATGATGACAAGTAATTCGAACCAAACATGACATATATTTCATCTTTCTAGAAAGACAGAAAAAGAAATGTGCAAAGACTCAAATAGGCAAGAAACAAACAAGAACCAAGTCACTTAGTAATGGGAAAATGACTTAACTGAACAGAAAAAGGAAAATGTTAATGAAGGCATATGGAAAAGAGAGGAGAGGCAGGGGATGCATAATAAAAGTTCTCATGTAGGTAGAATAATATGTTTCCATGTAATAAAAGTTGATACTAGTTAATAAGGCCTATTTAATAAATATGAATAAGTCAATGTAAGAAAACCCAATAGAAGCTTATGTTTCTAGAAAGATATTCCTCTAAAATGTTATTTAGAATATAGAATTAGTATAAATAAGAGTAGAAGGTATGAGAGAGATTTGTCTTGAGAATTATTGTAATAGAGCTCTACTCTGTTGGAGGCTTCCCCCTCGAAGAGGCAAGTGAACATTGTTTCCTATCAATAAAGGTATTATTTTAGTGTTGTGGTTCCATATATTATGTTGTTATCCTACTATATTTTTGTTTTCTATTGTTATTTTGTAGGTATTCGCTGCAATATTTCTATTTTCTACTATTATAAAAGATCTCGTGCCTAACAAGTGGTAGAAAAGAACTTTCCTTGGCAAGATTTGTGGGTTAATTTTTTTCCAGGGTAGAGACATGTTCTGACATCTTTGAGCTACATATATCTGTCGTTCAGCGCATAAATCCACAGTTGAGGAAGAATACATGATGGAAATACAAGACATACTTAAGATCACATTGTTGGACACCCTTGTAACCCCTGTTGGTACCCCTTCGAGTGGTAGCACATCAGACAACACCTGTATACATACTTGTGCTTCCACATACCTCTGGTATATCAGGTGACCCCTTATCTATCATGAAACCATCCATAGATCAATCGATCGATCGTCTGAATGCTATAGTGACACCACTCATGAAGATACTCTCTAGTACATGGGTAATCAGGTAGTACATATAAGGGTATGGTCTAGCCTCTTTAGTTAGTGCCCTGAGATATTGGGATGAGTACTACTGTTGGACCCTGTATGTATATTAGAGAGCTATAGCACAGGGAAAAACTTTGTATGTAGGCACCTTGAAAACCCTAACTTTTGGGAAGGAAACAAAGCAGAAAAGGAACAAAGAAGATCTATTTCCATGCAAGCTTTCCTCCGGCATTCGGGTTGCAAAAATTACAAAAACAAAATGATCTATTTCCCTTCAAACTTTCCTCCTGCATTCGGGTCGCAAAAATTACTATACATTTATTTTATTTTTTATGTTAAAATTTTGGGAATTTTGATACTATAGTATTATTCATATCTGCATAAAACCCTAGCGAAGTAAAAAAAAAAAGGGAAAAAAGAAAAGGAAAGAAAAAGGGAAAAAGAAAGGAAAAAATGAGCAAAAAAAATGAGTATGGGACCTTCCAGTACCTTTATTCGAGACATATCTCATTGGATTCTCCTTTTTTCCTGGATTGTTGTGACACCTATCATTTTAAACTTTTTTTACCTCCTCGAACCCTTATTTTAGACCTATCTCGTTGAATTCCCCTTTTTTTCCTAATCGTTTTGATACCTATCATTTAAAAAAAAAATTACCTTCTCACACCCTTATTTGACACCTATCTCATTGCATTCCTATTTTCACACTTAACACACTCATATACATCATTTTTTACTCTTTTTTCCATGGTCCCACTTCCCCTCTTCCGGTCCCCTCCACCCATGGCCACTACTCACAACCAAGAATTCCTTCACCTACAAGATGAATCCAAACAACACAAGGTAGACATCCAAAGAATGACCTTTGAAATTGCTTCCAATAATTCCACTGAGAAGATTTAGATTTCATAATCAACAATTGACACATAGGCCTCAGGAAGAAGAAGAATTTATAAGAGTACCTCCTTTCAAAAGATCTTCAACTCCCAGGTATCAAACTATATTTTTTGGTTTATGTTATGCATGTAATAATTTTGGACATAAAGTTGTGAATTGCAGAGCTAACAGTAGGAACACAAACAACTTTTAAATCCATACACAAAGGGGTTATCCAAGAAGGCCTAGTGAAACACATAGAAGAAGTTACAATAGGTTTGAATCTTTGAGCACTGAAGTGGAATGTTACAAATGTAACAATTTTGGACACAGGGACAAAGATTGCATAATGATAGTCTCTCCTAGAGAACTGCAACAAAATAACAACAATCACAGATAAGAACCTCAGAAAAGGACATGGATAAGAAAGCAGGATCAATATAGCAATGAAAAATGTACACTTGCTCTACAAGCTAAGTAGAAGAAACGTGGTTGGTATGTTGACAGTGGTTGTTCAAAACACATGATAGGTGATATAGATATGTTTCTTACATTACGAAAGGAAAGCGATGGATTAGTCTCTTTTGGAAATGATGATTCAGCTAAAATCATTGGAAAATGCACAATCATAATTGGGAACAAGAATACCAAGGCAGAAAATGTTCTACTAGTAGAAGATATGAAACATAATCTTCTAAGTGTGAGTCAAATGTGTGAACAAGGTCATAAAGTTACTTTTGATTCACAAAAATGTGAGATAAGAAAAGAAGGTTCAGGAAAATTGATTGCTACAACTGTGAGAACTTCAAGAAACATATATGTATTAAGTGAAATTGGAAATGAAAAGTGTTGTCTAGGAAATGAAGATGAAAGTTGGCTATGGCACAAAAGAATGGGTCACATACATTTTCATAACCTTGTCAAAGTTAGCAGAAGAGAAGCAGTCAGAGAAATGCCCTGGATCACGAAACCAACCAACACTTTATGCAAGCATTGTCAACAAGGAAAGAAAACAAAGACCAGGTTCAAATCAAAGGAATATTCAATGAAAATACCACTGGAAATTGTGCATACTAATCTATTTGGAACAACTACAACAAAGGGTTTAAAAGGTGAGAAATACTTTATGTTATTAGTTGATGATTATACAAAAATGACTGCAGTTTGTTTTCTCAAGAATAAGTCAGAAGCTTTTGAAAACTTCAAGATCTACATGGAAGTGGTTGAAAATGAAATGGATTCAAAAATCAAATGCTTGAGATATGATAATGGAGGAGAGTTCACTTCAAATGAATTTATGGAATACTACAACAGTCATGGAATAAAAAGGAAATTCTTCGTTGCTAGGACACTTCAATAGAATGGAGTTGTTGAAATAAAGAACAGGACAGTACAGGAAATGGCTCGAACAATGCTAATGGATTCCAAATTGACAAATATATTTTGGACATAGGAAGTGCATACAACAGGTCAAATTCAAAACAGAGTAATGCTCAGAAACAACACTGACAAAAATTCCTACGAGCTATGGAAAGGAAGACCAGCAAATGTGAAGCACTTCAGAGTTTTTGGAAGCAAATGCTACATCAAAAGAGAAGATGGAAAAATGGGAAAGTTTTACTCTCGTGTGGACAAATGAGTACTTTTTGGTTACTCAAGTACAAGGAAAGCATACAAGTGTTACAATATGAGATTGAACAAATTTTTTGAAATCATCAACGTAACAATTGATGAAACAGGCAAACCAAAATCAAAGGAAGAAGAAAATGAATGAATGGAACAACTTTTCAAAGAAGAAGCAGAAGATGAAAAGGAAGTAGAAGAGGAAGATGAAGAGAATCCGATAGAAGAAGAAGAGAAAGTTCAGCAAGTGCCTCCAAAGACACCTAGCATACGAGTACGGAAGAATCATCCTTCAGATATGATTATCGGAAACAAAGACGCAGAAGTTGACACTAGAAGAAGAATTTGTTCACCAGAACAAACACACCTAGCACTCACATCTATGATTGAACCAAACTATTTTGAAGAGGCCAGCAAGGATGAATTTTGGAACAAGGCCATGGAAGAAGAATTGGATCAAATAGAGAAAAATGACACTTGGGAATTGGTTCCAAGACCAAAGGACAAGAATGTGATTGATACAAAGTGGGTATACATGAATAAATTGAACGAATATGGACAGGTTACAAGGAACAAAGCTAGATTGGTATGTAAAAGATATGCACAGGTTGAAGGAGTCGACTTTGAAGAGACATTTTTCCTAGTTGCCAGAATGGAATCAATCCGATTGCTTTTAGCTTATGCATGCTCCAAAAATATTAAAGTGTATCAGATGGATGTAAAATCAGATTTTATAAATGGGGAACTTGAAGAAGAAATCTACATTGAACAACTAGAAGGATTTCATTTGTCCGAGAATGCAGACTATGTGTGCAAATTAAAGAAGGCCTTGTATGGTCTAAAACAAGCTCCTAGATCATGGTACTCTAGACTGGATAAATATCTACAACAGGCAGGGTTCAGAAAAGGAAGTGTAGACAACAACCTCTACATCAAGGTAAGTCAAGGTAATATTTTATTAATTGAAGTTTATGTCGGTGATATTATTTTTGGTAGTGATGATGACAGGTTAAGCCAGAAATTTGCAAAGGATATGCAGAATGAATTTGAAACGTCATTACTTGGAGAACTATCCTTCTTTTTGGGACTTTAGATACATCAAAGCAACCAAGGAATTTTTATTTCTCAAACCAAGTATATCAGAGAAATGCTAAAGAGGTTTGGAATGGAAGATTGCAAACCAGTTATCACTCCCATGCAAACCAGTTGCAAGTTAAGCAAAGATGATGATTCAAATTATACAGATCAGAGGCAATACAGGTCAATGATTGGTAGCCTACTATATGTGACAGCATCCAGACCAGATGTAATGCAGGCAGTTGGACAGGTGGCATGATTTCAAACAACACCAAAGGAATCACATGTGTTAGCAGTGAAGAGGATTTTCATAGATCTCAAAGGAACATAAGATTTTGGATTATGGTATCCAAAAGAAAAGGATCTATCTCTTATTGCCTACATAGATGCAGATTGGGCAGGTTGTATTGATGACCGACAAAGCACCAGTGGAGAAACATTCTACTTGGGTGAGTGTTTAGTATCATGGCTAAGAAAGAAACAATCATCAATATCTCTATCTATAGCTGACGCAGTGTATATTGCAGCAACAACATGTTGTACACAAGTTCTTTGGATGAAACAAACTCTAACAGATATATAGGTTGAGTATGATGAGCCCATTCCAATGTATTGTGATAATATAAGCGCCATTAGTATCTCAAAGAACCCGATGATTCACTCCAAGACGAAGCACATTCCAATCAAGTATCACTTTCTATGAGAACAGGTTGTAGAAAAGAACATCAGAGTTGAGTATGTGGGCACAAAAGAACAAGTGGCATACATATTTACAAAGCCACTTTCACGGGAATCCTTTGAGTATCTTTGTCAGAGACTCAGAGTTAATTCTACTCCAAAATGAATTATTTTGAATGCTTATCTTATATGTCTTAGATGTACATGAGGAAGCACCATAAAGAGGACAGTTAAGTTAGGGGGAGCAGCCCCAGATGAAAAGATACCTTTTCCATTGATGACAAAGGGGGAGAGATTTATCAGATGTAGAGGAAATAGGCATGATTCTAGGGGGAGAAATGGTCACAGAGATGCAAGAGACAAAGGCATGGTTTCAGGGGGAGCATGAATGATATAACTTCAGTATTGCATGAAATGATTTTAGTATTGCAACGTAGTGTTTCCATCAATGCCAAAGGGGGAGATTGTTGATTGAGGTTGGTTTTCATTGATGTCAACCCTTGAAGAAATTTTGGTAGCGAATTTCGGTAGCACAAAGGTTTGGATAATGGACCCAAGGTTATTTCATGTATAATGGTATGAGTTTTAATATATTTGAAGGTAATACTATTCCATATGGATAATACATGTCATGCCATTTCTAGTGGTATGTGGAACGTCACATAACTCCTCATGGTTTGAGAGTTGTGGCCTTTAAAATTTGGAGGACCCTCATATGTTGGCTTGAAGCCCCAAAAGGTCAAATAAGTCAAAGAGCTTGCAAAGAAGAAATTATTTTTTAAATGATAAAGTAAAGTGACAAAGTCAAGAAGGATTATTTAAATAATAAAGTGAAGTAACAAAATCAAAGAAGATTATTTAAATGATAAAGTGAGGTGACAAAGTCAAGGAGGAATATTTAAATGATAAAGTAATGGAGAACTTTATAATTATGAAAAGTGGTTAACCCTAAAAATGAGGAAAATAGGTTAAGTGACCTATAAATGGGTTAAGTGACCTAGAAATAGGTTAAGTGACCTAGAAGATGGAGCGTATAAATAAGAGGCAAGGCTCTCTCATTTTACATCACAATTGAGCATATTGAATATCTATAGGTGACTGAGGTAACCAAAGGATATATAAGCCAAATTTCAAAGGGAAATTGAAGAAAAGAAGGCCAGAATTCAAGGGAGGATAAATTATTTTGATGATGTTTTCTAAGGTATGTTATTTACAGGTCATCTCACCATTTTCACAATAAAAATTTTTATAGAATGATTCAGACCATGATATTGATAGGCCATTGAGGAAACATATCCAAGTATCTGTGGTAAAAAAATCAGCTTGTGGGTCGTTGTATTTTTGGAGTTACACTTCGTGGAAACAAGATTTGTGGTTAGTCCTAAAACTAGTCTAAAACAGGTGTTTTGAGTAAAAACGTCATAACTTCTTCATAACATATTCAAATTTAGTAAGAAAAAATGTGTTGGTTATAGTAAAGTATGTAGTATGTTGTGTAACATTTTCAGATGCATTCAACAAATATTCCTTGCGGGGCACAATCTACAAGGCCGCTCTCTAGAATAAGCCAGAATTCAGTAAGGTATGCCATTTTTTCTATAACTCCTTTTCTGAGAGGTTCCAAGTAGTGACACCTGGAGGAATTGCATAAAAAAAATTAAAAAACATTATGTACTAGTTTCAGATCTTTATTCATTACAGGTACATAGTTATGATTATTTCAAGTTATGGTTGTTGACTAATCCCAAACTAGTCATGTAAGACTAAAGAAAAGTTTGATGAAAATGCTAGTCTCTTGTTGTGACAGTTAAGGAAGGTTTGTAGGTATGTGATCATATACACCAGGTCTATTACATAGTTACAAATCATATTTGGATGATGAAATTGATGAGGGATTCTAGTTAAGGTACATGTTGGGTACATGGTTGAGACAAGTAGTTGATGAGTTGGCACATACATGAGGTGTTTAGTTAATGAAGTTGGTAAATATTGATGAGTATTTGACACATGATTGGTACATACTTGGTACATGGTTGGATACACTTTTTTATGATACATGTTGATTACAGGTTGTTTGGTACAGATTGGTGCATGGTTGATGCACTTATTTATGGTACATGTTGATTACAGGTTGAGGTATAGGTTGATGCATGGTTCAGGTTTCTTGGTACAGGTTTACAATGGTATATCTCACAGTGATAGTGTGACAATGGTTCCATCATTCTACTTCTACTTTAGGGCGGTTGGACGGAGCAAGAAGAAGTGGTTGTAGCCACCTTCCGATTGTAGCCGGATAACATAGGGGGTTGTAGCCTCCTTTTAGTTGTAGCTAGAGAATAGGGGAGTTGGAGCTTCCTTCATGTTGTAGCCTAAGAATCAAGGGGGTTGGAGCCTCCTTCCAGTTGCAGCTGGAAAACAAAAGAAGTTGGTGCTTCCAATGAATGTAATTCTTCAAGACATATAAGAAAAAAACATTATGTGGTTTTCTCCTGCTTTGGGTTTCCATGTAAAACACTGGTGCACTGTGTATGTGTATGTTTGTTCATTTGTTCATTGCTTATTTACTTTGCAGTTATTGGATGATAATGCTACATTGATATAACACTTGGATTATATGGTTAAAAAGGATTAAATTGTTCGATTACTGATTCACCCCCCCTCTCTGTAATCCAACAAAGACTTGGTTTCTATGATGGGGCATCATAGGCAAATCCTAGTGTGAGTGGCACAAGAGGCTCAATGGAATTGTCAGATACTCGATGCATACATTTTGAATGTGGGTTGGGGATCAAAACACACATTGAAGAAAAAAATAAAGTAGTAATTATCCTTATGTCTATGGCACTAGAGGTGGTCGTTATAGAATTGTAAGTTGTTGGTGATCCCAAGCTTGTTATCTCATGAATAAAGGGATCAATTGTGAACAAAAAATTGAATCTTTATGAAAGCTTAGAGAAATGGAGTTGAAATCACAATTTCATGAGATTTATTTTCATCATGTGTTGAGGGATCAAAATCATACAACAAATAGGCTTTCAAAGCATATGGAGTCACTATTGGAGGCAAAGTCAGCTTGTGGAAAACCTATGGAGTCACTATTAGAGACTATATTCTCGAATGGAAATGTGGAGAGTCTTCATCTTAGGTAGATGATTTTAGACTATTTTCTTTGTTGGTATATCATGTCTATTTGTAGAAATTAAGCTAAATGGGAATGGAACTTTTTTACTCTCTCTTGGTGTGTGATCCATCTAGGATAAAAAAAATTGTGTCTTTTTTATTTTGATTAATGAAATTCAAGGATGAATTTATATATAAGTTTAAGTGTTAGCTCAATGTTTGAGTGCATTTTCGTAATTTTATGTTATTAGGAACAAAGTTCGAATTCCCCTCTAGGTGAAACTATTAATCTATGTTAACAAATTTCTTAGGAATACCATCAAATTTATTAGGAATACCATCCATGAATGTCATGTATATATATATAGAGAGAAAGAGATAATTATCCCCCTACTCTATACCAACAAGGTTATTATGCATCTCATCCATAAATATGAGGAAGCAACCACACAATCACACACAACCTTTAATCACACATATAGATATCATATTTATTTTTTAAACACATAATATTATTTACAAAAAAAATAAATGTATTCCACTTATTATCCACATACATTAAAATATCATATTTATTATTCTTACATAATGTATGAATGTATTATTAAGGACAAGATATATATTCTACAATAATAGGCATTAAGCATATTCTATCATGGTATATTAAGTATATTACTACTTATTGTAAACACACTTTTCAATAGTGTAAAATAGTATTCAAAAAGAGAATATTTTAATATATAATTATATTAAATTAAATGATATTCATCTCTAATTATGTCTTATACCTATTGACAATGGGTATATTTAATGATTTTTTAATCATAAATTTCAATCCCATTGTTATCAATTGAAGATGCTAGTATATTTTTAGTGGTCCTTCCAAATCAATGAACTAGATCTCATGTTCATAATTTTCTAGCATTTTTAAAAGCTTCAATTAACTTCTTTACTTTTTAAAGTTTACTTAATATGATTAAAAAATTACTATGTGACCATCTAATTACCACATTCAAATGATTAAAAAACTTAATTGAAATTACAAATTTACTCCACTATTAACTTTTTATCATTTTACAGTATTAGATTTACATTTGTGCCATTATAACAACCCTATAATCACATTCAACCTTTTCATATTCTTCAATAATTTCATATTCTCATCTTACCAGATATAAGCCTCTAAGGATTCACCAAAAATGATTTAGCGGCTGTGCTAGTGTAAAGCCATATTAAACCAATATTGATAAAGACCTAAACCCATCTTAACTCCATGTCCACGGCCGAACGCGCAATCTAAATAAGCTATACGGTCATGTGGAGATAAAAATAAATCATGTAGTATCAAATTTCTCATTATACAGTCACGTATACTGGACACATATATCTCAATTTGCACTTTTGGGTAGCATAGAGGAAAAATGATTACAATTATTTATATATAT
>ML780300.1:504440-587727 GCA_009831015.1 Picea engelmannii | reverse complement strand
ACTCACTTAACTACACTTATAATTCTGTTACAATTCCAAATCACTCAGTTATGAATGAGATAATAGATTAATATTTATTGTCTAATTTAATTAAGGGAAAAGTAAATTAGACACATGTTTCTTGTTGACTTTTCAACAAAGAACGCATTGGATTTCGCCTTTGAATCCAGGAGCCTGACATAGAAGAGCTAGCATCTGACAACAACCATCAGGGATCCTGAGGACAAGGAGGAATAAGAGGGAAAAGGTGGAAAAACAACATAGTAAGTAGCAGATGAGTAGACACGGAATAGAAAAGAGTAGAAAGACGAGTGAGGGAGAAAAACATCAACCATTTTTTTTAAAGCAAAAGAGAAAAAGGGAACATATGCATGAAGACTAGACACACACAAAATTTTGTTGTGGAGAGAGTGAATTATAGACTCACGAATAGATGGTGGAGTGAGCAGAGAATATCACACACACACAACTATGAACAATAAAGGAGAATTGAAAAATTCTTTTGAAGAAAATATGAATCTTTCCCAAGAAATTAATGGTCACCCTGGAGCAGAGAAGTCCCATGTCCAGACTAAGGTAACATAGGGTCGTAGCTTGGTACTTACTGGAAATAAAATAAGATTAGTAAGGGGAGGTCGTCGAGGGACTGTGTAGTAGAGAATGGACACTCTTGTGCATAGGAAATTCAGTTGGGAATGTACATGATAAACTCATGGAGGTCTTGAGCTCAGTGTGAAGAGGGTTACTTCTTTTGTTGCTAGTGGAGTGAATGAGAGTAACCTTCCTGAACCATTTATTAATTTGGAATTCAGTTGAGTCAGTCCCTTGGTGGTATCATGGCCTGGCACGAGGGTGGCATGTTGTAGAAATATTTAGTGAAAAATAACTTGTGGTAGGGAGGAAAGGCCTTTTCCCTTAGTCTGTTGGTTGGTTAGGACCTTTACTGAATAAATAAGTGTGTTTTTCTTTCCATATATATTGTATGTTGATAACGATGATAAATTTCTTTCTAGTTAAGTTGAAGAACTAAATGAGTGAAAGAATGTTGAATTCCTGAGTAAAATGGAATAAATAAAATGTGTTTTCATTATCAATTGTGTAACTCTAAATAAATCAATAAGACAGGTCAATACATGTTTGTATCCCTGTAAATTTCCCAGTAATTTGAGTGGAAATATTGCAAGATACAAATATTCATTTGGGTGAATGGGTAGAGTATCCCTAATTTCCAGGGAAGTTCCTGTGTAGTTTTAGGAACATGTTGTGCCAAGCACTACAACCCTCCATTTCCCTTGTAATCCATTTGTAAAAAAAATTCAAGAAATGGAGCCCCTTACCTTTTTTAATTTGATAAGCTCCTCCAACATTTTATTTGCTTAAACTCTCAAGCACATCCTTCTATTTCCACCTCCCCCAATTTACATTTCTAAAACAGGAAAACAATCAAAAAATTCTTTCAAACAAGTCCTTTGGATTTTCGGCAAAGTTGATCATAACTCCTCTGATGCACATCAGAGGAGTTACCTTCAACTTCTCCTATGTACATCGGAGGATTTGCTCCGAACTCCGTTGATGATCGTTCTCCCTCCAATGAGCCTTCCCCATTGCACCAGTTACTTGTAACTCCTCCAAAGAAATTGGAGGAGTTAACGTCGACTCTTTCGCTTTCATCAGAGGAGTTGCCTCCATCTGCTCTGATAGAACCGACGCACTTCGCGTTAATTTCTCTTATGTATATTGAAGGAATTTCCACGAAGTCCTTAGATGTTCATCAGAGGACTTAACATCAACTCCGTCAATTTTAAACCATACCTACTTGCATTCAATGTTTTTTTCTCCCAACATTATAAATACATAACTCCCCCTTTTTTCTCTCTATCTCACCAAGTGCCAAGGATAACAAGGTAGCACCAAAACAAGAACCTGTTGAGTTTCAACCAAAGCACCCTCAATCGATCACGATCATCCATGTGGCATCTAGCAACCAGATAATCCCTTGATCCACCACCTACAATTTAGGGTTAGGGTTATTCTTGTTTCTTTTTTTTTTCCGGTTATTACCCTTAATAAATCTAACTCCCCCCACAACCATTATGATTATCCACTTGGCATCCCTACCACAATCACCCTACTTTTCCCTTTGTCGGTTTTTTATTACCACCACATCCCTTCTAAAGTCAAATATTACGCCTTACCATGCCTTATTTTGGTGATTCTAAGACACCAATGATGCTTCCTTTCTTTTACAACACTAAACCTCTCCAACTTTGCAACCATAATACAAGGAAAAGATATAGCCTACAAAATCAAATCTGAAACCCATCAAATAAAAATATTAATGATAGTTTGTATCTAACCTCACAATAAATATTGACCCAAATTCATCAGTGATCTCATCCTTCTCCTTTAAACAATTGCGGAAAAATAGACCCAAACCATTATGCTTCCATATACTTATCGAAGCCCTTGTCCTCAACTCCTCCGATCACATCGAAGAAGTTCACATTAAATCCTATGATGTGATTGGAGGAGTTGAGCTTAACCTCACTGATATGAGACACACATCGAATCTTTTCATGACAATTGTGTCGATAGTCATCGAAGACTTCCAAGTTAACTTTATCGATGTATATTGGAACACTTGCCAACAACTCCTCCAATTCACATCGGAGGAGTTGATCTTAACTTTGCCAATTTTCTTTAGCTCAACAAACTTCTCAGCAACTAGACCTATGGTCATCAGATCCCTTAATACCAACTACACTGATGGTCATCGAAGAACTTGTTAACAACTCCTCTAATTTTCATCGGAGGAGTTAACAATAAATCCTCCAATTTTAACTTCTGGCACATTTTGATTCATTTTCTCCCTCAACATTCACCAGATTACTCACAATGCCTGCCATTGTCTTATCATCTTTAGATGAAAACTCTCCACCCAACATTAAAACCAATAATTCCTCAATTATGGACTCTAAAATACTTAAGAAAAATCTTTAAAAAGGCAAATTATTTCAAATGCATACATTGGTTATTGCATTTTATCTCACATTATCTATGTTTGTTACTCTGCAGGCTCAGACATATCTCCTAAGAAAATGGAAACGAGTAAAGTGCCAAATACAAAAGACTATTCCAGTGGCCGACAAGATGAAGATGAACCAAAAGTGGTTGGAGCTATGTACGATGACACCTATGGGCTTCTAGAGAAGGAAGGAGAAACACTCAAATGGGGAAATGTATACCAAATGTTCAAAAAGTAAAACTTCTCCACTGACGCTAAGGACTGGGATGAGCTAAAAGTCTTCAATAACATAAGAAAATATGGAATATTCAGGGTAGCAACCCGCACAGTTATATTCCCTTGTGAAAACACCATCACCTGGATCCTAAAAAATAAATATTTGAAAGACAAATACGTTTGTAGTGCCAGGAAAGAATGCATAGCATCGTTTCGGCTGGAATACCTAGAAAAATGCTATCACATTGGGAAGGGGATTAAAAATGTAGATAATGAACTCCTCGATGAGTTTGGATACACACCCAAAGACCTATTCCCAAAATGGTACAAGGTAGACAAGTAATTCAAGCATAGACCCAAGGGATGATAACCCACGAGCACTTGAAGGAATCCATATCAATATATGGTAGTTATATTGTGTAGGTTATATGGGGAACCTAATGCTACTCAATTCCCCATGTCTTACATGCCGCTAATATATTACTACATAGATGAAGGACTATCATTCAATTGGGATGACATCTTGTTATCCAACCTAACTATCACTATAACTACAGTGGTAGGAGCTCAGTTGGGAACTTTTCCAAGTTTCCACATGTCTTCCTACCTCTTGGAAATCATGTGCGTCACCCACCAATACCCAAACATGGGATGGAAATGGAAACCCTATGACGAGCCCATTCATGTTTACTGCAAAGTGATCTAGGAACACAAATACATAACAAAATATCAGAAGATCTATGAACATTTTCTAGCCCCTCTATATGAATTCATATTCTACAAGAAAACCCCATGCATGACTGACAAAGCTATCACAATCATAAATAGGATTGGGGACTGGTACCTTATGGACCATGGTACATATATCAGATTCTACGGTGCCACTAAGCCTCCCCATCTTCTTGCCTGGTCTATACCAGATAAACTAGTACTCCAAGAAGTTGAATATCAGACAATAATACATGGAATAGGAGGAATGCTCTATTGAGGGAAGAAAGCAATATGGCCGCCACTTCTATTGTATGTTGGGATTTACTCATTTTCCAACACCAAGAAAGAATAGGACAAAGTATATATCTTACTCTCATATCATTTTGGCGAGGAAATATTTAGAAGACACGACCCTAAAGGAGTCATAAGAGACCATTTAAATAAAGTGGAATTTCCTTGGGAGTACACAAAAAAGATTTGGGAAGAATAAGACGTGCATCAAAATGCATGGACCTACGATGATGTTATCCTACAAAGATGAGGTCATCTTATAGGAAGGATTGCAAATGAAGAAAGAGATAAAGAAGAATCCCTAAAAAAGGAAACAAAAGAATCATCAGGAAGATCATCCTCAACCTCTGCCTCTGTACACTCGGGATCAATAGAAGGATAAGAAGAAACACCAACAAACATAAAAGAATAAAAGAAAAGATTCACAATAAAAAGAATGATGCTTCTAAGAAAAAGTGAAATTTGAAAGAAGAGAAAGCCAAGGCTGAGGTAGAAGCAAAAGCAGCAGCACAAAATGAAATCAAGTGGAAAGAAGCAGTAGAAAAGGAAGTAGCAAAAGCAAGAGAAGATGAAAAAAAAGTCTCCAAGGAAGCGGAGGATAGAGTGGTCGATGAAGAGAGACGAAAGAAAAATGTTGAGACGAGAAACAATGGCACTCAGCCAATGGATATTGATATCCAAGAAGTGTCAACAACAGACACCAACACAGAGGCACCATTCGAAAATCTAGGACTGGGGTTTTGGGCTCCATTCCAACCAAGTGAAGTCCCAAATTTGAGAAGTTTCACTTACGACAACAAGACTGGGAAGATCATGCAAGAACACATGAAGAAAGTGCCAACAATTCATGGGATGCTAGTCTCAGTCCTAACACAAGTTCCTGTAACATGGGATGTTAGGGAAAATCCCATAGCTATGGCTACATCTAGCACTGCATTCATGAGAACAAATGAGGATAACATTAAGAGGCCATGTTAGCAAAATTAGGAGAAAGAGGAAAGAATCAGGGAGCTAGAAGAAAGACTCCAACAAGTGAAAATCGATGAAAGCAGTATGCAGAGTTTCAAAGCCAGTGTTGAGAAGGTCAGTAAATAACTGGAAGAGGCCATTATAGATATGTATGCTAACTCACACCTGTTCCAACAAGAAAATACCACAATCATAGAGAAAAATAGTCAAATACAAGAAAAACTTACCCAATTCAACACAATCCAAGAAGGCATCAACGACATTAACTGGTGGATTGCAAAGAATCCTAATGCATCAATCGAGATATATCGACCATAAACCTCAGAGAAGAATTCAAATCTATATTCATTAGACTGTTGCCAAAAGGCAATGAAAAGAGAAGATAAAGAGGTCACTAAATTATTGGCAATATGCTAGAGAATACATAAAGCCAAAAAGGAATTGATTAAAGGAAACCGACTACCTCAATTAGACAAGCTTGGTAAAAATTAGGTCACAAAAGAACTGGTAGATAGGGTGTACGATAACACAAATCACATAATATCAGTTGTCAAAGCATCCACCGCAATAACCATGGATTTGATAGAGTAGCATCTCCTACATCTCGTCAAATTATATACCATGATACAAGCATTCATGGAAACATTGTTAAAGGATATGATCCGGATTTTATGAGTAGAAAAAAATGAATACAAATTATTAAAATATGGTTAACATAGAATAACAGAGATATAGTAAAATTGGTTTTCTATTCAATAAAGAAATAAGTTGAAACTGTAAAATGCAGCGGAAAACAAGTTTGCTAGAATGGTGGCGTCTTATCTCTGAGAAGAGATGTGACAGCTACGCTCATTCACAAGAAGATGATTACAATGAGGCTCTGAAGGCATTTTTACAATAAACAAAAATTTCAAAAACCCTATACATCCAAAAACCTAACCCTATGAGATGAAGCGCCAAAAGTCATGTGGGCCTTGTTTGGGTAAGTTAGTACATCAATCTCCCAGGGTCATAACTTTTGCATACGATCTCCATTTTAGGTGCATGATAGACCGTTGGAAAGGTATTGTCGAGGAGATTCATTTTGGGGGTTCAATCAGAGCCTTCATCTATCATTGAGAAGCTCAATCCTGAAAAACCTTCATTTAGGCCCTCAAAATGGCCCCGGAAGTTAAAAACTGCTAAAAATAGTAAATTGCCAAAATTGCCAGAAAAATGTTTTGAGCGAGTTGGAAAAGGTGGGTGGCCACCAATATCCACTTGGATCAATCCTCCCTCCTTATGAAGAAATGGTATCCATTGCGTTGATTTCCCCCATCAAATGAGGAAATTTCTGTTGAATTTGGCCCCAGGTGAGCCACTTGCCTTGGTGCAAGAGTTGCCCTGCTTTGATGACTCGATAAAGTTGGATCCTTTGTTGTCGAGTGCCCTTGATATGTGTGTCCACAATATGATCACTGGAGGCATGTTTCATGCAGTCGGGGTTGATCTCTTTTGGTGTCAACTACTCTTTTATCTCTGAGGTGTCCAATAATGGTGGGAAATATGGTCGAAGGAGAGCCACGTTGAAGACTGGGTGCAGGCCAAGGAAAGGGGGAATGTTGAGCTCAAAATAATTGTCACCCATAGCCTTGGTGATGGTGTACGACCCATAATGGAGTGGGAGAAGCTTCCGATGGGGCCCTGTAAGGCGTTCTTTCTGCAAGTGCAACCAGAATTTGTCTCCCACCTAAAACTTATGTGGAACCCGATGTTGATCATGGCGTTGCTTGTACTTGGCATTAGACTTCTGTAGAATATCCTAAACTTGTTGGCAGATGTGTTGGATCTGCTCAATGAACCGGGTGGATTTGTTATCTTTTTGTGGAGCAAGGGACGAGTCAGCCGAGGTGGCCACCAGGGGCAGTGCAACATCCATGGGGCTCAATGGTTGGAATCCCAACCCCACCTGAAAGGGGTTGTGGCCAGTTGATGTATGTAAGGCTCGATTGTAGCTATTTTGGACATAGAGAAGATTCTCATCCCATGTGAGGGGTTTTTTTTAATTGTACATGCACAAGATATGAACGATCATCCGATTGACGACCTTAGTTTGGCCATCTGTCTGGGGGTGGAGGGCAGTGTATTTGGTGAGCTTGGTATCCAGCAGTGACCAGAGGCTCGACCAGAATGTGCTGAGGAACCGACTATCACTATCTGAGATAATGGTTTGTGGGATCCAAAAATGTACCCATACTCATTCAAAGAAGATATTGGCAGTGGCTTCTACTGTGATGTTCTTCTTGCAGGAAGCTAGAATCGCCATCTTGGAAAAACAATAAACAAACACAAAAACACAGTAATTTCCCCTCTTGGTGGATGGGAGGCCTGAAATGTAGTCCATTGAGATGGATTCCCATGGCCTATCAGGAGTAGGCAGAGGGGTGTACATGACTTGTTTCTTAGTGGTCGATTTGGCAATAGGGAAGGTGGTGCATGACCTGATATACTTGTTGACATCATGTCAAATTTTCAACCAGTAGAAATGTTTTTGCAGCACTGCCACTGTCTTTTCGATGCCAAAGTGTCCCACCACCTGACTATAGCGAGCTTCCCAAATTAGCTTCATGCGCTCGCTTGATAGAATGAAAAGATTTCCCAGATGACACAACAACCCATCTTGAAGATGGATATTAGTGACCACTAAGTTGGCACCCAACATTTGGTAGGTGGTGGAGAAGTCAAGGTCTGTCTCATAGAGGTGGGACCATCCAGAGGTCTCGTGGCCGCAAGAGTCTAGCACCATGGTGAGTGTCACGACTGGAGGTCGGCTGAGGCAATCAACAACTCTATTGGTACTTCCTGTTTTATACTTGATGTTGAGGTGTAACTTTTGTAAGTATGTGGACCACTTCTAATGGTGGTCATTCTACAATTTTCCTTGGGTCTGCATGAACTCTAGTGGCTTGTGATCAATATGGATGACTGTCTCCTTCCCAAGAATGTAATGTCTCCACTGGCGGTAGGCTTGCAAAATGGAGTACATTTGTTTTTCGTAAGTAGGGTAATTACGGGAAACATCTGATACTTTCTCACTATGATATGCCATGGGGTGGCCATGTTGAGTGAGAATGATGCCCACAACATAGTTTAAAGCATTTGTCTCGATCTCAAAGGGATGTTGCAGGTTGGGTAATGAAAGTACTTGGGATGAGCACAAACGCTTTTTCAATTCATCGAAGGCTTGTTGTTGGGACAAGCCCCACACAAATGTTTCCTTACCGCCACCCCTGGTTACTTGGTTGAGGGCCCATGCGATATGAGAGAATCCCAACATGATCTTGCGATAGAAATTGGTGAGGCACAAGAAGCTCCGAATTTCAGTGAGTGTGGTTGGGTCTGGCCAGTCACGGATGACCTGGATCTTGGCTGGATCCACATGCACACCATGTCGATAAACTATGTATCCTAAGTAATGGACCCTGTCCATGCCGAAGGAGGATTTTTCCAAGTTTGTATATAGTTTGTGTTGTCGCAAGGTGTGTAGAATGTGCTAAATATGTCGTAAGTGTTCTTCCCAAGTCTTGTTGTAGATGAGGATGTCATCCAGACACACCACTACAAAATTATTGGTGAAAGGTCGTAGGATATCGTCCATCATCCTCATAAACGTTGCTAGAGAATTTGTCAAACCAAATGGCATGACTAGCATTCTTCCATACCTTCTTTTGACTTGAAGGCATTCTTCCATACCTCTGTTTGTTCTATTGGGACCTGGTGGTAGCCATACTTCAAATCAATCTTACTGAAGTATTTAGCCCCCTTGAGCTGATCAAGGAGGTCTTCTATTCAGGGAATCAGGTACCAGTTTCAGACTGTGATTTTAGTTAGGGCCCGATAATCAATACAGAGTCGTCAGGTCTAGTATTTTTTCTGCACCAGAATGATTTGGCTCCCATAAGGCGATGAGTTGGGACGTATGTGCCCCTTATGGAGTAGTTCTTAGGTTTGCCTCTTGATATCCTCATTTTCTAACAGAGAGCAGCAGTAGACTGTCCCATTGGGTAGCAATGCGCCTGGGGTTAGATCGATGGGATGCTTGACTTGACAGTGCAGAGGTACCCCGATAGGAGAGGAGAATATAAGTGAGTATTCTTCCATGACCTTACCCACTTTCTTATGTTGTGTGGAGAGATTGGATGCAGATGCCCTGGATGTGGCTGTGATCTTTCGCTCACTCTGAAAGAGAATCACGAAGAATACAAATTTCCCGATCTGAGAGATGACCTTCCTACATTGCTTGGTAGAGATTAAGGAAATAGCACTAGGAGGGACTACCTCGGGTATCCTGTACAATTTCCTGTTCAAAGTAATAATAACACTACGAGGCCTAGAATCATATACAACATGACTTTTCCATAAATAAGGTTGGCCCAAAATAACATTAGAAACTTAGAGAGGAGAAACATCACACAATACATCATCTTTAAAGGGCTTGATGTCGTACTACAGTCAACATTGTTGGTTGACGCAAAGATCGCTTCCTTGGCGGAGCCATCCAATGGCGTAGGGTTGTGGGTGCGACGTTTTCAGCAGGGCCAGCCATTTGACGACCTCTACTGAGATGAGGTTCTTCTGGCTACCGCTATCAACAATGAAGTGAAAAGGGGTGCCTTTTACCCACATCTTTGAATGGAAGAGGCACTCGCCTTCTTCTGGATCATCTGGTTCACCATGCTGGAGCTTGGTGGTAGAAATGGTGGCACTGGGTTCTACGTCAATGATCTATCTTCCCCTTTTTGGTTCTGACTGAGAGTCAAGACCCGCATCTGATTCAGAGGCTTTCACTTCGACCACCATTGACTACTTTGAGCGGCAATGGTGTCCTTCTGGTGTCCTTCTTTGCTTGTGACTTGGATTGGTTGTCCTGATACTGTACATATTTTCTCTATCCTTTGTTCTATGGGTTGGGGCTGCCCCTTCCTAGATTTTTTTGTGAGGGGTTCCCAAGCCCAAATTGCCACGTCTTTTGTTTGAGCTTCTGCTTGATTTTGATGACATATCGGTAGGTCACGCCCAAGGATGATATGTCCAGAAATTCCATTTTAGTCTGGATGTATCTATGCAGAGAACCACAATAATTTAGAACTAGATGTTTCTATGAATCTTTGATACCCATCTTGGTGCGCAAGGTATGGAAGATATTTGTGAACTCTGGCAGTGCTTGGTCTCTTTCTTGCCACAATGTGGTCCATTTGGTATACAAATCGTTATAAATTCAGACATGGTAGTATTGTTCCTTAATAGAATCCCTGAAGGATTCCCAAGTGGCCAAGACTGTAAATAATGAGGGTTCCTCTATTTCCTTTTGCTCACAGAAAGTTTCCCACCAATCTTTGACATGGGGAATGACTTTGAGGAGTGAAAAAGTAATATTTTCTCTATTCGAAAAGTTATGGAAAAAAAAATACCCTTCTAGTAGATTCAACCACTTGTCTACAACATATGTGTCTATCTGACCTTAAAATATAGGAATATTGAAGTTGATTTGTACCTTGAATGGGGCGGCTCCTCCAATCGAGGAAGATGTGTCGCATGTTGGTAGTCGCCAAAGGATTTGTGTGAAACTATCCATCATCTCATTCCTCTGTTGCATGAGGGATTCCTCAAGATTTTTTTTGAAAGGATCTCCTATCCCATCATCTTTCTTATATACTTCCATGAGAGGTCGCTTGGGCATGAGAGATCTTTTTTCCTCAAGAGAAACAAGCTCGAGACCCAATTCTTTGTACCCTGACCTCGTTGGGGACATGCATTAAGACGACAAGGAGTAGACCGCTCTGATACCACTGATCCATATTTTATGAGCAGAAAGAAATGAATACAAATTGTTAAAATATTCCTAACACATAATAACATAGATACAGTAAAGCTGGTTTTCTATTAAATAAGGAAATAAGTTGAAACTATAAAATGTAGCAGAAAACAAGCTTTCTGGAATGGTGGCGACTTATCTCTGAGAAGAGATGTGACGGCTGCGCTCATTCGAAAGAATATGATTACAACGAGGCTTTGAAGGCATTTTTACAATAATCAGGAATGTCAAAAACCCTAGACATCCAAAAACCTAACCTTCGGAGATGAAGTGCCAAAAGTCAAGTGGGTCCGTTTGAGTAAGTTAGTACATCAACTTCTCAAGGTCATAAATTTTGCATACGATCTCCATTTTAGACACACGATAGCCCGTTGGAAAGGTATTGTCAAGGAGATTCATTTTGGGGGATCAATCAAAACCTTTGACTATCAGAGAGAATATTGATCCCAAAAAACCTTCATTTAGGCCCTCAAAATGGCCCCGGCAGTTAAAAATTGCTACAAATAATAAATTGCCAAAATTGACAGAAAACTATTTTGAGCGAGTTGGGAAAGGTGGGTGGCCACCAATATCCACCTGGATCAGGATATGAGTACCCTCGAAGATATCATATCTATTCATAATGCAACGCCAAGGAACTAACTTACCGAAGGATCAAATGTTGGATTACTGAGAGGGGGGGTGAATCCGTAATAGAGAAATACAATCCTTTTTAACCACAATATGAAAGTGTTATATCAATGTAGTATTATCATATAATAGTTTCAGAATAAATAAACAATGAAAAAATGATAAATCATACACATACACAGTACACCAGTGTTTTTACGTGGAAACCCAAAGCAGGAAAAAACCATAGATTTTTTTTTCTTATATGTATTCAAGAATTACATTCATTGGAAGCACCAAATTCCTTTGTTTTCCGGTTGCAACTGGAAGGAGGATCCAACCCCCCAATTTCTCAGGATACAACCTGAGGGAAGCTCCAACTCCCCAATTCTATGGCTGCAACCAAAAGGAGGCTATGGCCCCCTATGTTCTCCTGATACAACCACCTATCCTTGCCCCGTCCAACCGCTCTGAAGTAGAAGTAGAATGATGCAACCACTGTCACACTATCACTGTGATATATACAACTATAAACATGTACCAATCAACCTGCACCAAACAACCTGTACCCATAACTTGAACCATGCATAAACCATGCATCAACCTGTACCTCAACCTGTAATCAAACTATACCATAAACAAGTGCATCAACCATGCACCAACCTGTACCAAACAAACTGTAATCAACCTGTACTATAAACACATGAATCAACCATGCTCGAACATATACCTCAACCTATAATCAACCTGTACCATAAACAAGTGCATCAACCATGCACCAAGCTGTACCTCAAGCTGTACCATGAACACGTGCATCAACCATGCACCAAACCTATACAAATAACATGTCACAACAACCTGTCCAAACAACCTATCACAACAAATTGTCTCATCAATCTTATCAACCAAATTAGATCTACTAACCAAGAACAATCACCAAGACAACTCTCAAATATGTGCATCAACCAAGCATAACACAACAACTCATAATCATCACCAAGATCAATATGCGCTTCTAATAATATACCAATACAAGTATGCTACACCATCCATAAACCATGTGTCAATAATACTACTAACAAGTTCCTCCAACCATGTATCAAGTATGTACCAATCATGTATCAACTACTCATCAACTATGACTCATCAAGATGTACCAACATCATCAATTATACACCTCATGTATGTGCCAACTCATCAACTACTTGTCTCAACCATGTACCGAACATGTACCTCAACCAAAATCCCTCAATAATTTCATCATCCAAATCTGATTTGTAACTCTGTAATATACCTAGTGTATATGATCACATACCTGCAAACCTTTTTTAACTTTAACAACAAGAGACTAGCATTTGCATCAAACTTTACTTTAGTCTCACATGACTAATTTTGGATTAGTCAAAAACCCTAACTTGCAATAATCATAATTATGTACCTGTAATGAATAAAGATCTGAAAATGGTACACAATGTTCTTCAATTTATTTAATGCAATTCCTACAGATTTCACTACTTGTAACCTCTCAGAAAAGGATTTACAACAAAAATGACATACCTTGTTGAATTCTGGATTATTCTAGAGAGAGAACTTGTAGAGCATGCCCTGCATGAAATATTTGTTGTATGGTATGAAAATTGTACACAAAATACTACAGATGGTACTCTATCCAATACATTTGGTCTTACTAAATTTGGATCTGTTATGAAGAAATTATGACGTTTTTACCTGAAACACCTATTTTAGACTAGTTTCAGGACTAGCCACAAACCCTATTTTCCACGGCATGTAACTCCAAAAATACAATGACCCACAAGCTGAAATTTTTATCACAACTACTTGGATAGGTTTCCTCAATGGCCTCCCAATTTTATGATCTGATTCATTCTAGAAAAAAAATTATTTCAAAAATGGTGATATGACTTGTAAATAACATACCTTAGAAAGCATCATCAAAATGATTTATCCTCCCTTGAATTTCAGCCTTATTTACTTCACCTTCCCTCTAAAATTCATCTTAAATATCCTTTGGTTACCTCAGTCACCTGTAGATATTCAATATGCTCAAGTGTAATTAAAATGAGAGAGTCTTGCCTCTTATTTATACTTTCATGTAGCTTCCTCAAGGGGTTACCTTTTAACCATCTTAACCCACTTTCCTTATTTTAGGGTTAACCCACTTCTAACCACTTGTCAACTTAGTAATTTCTCCATTAAATTTATTATTTAAATAAAAAAAAATTATTCACTTTGAATTATAGTACACTCATCACTTCACTTTATTATTTACCTTCTAAAATCTCTTAAACCACTTTGACTACTTTGACCTTTTGGGGCTTCTAGATGACTCATGAGGGTTCTCCAACTTCACTAACCGTGATTAGTTATGTGATGTTCCACATACCACTTGAAATGGAATGACATGTACTATCAATATAGAATATTCTTACATGCAAATATATCAAAACGCGTACCATTATCCATCAAACAAACTTGGGTCCATTACCCAAACCTTTCTCCAACTTCACATGGCCATAACTCTCTGACTGTGAGGAGTTATGTGACGTTCCACATACCAACGGAAATGGAATGACATGTACTATCCATATGGAATAGTCTTACCTTAAAATATATCAAAACTCATACCATTATCCATAAAACAAACTTGGGTCCATTACCCAAACCATTGTGCTACCGAAATTCGCTACTAGACTTTCTTCAAGTGTTGGCATCAATGAAAACCAACCCAATTAATCAACAATATCCCCCTTTGGCATTGATGGAAACACTCTGATGCAATATTGAATTCATGTCACTCATGCTCCCCCTTTACCTTTACCTTTGCATTTACCTTTGCATCTGATAAATCTCCCCCCCTTTGTCATCAATGACAAAGGTATCTTTCCATCTGGGGTTGCTCCCCCTAACTGAATTATCCTTTGGGATACTCCCCCTGACTGAACTCTTCCTGAAACTGATCTTCCAACCTAAACTATCCTCTTTATGGTGCTTCCTCGTGTAGATCTAAGACATATAAGATAAGCATTCAAAAACATTCATTTTGGAGTAGAAATTACTCTGAGTCTCTGGTGAGGATACTCAAAGGATTTTCTTGGAAGTGGTTTTGTAAAGATGTCTTCCACTTGTTATTTTGTGCCCACATATTCAACTCTGATGTTCTTCTTTGCAACCTGTTCCCGTAGAAAGTGATACTTTATTGGAATATGCTTCATCTTGGAGTGCATCACCATGTTCTTTGAGATACTGATGGCGCTTGTATTATCACAATAGATTGGAATGGGATCATCATACTCAACCTGTATATCTGTTAGAGTTTGTTTCATCCATATAACTTGTGTATGACATGTTGCTGCTACAATATACTCTGGCTCGACTGTAGGTAAGGATATTGATGATTGTTTCTTTCTTAACCATGATACTAAACACTCACCCAAGTAGAACATTTCTCCATTGGTGCTTCATCGGTCATCAATGCAGCTTGCCCAATCTACATATATGTAGGAAATAAGTGGTAGATCCTTTCCTTTTGGATACCATAATCCAAACTCTTATGTTCCTTTGAGATATCTAAAAATCCTCTTCACTGCTAATACATGTGATTCCTTTGGTGCTTCTTGCAATCGTGTCACCTGTCCAACTACCTACATTACATCTTGTCTGGATTTTGTCACATACAGTAAGCTACCAATCATTGACTTGTATTTCCTCTGGTCTGTAGACTTTGAATCATCATCTTTGCTCAACTTGCAACTGGTTTGCATAAGAGTAGTAACTAGTTTGCAATCTTCCATTCTGAACCTCTTTAGCATTTCCTTAATATACTTAGTTTGAGAAATAAAAATTTCTTGGCTTCTTTGACATATCTAAAGACCCAAAAAGAAGGATAGTTCTCCAAGTAATGGAATTTCAAATTCATTCTACATATCCTTTGCAAATTTCTAGCTTAACCTATCATTAGTACTTCCAATACAATATCATCAACATAAATTTCAATTAATAAAATACTACCTTGAGTTACCTTGATGTAGAGGTTGTTGTATGTGCTTCCTTTCCATAGTTCGTAGGGAGTTTTGTCATTGTTGTTTCTGGGCATTACTCTATTTTGAATGTGAACTGTTGTATGCAATTCATGTGTCCAAAAAATATCTGTCAATTTTCAATCCATTAGCATTGTTCGAGCCATTTCCTGTGTAATTATCATCCATTATGATAATGTTCCTTTTTCTTTGACCAATCTCTAAGCCAATCTATGAATCCATGCTATCGTCCACTGTCATATATCTGTCCAAACCCGCTAAGTGTTCTTACAAATCCATCTCTGTCCATACTGTCCAAGACTCTACTTGCACAATTTCCCATAATGATGACCCATTTATCACTATACTATCATTAAGTCTTGATTAATCTATCAAATTGTAATTCTGCTAACTGACTGCTCTGAATATGTCTTCTCAAACTCTACAAGCTACTCGAAGGATGGTTCTTTGGTCTGTCACAACTATCACATAGACTCCCCCTGTCTGATATTCATATTACTTGGGAGTCTCTAAGTCGGATGGCTCAAAACAATTCCTTCTCTGATGTGTATCCATCATCATTTTCATTGGTAGATTCATCATCATCTTCATTGGTAGATTCATTATCTCTCTAAGCTTCAACTTCTTTCTTTCTGTCTGTGGATTCATACTTCACTACAATGCCTGAAAGTATAATCTCTTGAACCTGTTCCTTATTTATCTGTCCTTCCTTTATTTCACTTATTTTCCAAACCTTTCTGTATCTGACATCTTTCATTTTCTCTGTAGAATTTTATTCATCTCATTTTATTGCCAATCTTGCAATCTCTGGTACCTGGTTTTTGTTCACCCATTCTTCCTGTTTTCTTATCCATACTTTCTTATATATGATATCAGTGTTCTCTTTCATGGAAGTATCGATCATGCTTTTACAATCATTGGATATGTGTCCATAGTTATGAAATTTGTAACACTCAATGTTATGTGCGACCACATAAACACTTCTTGCTTTAACATTTCTTTTATAATCCCTGCAATATGCAGCCTTATGTCCAAAATTAGTACAATAAAAACAATGACCATAAAAGAAATTTACATACCTGGGAGTGAATGATCTTCTTTTTGGTGTATTCCTTCTAAATTTCTGCCTTGACTGATCATGATAATGCTTGAAGCTTCTTTGTGTCTTGAACATAGTTGGTCTTCTTGAAGATGTATCTTCAATAGTTTTCTTAGATTCTGGTTGAACATGATTATTTCCTTTTAGTACTTCTGCATAACTCTTTCTATTTTCTTCATTTTTCTTTTCTAGCAACCTAGAGTGCTTCTCTTCATTCTCTATAACTGATGTGGATGTTTCTGTCTCTTCAACGTTCTTTTTGAGCTTGAAGATTTTACTTCTCAATGTGGCAACTTATTCTGCAAGATTCTCAACCTCTTCTTCTTTCTTTAATATCTGAGACTTCGTGACTTATTCTGTTCTCTTCGCTTCTTCAAGTTGAATTTTTAATGTGATTATTTCTTCTTCAAGTACTTTCTCTTCTTGACCAAACTTTGACTCAAGCTGGTTTAGATCGTTAGTTCTTTCCTTAAGATGATCTGTCAATATATTCTCTCTCAGTTCTTCGTCTTCCTTTTGTGCTACTATGTTGGCATCCAAAAACTGTTTTTGATATTCAAGATTTTCTTCAATCTTTCTGGCTTATTCTAGCTAAGTTCTTAAGTTCTCGATGACTTGTTGGGCTTCTTCAAAAATGTGAACACTTTCCTTTTGTTTCATCAATTCTTTCTTGAGTGACTTGTTTTCTTCTCTTAGTTCATCTAAAGCACTAATCAATTCTGCCTCATAATTGTCTTCTTTTTCAATTTATTTTTCTGACTCATTTCCTTCATGGCATTCTATTTCAAGATGTCCACGTTTTTCATAATTAAATCAAAACAACATACCTCTGTTGATTATGTACTCTTCATCTTCTGAATCTTTTTGACATGGTGAACATATTTCTTCTTGATATGTACCTACATCTCCTTTGGCATTTTTTGAATTTGTGATGGGTGAAGAATATATGTCATGTAACTTATCCCAAAGTTCTTTGACTGATGATCATTTACCAACCTTTTCTCTTACCGGACTAGGTAATCCTTCCCAGATGAAATCCATTGCTATTTTTTTATTCTTCTTCAATTCCTTCTTGGTTGCAGTCTTTTCCCTTTTCGAAATATCATATCATGTAACGACTGATAGCCAAATATAATGCCTCTGTGCATGTAAAAATAATTTATTCCTTATGCTCCACATCTCATACTTTAAATCATTCTGACCATTAAACAGTGGTAATCCAATCTCAAAATAATCCATGATCTCCTTCCAGTGATTAAACTGTTTCCTCAAGGAACTTTCTCTAATATCAATTGTTGGATTACTAAGAGGGGGGGTGAATCAGTAATAGAGCAATACAATCCTTTTTAACCACAATATGAAAGTATTATATCAATGTATCATTATCATCCAATAGTTTCAGAGTAAGTAAATAATGAACAAATGAGCAATCATACACATACATAGTACACCAGTGTTTTTACATGGAAACCCAAAGTGGGAGAAAACCACGTAATTGTTTTTCTTATATGTCATTAATAATTACATTCATTGGAAACCCCAACTTCCTTTGTTTTCCAGCTACAACTGGAAGGAGGCTCCAACCCCCTAATTTCTCAGGCTACAACTTTAGGGAAGCTCCAACTCCCCAATTCTATGGCTACAACCAGAAGGAGGATATGACCCCCTATGTTCTTCTGCTACAACTGGAAGGTGGCTACAATCACCTATCCTTTCCCTGTCTAACCACCCTAATGTATAAGTAGAATGATGGGACCATTGTCACACTATCACTATGAGATATACAACTGTAAACATGTACCAATCAACCTACACCAAACAACATGTACCAATAACCTGAACCATGCATCAACCTGTACCTCAACCTGTAATCAACCTGTACCATAAAAAAGTGCATCAACCATGCACCAACCTGTACCAAACAACCTGTAATCAACTTGTACCATAAACACATGCATCAACTATGCACCAACCTGTACCTCAACCTGTAATTAACCTGTACCATAAACAAGTGCATCAACCATGCACCAACATGTGCCTCAACCTATACCATGAACAAGTTCATCAACCATGCACCAAACCTGTAAAAATAATATTTCACAACAACCTATCCAAACAACCTATCACAACAACATGTCTCATCAATCTTATCAACCAAATCAGATCTACCCACCAAGATCAATCACCAAGACAACTCTCAAAGATGTGCATGAACCAAGCATAACACAACAACTCATAATCATCACCAAGATCAATAAGTGCTTCTAATAATATACCAATACAAGAATTCTAAATCATCCATAAACTATGTGTCAACAATACTTCTAAAAAGTGTCTCCAACCATGTACCAAGTATGTACCAATCATGTATCAACTACTCATCAACTATGACTCATCAAGATGTACCAACAACATCAACTATACACCTCATGTATGTGCCAACTCATCAAATACTTGTCTCAACCATGTACCCAACATGTACCTCAACCAAAATCCCAAACCTTCCTTAACTTTAACAACAAGAGACTATCATTTTCATCAAACTTTACTTTAGTCTCACATGACTAATTTTGGATTAGTAAAAATCCCTAACTTGAAACAATCATAACTATGTACTTATAATGAATAAAGATCTGAAAATGGTATACAATGTTCTTCAATGTCTTTTATGCAATTCCTCTAGATTTCGCTACTTGGAACCTCTCAGAAAAGGAGTTATAGCGAAACTGGCATACCTTGTTGAATTCTGTCTTATTCTAGACAGAGAACTTGTAGAGCATTCCCCACATAGAGTATTTGTTGTATGGATATGAAAATGGTGCAAATAATACTAAATACGGTAATATAACCAATACATTTGGTCTCACTGAATTTGGATCTGTTATGAAGAAGTTATGACGTTTTTACCCAAAACACCTGTTTTAGAATAATTTCAGGACTAGCCACAAACCCTATTTTCCACGGCATGAAACTCCAAAAATACAACGACCCACAAACTGAAATTTGTATCAAAACTACTTGGATATGTTTCTTCAATGTCCTCCCAATTTCATGGTTTGAATCATTCTAGAAACAAATTTATTGTGAAAATGGTGAGATGACCTGTAAATAACATACCTTAGAAAGCATCATCAAAATAATTTATCCTCCCTTGAATTTTGGCCTTCTTTACTTCACCTTCCCTATGAAATTCGGCTTAGATATCCTTTGGTTACCTCAGTCACCTGTAGATATTCAATATTCTCAAGTGTAATTAAAATGAGAGAGCCTTTCCTCTTATTTATACTTTCATGTAGCTTCCTCAAGGGGTTACCTTTTAACCATCTTAACCCAGTTTCCTTATTTTAGGGTTACCCCACTTCTAACCACTTGTCAACTTAGTAATTTCTCAATTAACTTTATTCTTTAAATAATTTATTTTGTATTCACTTTGACTTATAGTACGTGCTCATCACTTCACTTTATTATTTACCTTCTAAAATCTCTTAAACCACTTTGACTACTTTGACCTTTTGGGGCTTCTAGATGACTCATGAGGGTTCTCCAACTTCACAAGGACATAACTCTCTAACCGTGAGGAGTTATGTGATGTTCCACATACCATTGGAAATGCATGAAATGTACTATCCATCTAGAATATTCTTACCTGAAAATATATCAAAACTCATACCATTATCCATCAAACAAACTTGGGTCCATTACCCAAACCTTTCTCCAACTTCACATGGCCATAACTCTCTCACCGTGAAGAGTTATGTGATGTTCTAGATACCAACGGAAATGGCATGACATGTACTATCCATCTGGAATAGTCTTACCTGAAAATATATCAAAACTCATACCATTATTCATCAAACAAACTTGGGTCCATTACCCAAACCATTGTGCTACAAAAATTTTCTACCAGACTTTCTTCAAGGGTTGACATCAATGACAACCAACACAATTAATCAACATCAAATATCTGTATGATCAGATAGAAGTGTGGATAGCATACTCAAGGACAATGTTTTTTGAATAAAGACAAAATATAAATATAAATTACTATTGCCTACCTCTCATTTTGTCTTTTTCTCAACCAACTTCAATTTTGTCTTTATTGTAAACTTGTCACTAGGAAAGAGGGAACCAAACAGTGTTTTGTAACAACTTATTTAAATAAGAGTACAAAGAGTCACTCACGAGTTACAAATTATTGTATAAAAGAGGGAAGATGCCCATTTTGTAGGGGCTCTTCAAGCACTGTATAAATCCAAGAACTAATTCAAGAACTTATACTTTGTTAATGAATATTGAGAAGCCCCCAGGGCCAATTTTATGCAAGAAATAAAAATTTATGTGTGAAGTTGTCTTTGTTGTGAACTAATTCAAGTGGGATGTATGCTATTCACATGGACTGTAAGAATGCTTGTTTGTCTATGGATTGATCTTATGCACTCTATGTTATTCTATAGTTTTGGTTTTTCTTTCTCATATCTTTAATTCCTAAGATTGTTGAGTTATTAACACATGCAAAAATATAATTTAGATTGTTCTAGTTATGTGTATGTATGCACTTGTTTCTGATTTTGTACTTCCATTTTAGCTACCCATGTGGTGATTTTATGCATAACTCAGTTTCATTTACAACTCACCTGGTTAGCATAGTATGGTCCTAGCTAGGATAGGGTAAGATAGATTAGAAATAGATTAGTTTGCTTTCAGTACATAGTCTTCATCTACATATTTTCATTTCATATCCATTCACCTTCCATCTTCATCGGTACATCAAACCGCAACCGCAACCAGTAAAAACCCAAAAATTAGCAATGGCAGTAGGGAAAAATTATGGATGGGTCTTCTAAACCAAACGATGCATAGTCGATTTGGGATCGTGTACCGGGGAGTACCCATTACTATTGTTGGGTGAATTCTAACCCATCAACAAAACCATTTAACCCAGTGAATTTCCTGCTTTTGAAAGGAAAGTTTACAGGATGAAAAATCTTCAATTGGATTTTGGAGTAGAAGTACTCTTAGTCAATCGTAGAGAGGATAAGTGTCTAAGGGAATTATGTATAACACCAATAAAACTAATCCTGAACGGACCTTGGATTGATAGAATTAGGAAGCGTCCTTAACACTAGTGGAAACCCATAATTCAACTCGGAGGAACGATAGTTGTTGATTCAACAAAGGAAAATATCATGATCGTTGGTCAGAGTGAAAGGCCATCAAAGAGCCAAGTTGTAAGGTCTCAATGGGATTCTGATGGGAACACTCAGAGTAGCCATGAGTCGTCAATATATCAAAAGTTGAGCCAATGAGATTTGGACCATTGAGTCATCAATCTATGGGAAGCTGAGCCAATGAGATTTGGACCATCGATTCTCGAGTCCGAATACTATAAGTTTATTGGATGGTAAACACTTTGAGGATTGAAAGATGGTTTGGAAAAAAGGTTCTAATGGAGAATCTTGATGGTGAGAGTCCAAGGACATGAGGAACATAGATCTATTGGAGAGGTCACTGATGGGTTTACAATTGTTGGATCTGGGATGATCCATTCCAAGGAGGAAGACCTAGATGTTCGTTAACTACCATGCAATTGTAATACCCTGAGTGAACCTTGACTATCAAATGGGACGTACCGAGGACCGTCAGATCCATTTGAATTGTCTCATAAGCGAATGTTGATTAGAATGATCTGTGATCACTTGGAGTGGTTACATTATGATGGAAAAGGACCTCGAGTGGACCTGAATTGTTGATTCATGGGATGAGTGTCTGTATAATCTCAGTCATAGATATGCCAAGGTCCCCACCTATTCATGTGATGATGGGGAGGTGAATGAGGTGTTAACTTCATGCATTTCAAAGTTTTGATTCTATTGAAACCGTTGATCTTTGACCCCGAGGACCATTGGATTTGTATGTACAGGTCCATTATAGAGGTGCCATCAGGATGGGAATGTGAGTTAGGTAACCTTCTTATTTGATGAGCAGAGATAATAATAAGATGATTACAATTGAGAATGAGGGCTCGTTTATATACCCACGCAGGGGTGCCCTTTACCAATAGTCATGTCCTTTGAGACATGACCTTTCATTATTAATAATTATTATTTATTAATTATTATGTTATGAATATCTATGGTATATGTATATTTATGTTCATAACAACCTTTAAATGATAGACTTGGACAATGATGGAATGTATCTCTCTTCATTTGTAGTATTTATCCTAGGATAGTTGATATAAACTTGTTATGACCGTTGTTATATCTAGTCATTTTTGGTACAATTATTTTGTTGAAAACTTTGTCACAACCTCCAAAACCACACTATATCACCTTCTTTCCTTTTTTTTGTAGGTTTATTACTATGTGGGTTGTTATCAAATACTTTGTGGGCATAGCACAGTTCATTATAACCCTTGAAAACTGTTGATATATGTTTGAGTGATTTTTGGGTTGTTTTTAATGTATTTCTTTGAGTGAACAAATGACATTATAGATTCCAAGTGGACAATGAATAACACATACATTTTATAACAATAAAAGAAACCTAATGTAGTTTTACCAAACAATACTTGCATAACAAAACAATGTTTTGTTTATTAAGTTGTTGATCTGATTACAGAAGTTGGTATAGATCTGAGATAGCCATGTGAGAATTTTGTAGGTGTTGTAGATATGGGATAGAAAACCAATGTAGGATCTCCAAAAATAGTATTTCATTAAATAAGAAAGACAACTAATATACATTAAATTCCCAAAAAACAATGCAAAAATAAAGTATGAGGAACATGTTATATTTGTTGTAGGTTATCTCTATAATTTTTGCAATGGATGAGACTATGGTTGTTTTCCAAATATATCCATATACTTAGAAAATGACCTGGACACCAATCAATATGGATCTGTTGTAAGGGAAATTCTCCCAACAATTGAAGGAGTCTCCCCCACCAACAACAAGTCAACCCAACAGTTATGGGGAATCCACCCAAATCTAAGATAACTCGCCCAACAAGGAGAAATAAGCTTCCCCAGTAGAAGATACGACCCAAAAATAAGAAAAATAGGCCTTGGGTAAATAAACTCGGACTCTAAAAAAATAAATTCAACCTCACACAAACCAACTCATCTGACAACAAAATAACTCAACCACAAACAAATATCTCAGCCATCGAAAGAGAAATCTCAACCATCGTACAATGGATTACTTAATCAATGAAGCACAATAAGAATATTTGGATGATCTCCTCTCAATTACCAGCTAGGGTGGATAGTTTCAACACCGAAACCAATCTCAAAAACTCTCTAGGGTTTTTTCGTCACAAGATCCAAAGCCACAAGAGCTCTCTCAATTCTATTTTAGAAAAGAAAAAATGCATAATGAGAGAAAGGATGCCCCCATTGTCCTTTTAAATCTTCGTTGACCCTTTTGAACCCTTTTACCCTTTTAATAAAGTAAAATGGATTTATAAACTTAAAGTCACTTAAAAAACCCCCTTTTAATGTGAGAAAGTGATTAATTGTCTTTTAAGACATTCCTGGATGCTGGAGTCCCTTTTTCATCATCCCAACATATAGATCTTTCTATCCTAGTTCAAATGAGCTATTACACGAAGGTATCCCCTCATATAATATGATCCATATAATACCTTTAGTTCATTTAATTAAAATACGCTCAATAATAACCCAAAATTACGAAAATCATCCTATTTCCATGGAACCAAGAACGAACTGTGTGAAAATGATCCTAATGATGAAATATGGTGAATGGACTAGTATGAGACCCATATAACCCCTACAAATATCTCGATATCATTATTAACCTCATTTTACCACTCTGTTCAGGATGACATAAGCTCATAAGGTCGCCTCCAACCGTAAAGTAAGGGAATCCAAAAATAGGTGTTGACAATTAAAATCACAACGAGGATTTTTCCCGCAAAGTATTGCTAAAGCCTATTATTATAAGTTAACAAGATATATAATAGTAGTAGGTGGGACCCCCTTGTAGATTGGGAGATCGGATTTGGTTCTTATTTCATGTTTATGCTATTGTTCAACACTGCTTACATGGTTCTACATGATTGATGAAATCTTGGTTTTATTGGCAATGGATAAGGCCTGTTATGTGTTGGTTCTAAGTGCGACAAATGAATGATGGGTAAGGCATGTTATGTTTTGTTTATGTTTCTCTAAGCTCTAATTTCATGATTATGATGACCTATTATTATCCATTTTTACCCTTACTATATGTTCCTGGATTCATTACTGTGACACTTGCACAAGAGACATGTTAGTAACAACACATAAGAGCAATTGAAAAGAGATAAAAAACAACATAAATAAAATCCAAACGAAAGGAACTATGCTACTATTCTATACAATGTTGCACTATGCATTTTGAAGTTTAAATGGATTGTTGTTAGTCCTGGCTAACGGGTTAGTGGCTATACGATTTATTGAGTTATATGGAAATATATGTGATATGCGCTATAGTATGGTTGGAGGTGGTTAATGTGATATAGGGTGGTGCTCTTGGAAATCAGTGGATGTTGGTTTCGATGCATGGTTTAATTGAATAAATTATTGGATTAGTGGGCTGGCATGTACTAAGGAATTGAATGACTAGAGGATGGAGGCAATGTGCATTTACTGCACGTCACTCCATACCCCTCCCACTGGTCATCACCCTGGCTATTGTTCAATTGTGTTTGTTGTGTTTAAGCTCTGATTTTCAAGTAGAGGTTTTTGTGGTTACATGTATGTCTTTTATCCATCCATGAACACGCTCTGGTTATGAGATAGACATTGGCTCGATGATGTATGGGTCTGTGATTTCCTTAAGTCTGGAAACTATGTAAAATTGTGACATTTTTCTGAAATGAATGGTTGGTGTGGTTTTCATTGCAATAATGTTTGAAGTCACAGTTTCATCGATCATTCTAAGTGCTAGAAGCCATGAAGGCTCTCTGTCTTCCTTATTATTTTTTGTTGAAGGGTTTTCATTTGGTCCAAATTGGCTGGTTGTCTCCACGCTTCTTATCACCATACCCAGTCATTTGTTGTTATGGGGTTTGTTGGGTTTGAAACACTTTGTGTCACTGCATATCATTTCACTTGGGTATGGATTCGTTCATGTTACTGGTGTTTGCGTAGTGGGTTATGATGGTTGTTATGCCAAAGGGCTTGCTTGAGGTCAATTACTATTTCTTGGCTCTGTTTTATCTCATCATTCTTCGGTTGATTGGGAAAACCATGAGGATTATACCCTGTGTGTTCTAAGTGTTGTTATAGGACCAAAATGAAGCCTTTTATCATCTGTTCATAGTCTCTCCTATTTTTCACCCTGTCTGTGAAGTTATTGGTGGTATACCCTCTGTGTGCACCGTTGGTCTTGAAGGTTCTCACCCGATGTTAGGGGTTGACTCCAGTCTCTATGTCTTGGTCCACAAAGCAAACCCTTGACTTCTCAAGGACAGTTTTTTATAGAGTCAACCATTATGTCATGTTGGGTATGTTGTTGATTGTTATGAGTTGGTGGTGTATTATCAACAGTGTCGATTACTAGCTCGTCCCTGTGGATTATGTGACAACGGTGTTGGTTTTGGTATTTAGTCACTACATTGGTTATTATGACATTTGAATTGTTAACCCGTCATTACTTATAATTGATTAAATCACAACGATGCTTCATGTGTGATGCATTGGTTTGTGTGGGCTTCCTTCACCATGTTATGTTGAGTTGATGGTTGTTGTGACTGTGTCTTTTAAATTGACAATGGGAGCATTGAAATCGTGGTAATTATGGCATGGCCATACACTATATATTCTATGGATATTATTTGATTGCACCATCAGATATGGACATGAGTTTTTAAACAATATGGTTTTGTTGAAATTTGATCAATTTGTCATATGAGATTAGGCATAATATTGTTGCCTCATTGTATTGGATTGATAGCCCAACATTGTGGATGTTTAGATTCAGAGTAATTAGACCTGTACAGTCACAAAATTTCTCTTGCGTTTTGTTGAATGGTTTGTGTATTCCACAACATAGTTTGAGTTCAAAGGGTGATTGTTGTCTCTATGTTTAAATGGAAAGTCAGGCTCTTTGCAATTAAAATATTGATGGTTGTATTTGGCTGTCTGTTATGTGTGTTGATGAATATCATGCATCGTAGTAGAGATAGGCACAGGTTCTGTGACAGTATAACCTCATTACAATTTAATTATTAAATGAATTAAAGGATGAAACCGGGCACGGATTTTGTGTTTGTATTTGATGAGTGAAATAAATTGTGGGCAGTGGTTGATGAGTTGACGCTGAACAGATTGGAAATAAGTGACTGTGTATTCATTTGGGAATTTTTTTAAGACATTAAATGGACAAATGAGAAGGAACATAACTCTTCTACAGGTTGTTTTAGGATGCGTATTGTCTTGTTTTGATGACACTGTGTTAAAGATTTGATTGCAAATAGTGAGCAAGATAATGCACATAATTAATTGAATTATACACAATATTTTTTCATTTGATCACAATGATTATTGGGTTGGTGTTATTTCTTTTTACGTTTGATATAGAATGGTGTTATGGATTACTTAATTAATTTTATGAGCAACATCCACTTTCTTTCCCTACCATTATTTCACTTTTCGCTAATTATAACCCCATCGCCTTCCCACATTCATTTTTCACTCCCTGTTCTTAAAATTTAATTACAGTTAAGAAGAATTATGTATTGAAGCAGTTTGAAATCACAGTTTCTTGGTTGGATCACAATGATAATTTATTTGGTTTTCATTACAATTGATTGTTTATTGTCTTTGAGCAGTAACCATGATTCTTTTCCCCCTCATTTTGTCTTTTTTTTTTTCGCTCAATACAAACCCCTCGCATATCCCAGGACCTTTTGTTCACTCCCTGCTCATTGACAACAGTTAAACAATTTGTATGGATTGGATTGCATGAGTCTGATATGTTGTTGAGCAAAAGTCTATTTCACATTTTTAAGAAGTTGTCATGTATAGTTGTAAAGGAACTATTTTCTAATCAATCATGTATGCAGGAATGAGCTTTTTCAGCCGAGGTAGCCATGGAAGAGGCAACTGAGGGAGAGGTAATTGGAATAGAGGCCCAAGAAGGCCAAGATTCTCCATACACTTTGATGTTGACTCGCAAGAGTTAGGCCAGCTATTTCAGGTTGGGTTTTTCAATTGGATTGGGCAAGGAGTGGTCCAACCAAGGCCTGAAAGGCCTCCCTTCCAAGTTACACAAGCCCCTGTTATTCTCGTTCCCCCTCATGTCTCATTGCAACCTGAGGTTCTCGAAAACAACAGATGGCAAGAGATTTTCCACACGACAGTCTCCCAACATCGTGGCTGGCCCAATTTGTCTTTACTTGCTCCCCCGCCTAACAATCAGATTTTCCAAGAAGCCCCTTCCCACTCACCAGTGTAATCCTCCCATGCTAGAAAAAGATTGAAAGCTGAGGCCCACCATGCCCCTGACAAAGGAAAAGCCACTGCTGCCCCTTCCTCACCCTCCAATGGCTCCGATAAATCTGTGTCTTCCCAGATGCATTTGAGGGACGATTGTTCTCATGTGATCAATGAGATTAGGCCTAAAGGCTTAATGCAGCCAAAGTAAAATTTAGAGAAATCAAAGGGTGACAACAGAAACCAAGGAAAGATTACATCTCAGAGTGGAAAATATGGTTTTTGAGTTTTATTTTATTTATTGTTGATGATAGTTGACTTCAAAAGTTTTGGAAAACATGTTTTCTTTGGATATATGAGTAATATAATTTTTTGAAAATGATTTCAAATATCAATGAGATAAATTGTCAAATGTGAATGTGATGATGGGAGTCACAAGGAGGGGTGTTTTTCTTAATTAACTAGTTATGTTATGATTGTTAAGAGCTAAATGGGAGTCACAAGGGGTCCCACCTACTAGTTATTATTTAATTATAACCCTTATTATGATTTATTTCTTTTCCCCCTTAACTAAGAAGTTGGTTGAGTTTTTAGTTAACTTAACTAATGAGGTAGTTCAACTACTTCAGCCAATTCTAATTGCTTAAAGGAAAAAGGAAAGGGAGGAACAAGGGGAGGATAGAAGGAGAAGCATGCTAAGGTTTTATCTTTGAGTTTATGTTGAGATAGTTCAGTTTTCATTCATTCCTTAATTGATCATAAGCCTAATTCATTTTTATGATAGTAGAGTCTTATTGTAGACAACAAGATTCAGGGCTGAATTACATCATTCAAACACTTGTTTTTCAGAGGTGTTGATCTATCTTTGATAGTCTGTGTAGACTTGTCTGTTTGTGAATTAGTTTTCATGACTGACAAAGGCTATTGTGCAGAGTCGAGTGGGAAGCAATCTATGGAAAGCTGATCCAACTTTTAGAGTTCAGTTTTTTTATTTTCTGTCAGAGGTCCTTTTGTATGTTTCATCGGGGACGTCTAAGTTTGACTTTGGTCCAAAACTTCTTCATGAAATTTTGTAAAGAGAACGACTCTTTGATGAATTGGAATGAAATAAAGGATTTCTTTATGTCTCATATGTCTTTATTATCATCTTGGTGTCTTTACTTCCATCTCTACATTTATTTCAGCAATTATTATATTCAAAAAATCATATAAATAATGAATTTTCCAGCAAGATTTTATTTATAAAAAGACTATCCTAAGCACTTGTAATCAATACTTGTGAGTTAGGATATTATTTTTGATGGCTATAAACATAGGGTGACATTCCCGTCTATTTTTCTTTAGCCAAGTAGAATATGAAAATGCTTGAGTAAGATCATTTCATATCTTTTCCTCAACATTTATTTGGTGACCATACTGGGGAGATCTTCAATATCTCTCTGGTTAATGTTTATACTCGATTATCATCGAATACACCTATTTTTATGATATTAATTCTTTGACTATTTTACTTCTTAATAATTGTGCCTATTGCAAGGCAACCCAATATTGAGCACGCTCTTCAATATCATACCAACATTGCTTTGAACCTATTTAACACCATTTTAGACACTGTCAATACTCATGCTAAGATTAATCATTCATGGGTAGAAATTGAGTGAGATATTAGTGCCCAAGAATGTTGGGAAGCTAGACGTAGACAACCTAGAAATCAACAATAACCTTCTTGTTCCTTCAGTTTTGGCCTTTCTTTCATGGCCTTAGACTTTCGTGTCTCTAGAAGAAGAAGAGGCCTATCACCCAAAATTAATCCTATTGCTGAAATAGGAAGAAGAAACGTTGTGTTATCTACCCAACAAACTGCTCTAAGGAGAATTTGGTTTGATTCTTCAAGTTCATCTTTTTATCCTGCACCTATCATCCACAAGATGGTATTTAGTGGTGGCTCTGGTGTCACTGGAAGTGCTTCCTCCTCTCAGTATTCATCTTTGTCAGTGATTGGTATCTTATATAGCCACCATATCCTTGTCCAATCTACCACAAATCCCACCAAAGTCCCACAAATCCCACCAAAGTCATTAAAAAGTATGGGTTTTTTCAGTTTGAAGAAGATGCCACAACCACACCGTGGCATGTGTCCTCTCCTCTTAACCTAGCACCTACTACTCGTTCACTTCCTAAATTCAAAGAACATCTTCCTAGGTTTTCAGGAAATAACATTGTCACTACTAACGAACATCTTCATAGGATCCAATGACAATGATACTTGCATGCATTTATTCGTCAAGTCCTTGGAGGGAAAGGATGCAAACGATTTCTTTGACCTTCCTCCTAAGATTATATCCACTTGGGAGGAGTTAATCTACTGGTTCAGATCCACTTATGGGAAAGAAGTTATGAGAATACAGTAACACTGCCTATAAGGATGGTGAAACCATCAAGTCCTTCAACTTGCGTTTCACTAAGTTATACAATCAGATCCTTGAAATCATTCGACCTCAGAACCAAACTGCTTTCATGCATTACTATAATGCATTAACTTCCCCCTACCATCATAAGCTTGAGGAAAAATCCATTGATAATCTCAGTTCCAATCTGCATACTTGTTTAGATTATGAAGAACAACTTGAAAGAATAGGTCTTCCTCAGGGAGAATCGGTTAAACAAATAGACATGTACGCCCTCTTATAGCTAGTACACGATATGAATAATTGTATGCTAGCATTCGAGTGAAATGGGACTGTCTCACCCCTCACCCATGGAGCTTCATCCTCTTCTACACCCCCCTTTAGAAATCCGATTGAAAATAATTTTCAGCCTAAAGCTATCTTGCCTCGAAGTTGGTGTAACTTCTGCGAGGAACACCACGAGGAAGCCACATGTGAGGTAAGGAAGAGTGCCAAAGATAATATCTTTGGTAAAATACCAGAAACTACTATCGTTTTCCTAGATGTTTCAGAGCAAGAAGATGTCATGATCATCAATACTAGGAACAAATCCTATGCTCCCAAGGGAAAATTTGATCCTCCCCATAATTATTCCAGCTCGAGCTCATCCTCACCCGCTGCTATTGTTTAGGTTCCTAAGGTTCCCGACAGTCAAGGAACAAACTCCCCTCTCCCCTCTCCCAAGTACAATATCTTGAATCAGTTGGCCAACATCAAAGAAGATGCAACCCTTCTAGACATGGTTGTCATCCCTGAACAACAAATGCATCTAAAACAATTCATGGAAGGAAAATCTTCCATTGTAGCCAACCTCTCTGAAGAGGTAAATAAAGAGGATTCGTCTGTAAATAAAGTAGGTGTACATAACTTTAGATACCCTGTAAAAACTCCCCCTTTTTATATTTCTGTAAAGATTATGGATAATTTTGTCCATTGTTGCCTCATTGATGGCGGTTCAGGCCCAAAAGTGGTTTCAAAGATTATTATGGAAGAGCTAGGCTTGTCTTGTACAAATGAAAATGCTAGAAGCATGCTCTCTTATAATAGCCTACAACAAACAACCATAGGTGAGATTAAATATATCGAAAGCAATTCGAAGGTTGAGGTGGTTTGACCGGGTAAAGTTGAATTCTAATAAATTGACAACAAGTCGAAGAGGTCAAACGATAATAGGTTGACAGGTAGGCATGTGGCAACAGACTGAATATCGAATGAAGTCTGACTAGTAATCTGACTTAGTAGTTGACTATAACTGAATCCCAAGATTCACGGGAATCGTAGCCAATGATCCGCATGGATTTGTAACCATTTTTGGGCACCTTTTCTTTAGGGTTTTTACTATTGTAAATCCTATAAAGAAGTCACGTTGTAATGTTGTAAAAGGTAACCACTAATCAATGATCGTAGAGGTTTTTGGTCATGCAGATGTAAGCCAAATTGGCTATAGGGTTGTTCTTGTGTAAAGAAAGAAGTTATGATGTCGATTATGTCTTAGGTGTAGAACAAGGTTAGGCATGCAACCTTTTATTTTGAATGAATAATATAAAAAGAGAGCATAACACTCAAGGAATTTTGGGTTTCCCATTTTGGTTTCCAGGGTAAAATATTTATGTACTGTGTTTACTTTGTCATTTACTTTCTTGATTAAATATTTCTTCCTCTCTTCTGCTAGGTTTGGTGTGGAAGTTTTAATCATTTCCTAACACCAAACTTACTTGTTGAAATTCCATGTTGTATGTAAGTCTAGACCTCACAATGTTATTATTACTTTGGGAAGATAATTGTACAGGATACCAGAGGTAGCTCCATGTACCGTCATTTCTTTTATATTTGCTAAGAAATGCAGGAAGGTCATCTCTCAGACTAGGAAATGTAACTCCTTTATGATTCACTCTCAAAGTGAACAAAAGGTCACGACCACATCCATGGCTTCTACATAGGGCCTCTCCACACAGGAAAAGCAGTTGGAAAAGGTCATGGAGGAATACAAAGACATATTCTCCTCACCCACTAGGGTACCTATGCATTGTTATTTAAAACATTCAATCAATATGAACCCCAATGAACCGCTACCCAATGGACCAATCTATCACCATTCACTTATGGAAAATGAGGAAATCAAGTGCCATATCCAAGAAAGATGAAACACGAGACATGGAGAATATGCATTGATTATAAGGCCCTAAACAAAATCACAATCAGGAACCGATAACCAATTCCCCAAGTTGAAGACCTTCTTAACCAACACAAGGGAGCTAAGTACTTCAGTAAGTTTGACCTTAATTTCGGCTACCATCGGGTCCCAATAAAACAGACTGATGTATGGAAGATTGCTTTCAAGTCCAAAGATGGTATTTTTGAATGGTTGGCCATGCCCTTTGGTTTGAAAAATTACCCAACCACTTTCATGAGGTTGATGGACAATATATTGTGGCCTTTCACCAATTCTTTTGTGGTGGTATATCTAGATGATATCCTATACTTCAACAAGAGTTGGGAGGAACACCTGCATCATATTCAGCAAGTCCTTCACACTCTATGGAAACACAAGCTATATGCTAACTTGGAAAAATGCTCCTTCATCATGAAAAGGATCCAATACCTAGGCTATATTGTTGATGAGAATGGTGTGCACATGGATCTAGCCAAGATCTAAGTCATTCTTGAGTGGCCACCCCCAACCACACTAACCGATCTTCAGAGTTTCTTGGGACTTACCAATTTCTATCGCAGGTTCATGTTGGGATTCTGTCATATTGCATAGGCCCTCAACCAAGTGACCAAGGATGGTGGTAAAGAAAATTTTGTGTGGGGACAATTAAAATAGAAAGAACTCGATGACGTCACTTGTGCTCAGCCATGATGTTATCATTACATGATCTGCAACAACCTTTTGATATTGAGACATATGCTTTTGATTATGCTATTTGGGCGCAATTCTCACTCAACACGGTCATCCAATGGCCTATAATAGTTATACACTATCAGATGAAATATGTAAGTACCCCAATTATGAAAAAGAAATGTATTCCATTGTATAAGCTTGCCGCCAATGGAAGCATTACATTCTCGAGAATGAGATAGTCATCCAAAATGATCACAAACCTTTGCAATTCATGCAAACACAAGGAAAATTATAGAACGACCTCCATCAAAAGTAGTCCACATACTTGTAGAATTTTCATCTCAACATCAAATATAAGACAGGGAGCACCAATCACCTTGTTGACTACCTCAGTCGACCCCCAATTGCATCATTAACCATGGTGCTCCACTCCTGTAGACATGAGGCATCGGGGTGCCCCCAACTCTACGAGAGTGATCCTAACTTCACTACCACTTACCGGATGTTTGGCGCAGGCATGCCCATCATTGACTTTCATCTTCATAACAAATTGTTATTCCATATGGTCCATATCTGTGTTCCTTAAAGTGAGTGAGTGAAGTTTATTTGGGAAACTCACTACAGTCTGATGGCAAGACACTTTGGTGTGGAAAAGACAGTGGAAATTCTACAAAAATATTTCTATTGGATGAAAATTCGACAAGAAGTTGGAAAGTACATCTGGTATTGAACTCCCTGTGTTATTTTCAAACCACCCATTAAGAAGTAGGGCCTAGAATCCCCTCTCCCTACTCTAGGAAATCCCTTGGAATCCATATCCATGGACTATGTGTATGGCCTTCCTTAAACAAATCAAGGCAATGATTGTGTTTTTGTGGTGGTTGATCGATTTTTTAAGATGCCCATTTTGACAGCCTGCAACTAGAGTATCACATCAGAAGCCACTATCAAGATCTTATTCAAACGATTGTGGGTACATTTTGGGATACCGTAGAGCATGATTTCATATCGAGACAACAAGTTCCTAAGAAAATTTTGTTTGAGCCTCTGGTCACTTTTGGACACCAAGCTCACCAAATCCACTACCTTCCACCCGCAAACTAATGGTCAGATAGAGGTTATCAACAATATGATCATGCATATCTTGCACATGTAAAACTCCAAGAATCCACAAACATGGGATGATATTCTCCCCTATGTTCAACATCTCTATGACATAATTCTCCATAGCTTGACATACCACAACCCCTTTTAGGAGGGGCTGGGATTTCAACCATTGGGTCCCATTGATTTCACACTACCTCTTGCAACCAGACAAGTAGAATATTCCCATGTTCAATCTGAGGCTAACAAAGCCACCAATTTTATTGAATGAATTCAACATATCCTCTAACGGGTCCATGATATTTTGCAGAAATCCAATGCTAAGTACAAGCAATTCCACGATCAACATCAGGTTCCACACAAGTTTCAAGTGGGAGAAAAGATTTAGTTGCATTTGCAGAAGGATTTCCTTACAGGTCCTTATCAAAAGCTTCATCCACTTCATTATGTTCCTTAAACAATCAAAACAGCTCTAGGTGACATTTATTTTGAGCTAAGTATTCCCCCCTTCATTATCTTGCACCCAATGTTCAATGTGGACCTCCTTTGTCCATACTTTCCACCATTATTTGACACATTAGAGATAACCGAGTAGTTAAAACCAACATAGCTCAACCATGACCACATGGAACAAGAAACCATTGATTAAATCATGGACACACGGGTTAAGGGCACTCACCAACAAAGGATCTAGTTTTATCAGGTTGTCAAAGCATGGCAACCTCTACACAAAGGCAAGTGGCTCACCCGGGGCCAATTTCATAAGAAGTTTCCCCATATTATGGGGGAACTCAATGCAATGGATACCATTGTGTCCTAAGGGGGGAGGATTTATCTAGGTGGATATCAATGGCCACCCACCTATTCCACTAGATCAAAACACATTTTTTCATTTTGGCAGTTTTTCTACACTTTTTCAGGTCCTGGACTTTCGGGGCCATTTTGAGTCTTTAAAAAATGATTTCTATTCATGGGAGCACCCAAACAATAGTGAAATGAATGGTATGGGCCAACCAGAATGTGTACTTCTCAGCTAGAACTTTCCAATGGGATATCAAGCACGTCAAACAAAGATTGTATGCAAAAGTTACGACCTAGGGAAGTTGGCATAACAACTAACCCCATCAGAGACCACACATCTTTTGGTGTTTCATATCCTAGGGTTAGGTTTTTGGATGTTTAGAGTTTCCTCATTTATTATTTATGATAAAAATTCATTTTTACCTCATTGTAATGTGTTATGGTGAATGCACATATTTATCACATCTCTTCTCAAAGATAAGCTACCACCATTCAAGTGAGTTTGTTTCATTCTGAATTTTTACAGTTCAACACATTTCATTTATTAATAGAATGAAATGAAATGTGTTTTTGTTATAACTATGTATTTCATTTCATTCCATTTATAAATCTGGATGAATAATGGAAGGATCGGGACAGCGGGATGGTGGAATGATGGGATGATAAAAGAATCAAGAGGGAAGACATGATGGTGGAAATGCATGATGATAGAAGGATCGGGAGGGAGAACACAATGGTGGAATGACAGACGAGCGAGAACATGGAAAATCAATACAATGGAAAAGAAATATAGTAGGAAAGTAGGAACAATTCTCTACACCCGCGAAGGAATATCCAAAACAATTCTAAGTGTAGGTGCATAATGAGGGTCGCAAAAGTTAGGCATAGTAAGGTAATACGTTAGGAATCCGTGATTATCTCAAAATTTTATAAGTATGGGTGGGAATTAGGAATGGGATGTACAATAATAATTATATTATATTTATCAGTACACCTATAGATCAACAAGGGCATCAAGTTTGTTACACACATAATAAGTGTTTTTCCCTCCATTAATAATTTTCTCAATGCAATAGTTCCAGTTGAGTTTGTGATGAAGATTGATTTCGAGATATTTGTATGAATTCACTCCCTCCAAGTAGTTGTTATCATCCACGAAATTATCATAAGTGATCATTTTGGATTTAATTATCATAACCTTCATTTTGTTTGTGTTAACAATCATACCTATACTAGAGGAGAAATCCTTGAGAATTTTTAGTTGTTTGTCAATATCATAGGGAATCCTCACCATAACAATAATATAATCAACATAAAGAAGAAGGATGATGACTATACCAACTAGAGTCGGGCTGACACAACCTATTTCTTCCAAACAACCCTCTCACTTGTTAATGCATATGCCAAAAAGGGTAGAGGACATTAGAAATCCTTGCTTAACTCTTATATTACAATTATCTTATTTTGACCAACCCTTGTTGTTCCTAAACTTGGAAATAATTTTCTCATACAAAATTATTGCAGTAGCTCTCAACTCAAAAGGGACTTTTAGCTCCTCTAATGTGTTCCAAAGGTTAGTCTTGGGCACTTTGTCAAAATATTTTCTGAAGTCACTGAAACAAAACATGATATTGGTTATATTATTGTGACACTACTCTGCAATGATCCTAAGCGTAACAAGGTGGTCCACAGTTTAATGGTGGCTCCTAAATATTGCCTATCCTTTATATCTTTTTCCATGGATTTCTAGCCATATGGTGATCTTGTTTTCCAAAATAATTATTGGATATAACTTGGCTAAAAGTGGGCTAATCACGATGGACCTATAATTAGAGGGATTTTTTTTATTCCCACTTTTAAAAATAGATACAATGAGGATTTGAGTCCAAGGTTTAGGGAAGCCATGTTTGACTACTAAATTGAAGAGGTTGTGAATGTTACATATGAAGATAGGCCCTCTAATTTTTAAATTTTCTACTTTTGGTAGCATTCAACATCCTTAGCATTGAACCCTTTTGCGAGTTGCTTAACCCCAAACTCTATTTCTTCTACAGAAAAAATTTCTTCCTTGGTAGAAATGGTTTGAATGTTTTCCACAACATTATGGGATTCATAAATATTATTAAGTTAGGAATTCCAATTCCTCAATTGGATCATATTGTTTTCTTTAGTTTTACAAGTCAGAATTTGCGTCCATAATTTTTTAGGATCTAGCTTAGATAGGTGCAAAAGCTTCTCTTGCTTTATATTTATATAGTACCATTTTTTCCTTTTAATTAGGGCTTTGTACCTATTTATCTTATTGGATTTTAAGGACTCACTGGAATCATCCCCGATGAACTTTCTAGCAATATTACACTCTTTACCATACCAAGGGTTGGGCGTTATATTTCCTTTTTACACATCACCTTAATAACAAACTTGTTAATGGAAGTAGAGAGGGTTATCTTGAAATCATGATAAATGTATTCAATATTTTACTTATTTAATATGATATATAATTCATTATTTAAATCCATTAAAAAAGATTTAACTTATCTTTGTCGAAGATCAAGTGCTTTTCATTATCATAATTCTCTTCAATGGGGATTTTGTGCATGACAAAGTTTAAAGTTAGGGTTAAAGGTCTATGATCGAAGTTGTGCTCATGATCATTTAAGATGTCAACAATTACTATTTGGTTGTATACAAGGATATCAAATATCACATAATCTACAACATTTTTTCCAAGGCCATGAATGTGGGTCATTCAGTTGGATTTTGGCCACTTCATTAGACCATTGCAAATTAGTATATCTTGAAACTTGTAGAAATTGATTAGCACGGTACCAAACAAATTCTCAACCAACTCTCCATAGATTCTTTTGTATATTCTAGCTGAAACAAGGTATTCATCCAACCATAGAGGATTAGGGTTGGAATAATTGCTTATAATAATAGCTTGACTAGTTATTGTTCTAGCATTAAAGTCTCCTAGCAAGAGGATACTGCCTTCATTTCTTAGACTGTAAATATCATGTTCTAAGCCATTGTAAGGTCAATTTTTATCTATATTGTTTTTATTATAAATGGTAGAATTAATAGGTGTGAAATAACATATTACTATATAAATATTCATAGCATTAATATCTAAAATTTCCATCCACATGTACTGATTGAAAGGACATTTGCTGTGAATCCTAATGCAAGGTAAAACATTGTTTTTATATGTAACATGCTATGCCTCCAATCCATTTGTGGTAGGATATTTTGCTCCATATGGACCACAAGACAAATCCTTATATGTTGAGGGAGCTTACATTCTTCATGCTCCCAAGTTTCAATGAGAAATATAATATCAATTTCACTGAAGATACAACTTAACATAGGCCCTTTGCTCGATGGAAAGCCATGTTAGTTCCAAGAGAGGATACAAAGTGTCCCAAATTCTTATTTATTATTATGTTTTTGGTCTTTATCCCTAATAATTAACTTTCATATACCTAATTATTGTGCATTTCCTTTCCTTCCTAGCTTATTTTACCTTTTGAACTTCCTTCCTTAATTCAGCTTGGTCTTCTGGAATGAGGTATTCATTTATAAATATTCCTAACCCTTTTAAACTTGGATTTTTACTAAGTATTCCATATTTATGGTCATTAGAGCTTACCTCTTTTCTTCTATGAGACAAGTTGTTTCAATTTGTAATTTATTTTGTAGTTCTTCCTTGACTTGTTCTAGTGTGTCCTCATCTTTCTTCTCTTTTAAACAAAAAATTACGAGGTTCAAGGCTCTTTTGTTGCACTCATCATCTAATGATATAATATTATTCATTTCCTCTTTCATGAGTTTGATATCCAATTTAATTGCCAAACTATTTAGGACCAAATTGTTATTTAGATTTTCTTTTAGCTCTTTATCCTTCTTCCTTAGATTAAAATTTTATAGAGTATTGACATCTACTTCTCGGGTTGATTATTTCTTTTCTTTTCCATTCTTGTAATCTAACCTCAATTTTTTGCAATGTAGTCTCCAACCCTAATATGTTATTGTCTAACTATTTTTGAATTTTATCTTGAAAGGATTTAAATTTATTATCAAGCATTACCTCTAACTCTATTTGAAGTTTGGATTCTCTATATTTTCTACATTTATCTAATGATTCTATATATTTGCAAAGACTATCTAGGGTTAATTTATAGTTCTCCCCTTGAGAGGCTTTGGTGAATTATTCATATTTGAAATAGAGAGGAAATACATTATAAAAAAGATCAGGAGAAGGAGAAGGAACTTGTGCACTTGATTAGGTCAAACTCATAGATTATGGTTGTAGAAATGACTCATGAAAATGCCTTGATTAGGCCAGGCTCTGTGTTTGGTGATGTATTCACCTATGCCCCAATAATAGATATTCCCTAGATCTTCCTTGTAGAACTACAGATCTTCCCAATGATGGATCTTTCTATGTATGTGTATGCTTAATAAATTTCCCCAAAGAATATCTAGTAATTAGTAGAGCCATGGATCTAGATTATTTGTTAGTCGATCTAGATCATACACATTTCCTTTTGAAGGTAGAGATAGTATTTAATTCTTTAATTTGCAACTCAAAATACATAGCTAGGTGTTTCATATAAAACTAATCCTATAGCTATGGTGGAATATTAATAGATCAAAACAAAAAACAATGCAATTCAATCCCTAATGTATGTCTACAATTAATTAATGTAACTACTGATTAGTTATAGAGAGGACCTACCTAGTCCCGATGATTGGTTAGAGATGAATCCCTTGATTTTTCCTTGCTCATATCCACTCTTTAATATCTGCACACAAGGAAATAAGTACCCTTCTCAAATTGATTGGTAGAAACAAAATATAAGCATGAAATAACCACCTTAACTAACTATGAGGAAAGTTAGTACCTTAACCAAACACAGAAAGAGGCTAAGTATTGAATATTAACTCAGAGTTTGGGGGAGAGAAATAAGATGGATCTCCATTTTATTCAAATGAAACAATGGTACATAAAGATATACATCATCTTCTTCCAACAACTTCTATAGTTTTCATTTGGATTCCTCCATCCCTGGGCCACTCAGGATTGCTTCAAGACTTCAAATATATTCTCCATGCAATAATGAGGAAAAACTATGAGGTTTTAGGCCTCAAATCAGGAAAGGGATAAAATACTCAAGGAAAAATGCTCCTTGAGGGATGAAGGTCATAAAATCCTTGGGAAAAAACAACTTATTGATTTCTCTAGAAGGAGAATAACTCTGTTACTATATTAGTTCTTGTACTCATTATTTCATTATGACTCTTTTTATACCAATTCAAGTTGGTTGAGATAGTTTTGCACAAGTTTTAGGTAGTGACAAAATTAGTTTTCCCATAAACCCCTCTTAAGGGTGCATAGTTTTTACAAAATTTATATCATTTAGTCATTTTTTGAGGTCTCCGCACCTTTACTGAAGAAAACGTGCACGTGTACACTCCTTTTGTGAGAAGGATGAACATATGGATTTCCAGGGAGGTTTTCTAGATAGTCTACATGGTGATAAAGTCATCAAAAGAGGTATATGAAGGATATGATGGCGAAATACACACATCCAATACATGAAGGCATCAAAAGATGCTATAACAAATTCCCCCTAATGTATGAGGTTATAAGGGGAGTTCATGGCTGAAATACATTATATTATCATAGAGGAAGATGATGAGCGGGGCTAGGTGGATTTCACCGATATTTGGATAGGGAAAGCATGTGCAACATAAACCAAGTTATTGGATGAATCTTTTCCTGAAGTATGAATACCCATGCTTAGGTGTGAAAAATCATGGTTGTCAAATCAAGTAAATTGTGGATCCATGAAGTATATATAAAATTCATAGATCACGACCATGTAAAATATACATGGTGGATCCATGTCAAAATATATCATAGCCATACGGAAATACACAATGGATCTATGTCCCAGTGTATATCAGAAGGATGACTGGAAATGTGAAATGAACAAGTTGATCCTCCAAAAGTACCAATGTCATATGGGTGAGTGGTATTGTCTTGCGCAAATCATGTAGCAGTATAAAGGGAATGTGCTACTATGACCCAAGGTATTCAATACAAACCCATTTATGGTATGAGTCTATTCATACGAATAAATGAGTTGATGTTGAACATGGTAGAAACCATTGGATTACTATTCATTAATGTATATCATTAAAAAACATGAGACAACCCACCAATAATCATAATGGGTGTCAAGGTACCTATTATTTTATATCAAGAGCAAATAGATGTGATGTCGTTAAAAACTTGTATAATCTGCCTATCATGAGAAATTGATGTATTCCCATTGTCGATAGCGAGGGATCCTTCCCCTAATGACTAAAATCCCCAAGTTACTATAAAATATATAGATATAAACCCCAGAGAAAATGAGTTGGTGCCGATGGGAAGAGATCCACTAGAAGGAGGGCATTGAGGAATTCCCCATCAACCAGCACGAGTGAACAAAAGGAGCATGATTTGAATGTCTTGGATAAAGGTTGGAAGAACACACCATTGAATACATCTCTTGCATGCACTAGATAAAAATAGAACATAAAATATATCCTTCAAGAAATAAATGATAATGAAAGATACTAACAAAGGTGAGGAATTCCACCAATGATGAAAATGGAAACTGAGGTACATCGTGAATCTCAATATGTGAATAGAGGTCTTGAAATCATACACATCATAAACCACTCAATCAATGACCATTGATGAAATGCCATCTACTAAGAACAAGGTAACCTACCAATGATGAAAATGGGGCATGTTTCTACCGACTTTAGGTCAATCTCTCAAAGAAATGTGTCGTAGTCAATAGGAGAAAACCCACAAGTGAGAAGTCAATGGGTACTTTCCACACTAGCATGACTAAATAACATAGATATTGATGTAACTAAGAATAACCTGGCAACTGGGAAGGCCAACATGGGTAGTCAATAATTTTTAGGAATGGTTGACACAGGTTAAAGACAACCCTTGAATATAAACATGACACAATGGTGACTTGGGAAATATTTGACACAAAGTGGAACAACGATAAAATTCTATGACATAGGAGGCATCAACATAATCTCCATAATGAATAGAAGAGTAACCAACCAAAGAAGTAAAAACTCAAAAAATCAAGGTTCGACTTCCTAAGGAAATATTAAAGCCCAACTTGTCAAGTAGAAGAATCAAAACTAGTGCTTTGTTCAAGGGTGACATAATTGAGTATTATTTCCATCAAAACAAAGATCTTAATCCCCCCCTCTTTCTTTTTATATTTGATTTTTTATGTATTTTTCATGTTATTAAATTGTAAAAAGGAATAAAATAGTGATATGATATAGTGGAGGAAACAAGTGTCACAAGGAAAGAAAATTAGTTTCGAGCGCAAAAACATAACAATGCAAGATGCAGGAAGGATGTGAAATATATGGACACTCATCAATGTTTTTCCTCCAAGGATAAGAATTCTAGGATACATAAGCAACAAATGTAAAGGCAAGCATCTAAAGGGAATGTGTAAGCAGTAAGTGACAAATGGTGAAATGTAGCAAGCTGTTGGTTTACTGCTTTCCTTTACCATCTGAGTTATTGACCTAGGGTTCATGTCTTTCGGGTTTCCAACAAAGCCTCTAAAACTATCATCTCTTCTAGTAAACCAGAAGGCAACACAGTGCACAAAATGCACTGCGTAGTCTCACCTGAGATAGATTTAAATGGGTGGTTGTAAGACTTAGCTGTTTACAGCCTAGTATTGAGTATGAGATAGGGGTTTATTATTTAGATCCATGTATTATGAATTGTGACTGCAATCTACTGTTATTCATAGGTGTGTATTTATCTCTCACTGTTTAATTCTTGAACATCACAATCGTATTCCATAACAATGCATTAATTAATTCATTAAGCATAAAAATTAACTGCTGAAAGAAAACAAATATATACATGCATTCATCACATTACATAGATATTACCGTGGTTCACCCCCTCTTGGGCTACATCCACAAATATTTGTCTCTTGGCTCTTTTATTATGGTAGTTCTGCATCTCCAACGCCTCACACGTACAATTCTCCTTAGACTGGTAAGATCTATATGAGGTGAACGATCGCACCAGGCTCCATAGCCTACAATCTAATCCTCAAATATTCCCTCTCTCCTATGTTCTTAGCTCAACAACTTACAAAAATGGTTCGTAACAGTATTACATAACGCATCAACTCGTACATACGATGATGGAATATTACAAAATTCGAACTAATATAAAAGCGAAGGAACCTCTATATGATACCTGCGTATCTATATTTATATATATTTGTCTCTTCAGTCATTTACAATAGTATTACCAAAACCCTAACCCTACCGATGTTATGTCTTCCTCCCATGCACTCATGTTGTTCTTCCTCCAGCTGTCGCTTTCCTTGTGCATGCTTTCTTACATGCACACGTGTTGTTCTTCCTCCAGCTATTACTTCAATTTCTGCATGATTTCTTTCCCATGATCATCCTTCTTTCCACTTCAGCCTCGTGCCAATAGGCCCCCAACACTGACATGTGACTCCTCCCGAGTCATCTAATGGTTCTGAGCTTCTTCGATCTACTTGGTGATTGTCTGGAACTTTTCCTTGAGATCTGTTGCTTTTATCAGTGCTTGCGTGGTCTTTTCCTTGATGGTGTTCACTACCTAAACTACCATTTTGTCCTTCAACAATCCTGCACATTCTGCCTGGGTCTATGTTATCTGTGTTTTAGCTCCTTCTGCCTATGCGAGTACTTTTTTGCTACTATGAGTTCATTTCCTTGGGCGGTTCTTGGGAGTTTCTCAAAAATTCCTCCCACTCTTCGTTCCAATTCATTCCTACATTCTTTTTCCTCCTGAGTTTCGAGCTTGGCCTACTCAAAAACTTTTTCTAGCACCTCCCGCTTCTTTGTTGCTTGTTGTAGCTCGACTAAGTTTTTATGTGCACGATACTGTACCTCATTGACGACGCTAACCTTCAATTTGTGTAGTTCCCTTGAGAATCCGTGCCAGGACCAACTGGATGTGGTCTAAATCCTTCAAGGGTGTCTACCCCATGATTTCATCCATGCGCAACATACTAGGTTTGATGTAAATCGTTGCGTTTGCATGTGGCATGGATTGGACTGGGTCTTGTTCTTCTACCTCCACTCTTTCTTTGGGCTATGTTGTCAATGACTCTATGCCTCTGTTGTTTCTTGCTATCTGTGATTCCCTGAATTTCTTGAGGAACTATTCCATTTCTACCAGTTCTTTTTTCAGTTTATCCCTGTGATGTGCTGGATGGTTGAAATATTATGCTAGGCAATCCTGGACCATTCTGGCGATCATTTCCCCATCGTCCTACGTGATCGTATAGTTTGGTGATTCTTGTTGCGCCTTTGATTTATTGCACGCGCCTCCTACCTGCGCGGCTGGTCTCTTATTTCCCCCTGCTTCTTGTGTGTTTGGATTTGGGGCAGTCTCCCATGATCCCTTAGCTTGTTTTGCCTGTCCGTTGGTCAGATGTGTAGTCTCTTTTTGGCCCTTTTGGGTTCCTTTCTTGTTTGACCCTTACTCTGCCTGAATCATCTTGCCTTGGCTCGTTCTTGGTTTCTTGGGAACTTGGATTTTCGAAGGCTTCATTTATGCCTGTTCTGCCTCTCCTTCTGTTGTTGTTTCTGGTACTTCCCAGGTAATGGTTGGGATCCTCCATTCATCAGGACATTCATTGATGACTATGTTGATATCACCCTCTATGATGCAGTAGTGCATCTGTAGCCACTATTTATCTGGATCCTACCTTGGTTGTATCCACATTGTCTGTCTTGTGGCCTAGAAATTGGCGATGTTCGCATATCACGTGACGACCTCTGGTGTTATTCTCCATGATCGACTGATAGCTTCCTGTATGTCCCTTAGGTATGCTTCGAATATGAATCTGTTCTCCCTCTTATTCCTGGCCTATGGTCCAGATCTTAGCAATAGGTATCTCGCTTCAATTGGCTATGGTCTGGTACAAAAGATTACATACCTTGGTTCTCGCCATCCCATGAAGGCTATTAGGGTGATCGGCCACGAGGAATGGAACTCTATGCCTAGGTCTTGCGCATCCTTGTATTCCTCTTGCAATAAGTTCAATAAATATGGTGCCTAGCTCATAGAGGTTCCTTCTGCGCACTGAGCTGCAATTGCAATGACTCCTGCTGGTACTTCATCTTTGTAGAATTTCTGAGCAATTTGCAAGCTAAGATCATAATGCCCCTCATTCCCCTGGCAGTGCCATATTTCTTTTTCATTTCTTCTACCAACACTTTCTCCTTGGATTTGTCATCCAGAATCAACACGGGATCCATACCCCGGATTGGTAATCCTATTATTTGCGCAATAAGCTCAATGGTTATGGGGACGGGTTTGTCTAGCCATATATCCCCTCCACGTGTGACTACTAACAACTGCTTGATGCATGTTGTCACATACTGGCCTTTGCCAAAATGTGGTAGCTTCAACAAGCCTAAGATTCATGTTCTGTCCATCCCAGCTTCCCACTGGTGTGGCTGGTTGATCGTTTCTCCAAGTCGTGTTACACCTATAGTCTGCATAAAGACCCACTACGGAAGTTTTGGGAACTTGGTTTCGTCTGATATGTCATGGTCTTAATATTTGAGCTTCCCGATGTGACCCAATAGTTCTAGTTCTACCTATACTCCAGATGGTATGCTTGGTAGAACAATTTATGCTGCAGGTTTCTTGTAGGGTGAGCTCGGTATCTGCAATCTGTCTTCCTGTTGTGGTAGCTGGTTCAAATTTCCAACAACTTTCGGTTGTTCCCCCATCAACCATTCTGGCCAAGTCGAGGCATTTGCAGCGGTCTCCTATGTTGGTTGACCTAATATGGTCATTTACGACTCGTCTGGTTGCACTTTTGCTCCCAGATTTTGTGTCGTTCCATTAACTTTCAAGGCTACTTCGGTGATTTTTGGTTGCACTTCCTGTGGGGTTTCCGATTCCTCATTTTGAGGTGCCTGCACCACTGCTGGCGTATCTTATTTCATGGCCTCTTCTTGTGGCTACTGAATCTCTTCCACAATCGGTGTAGATTTTGTTGTTAGCGTCTCTGGAGATGGGATCTCATCAATGTCGACGATCTACGACTACTGTTGTTCATTTTCTTCCAATGATCCTCGTGACCTAGTTTGAACTCTGGTCGGTCTGGCTGTCTGGCCTGCTTCTACTAGTTTCTGTGGTGCCATAGTGGTGACTGTCGAATGTTTTTTGAGTTTGAATAGCTTCTGTGAGCTCTATGGTCTCGCTCTGTTCGTTCTGGCTGCTATTACTCTCTCTCTGTTTTCCTTTCGCGAATAGACCAGTTTCTCCCGTGCTCGCGTGTTGTATGGGCTTGTCACGAAGCTTGTCAAGGACGCTTCCTCCATTATGCGTTTAATGCATCATAAGTGTAGGTTCAATGCATCTGCGGTAGTTTTGTACTTTCCATTACACTTTCTTTGTTGTCTCCCGTTGGCGTGTTTAATGTGATGTCTCATCGGTCCTTACCGTGCTTTAATTCCACTTAGTGTTGTCCTGTCATACTGCTTTTGTTGACTTTCTGTTTCCCGCTTGTTTTCCCTTTGTATGTAACCATTGTTCGTGCCTTTGTCAAATTTGTGTTTCAAATTTCATGTGGCCTTTCTATCTCTGGCGTGCTTCGCTCTTTTTAATCTTGTTTCCTTTTTTTTTTTTTTACTGTGCAGTGGGTGGTCGACTGTCCTTGTACCGCTTCAGTCGACTCTTGCTGATAATTCCTCATAAGTCTTCACCTGCTAAATCTATTAATTGTACATATCCTCCGTCTGTGACAGATTTTACCTCATATGGTCCTAACCAATGCATGCTAAGCTTCCCCAGGTGCTGAAACGATTTGTTGTCGTAGAGAAATACTAGATCTCTTTCCTTGAACATTTTCTTCTTAATGTGTCGATCTTGCCAATCTTTGTCTCTTTATTTCTGCACTTGTTGATGGAATCCTGCCAAGATTCGGTCTTCCTCAATTGACAATAACAAATCTAGTCTCTCATGTACTGCACCTCATTCTTTCATTTGTGTGATAGATGCTATGCATAAGCTGGGTACTAAAAATTCTAATTGCACTACTGCTTCTTGGCCATAGACTAGTTTGAATGGTGTGTGCCCTGTCAAATTTTTGCATGTGGTCCTATACACCCATAATACTGCTGGTACTTTGAGGTCCCAGTTGTCTCTATTGACGTTACAGATCTTTTTCAGTGCGTTCTCCATAATTGTGTTGAAAGCTTCTACTATGTCATTCGCCTGTGGATGATATGGTGTGCTCTTTTGGTGATGAACTTCAAACACTTCAATCATCGCGTGGATGGTGTTGTTTATGAAGTGTGTGACTTGGTCACTCATCAAAACTCTTGGGCACCCAAATCTAGTGATTACTTGTTCAAACAAGAAGTGTGTAGCTGTCTCTGCACTGCAATATTTTACTGGTGCGGCTTCCGCTCATCTTGTTAGGTATTCTGTTGCGGTGATAATGTATCTTGCCCCTATTCTTTTGGTTGGTGGGTTAATTGGTCCCACAAAGTCTATTTCCCATTTTTCAAATGTCTGTAATGTTACTTGTGGTCATAGTGGCATTTCGTCCCTTTTGTTGGGTTTGCCTACCCTTTGACAGACATCGCATCTCTGACAGTACTCTTTCGAGTCACTGTGAAACGTTGGCCACCATAGTCCTGCGTGTAATACCTTCTACATGGTATCTTTTATTGCATAATTCACTCCTATGATTCCCTCATGGGATTTTGCTAAAATTCTTGGTCATTCGTGCTCTAACACGTACCTTTGCAAGATGTTATCTGCGCCCATTTTGTATAGATGTCCTGCAATCAATTGATAGTCATCCGCGCAGACTACCAGATTTTTCTTCTGTGCAGTGGTATATTCTTGCGGTGCATTACCTGTATTCAAGTACTGAATGATATCTGTGAAGTATTCATTCATAATCTATACTGAGAATAATTGTGCATTCATAAAGTTGTCTTCTAAATTCATAGGTTCTTCTCCATTTGTGACCCAGGACAGGTGGTCAGGTCCTGCATTCATTTTTCCTGGTTTAACTATTACTTCAAAATCAAATTATTGAAATAGCAGTAACCATCGACAGATTCTTCCCCCCAACACTGGCTTGTTGACTAGGTATTTCAGGGTTGAGTGATCTGTAAACATCTTAAAGTGTTTTCCCAATAGGTAATGTCTGAAATTTTGCAGTGCATAAACCATGGCTAGGCCTTCTCGTTATGTCGTGTTATAATTCTGTTCGGAGTCGGATATCTTTCTGATGGTGAACGCTATTGGGTGATCCAAGTCTCCCGCTTCTGGTTGTGCTATGATAGCTCCCAGTGCTATCGCCAATGCATCTACATGCACATGGAATGTATTTTCCCATTCTGGAAATACTAGTATTGGTGCGGTAACCATATTTTCCTTCAGGGTATTCAGGCCATGTTGATACTCGTCATTCCATTGATACTTTGTATCCTTCCTTAACAACTTTTCCATTGGTGCTATGATTTGTGCGTATCCTTTGACGAATTTTCTGTAGTATCCTGTGTGCCCTAACGTTTCTCTTAGCTGGTGGACTGTTTTTGGTGCTTGTAAGTTAACAATGACGATGATCTTTGTTGGATCGACTAGCAAGCCTTGTTTTCATACTATATGTCCCAATCATATCCCAAACGGTGTTCCAAATATGCATTTCTTGATGTTCATTGATATCTTGCATTGTCTACATCTTTCTAACATCAATCGTAAAACTTCCACATGGTTTTTCAATAGACTATAAACTGTCTAGTCATCCAGGTATACTTCGAGAAATTGATGGATGAATTCCTTAAATGCCGCAATGATCACTCTGGAGAATATTGTGGGTGCATTCTTCAGTCCAAACAACATGACTTTGTACTGATAAGATCCCCATTCCGTTGCAAACGTGGTCTTGTGTCTATCCTCCTGTGCTATATTAATCTAATGGTAGCCTGAGAATCTGTCAGTGAATGAGTAAGCTTCATGTCCCCCCACATTCTCTAACACTTCATCCGTGAATGGTGTAGGGAATCGGTCGTGTAGGCATGCATCGTTCAACTTCCTCAAGTCGATGCATATCCTGATCCCTCTTCCTTGTTTCTTGTCATGTACTACCATTGGGCTTATCCATTCTAATTCCTCTACCGGTTCGATGATGCTGGCTTCGAGCATTTTGTCGATCTCATATTTAACTTTCTATTTGTATATGGGGTTCAGTCTGTAGGGTAGATGTATAATAGGTCTCACTTCAGGTCTAAGTGGTGTCTTCATCTCTCTTAATTCTCCAACTATACCCTTCATCTCTGTAAATGTTGTGGGAAAAAGGTTGCTATATTCGTGCAACAATTCTGTGATGCTTTATACTGTTTTCTCATCCCAGTAATCTCCAATGCTTGCCATTTTGGGCTGCTTGACTGTCCCGATGTTAAATTTCTTTACCTTGATTGGCACAGATATGACTTCTAATTCTATGGGTGGTCCTTCCACATATCTCTCTCCTTCTACTTCTTCAATCTGAATATCACGTGGATCATCTTCATTCGATGTTGCTTCCTATACATGGTAACATGAAAATAGTTCCTTAACTTTTTGTTTATTCCACTATTTATCTTCTATGATAAATTTTGTTTTCGGTTCTTTGATGAATATTACTCCTCTGATTTGTTTGAGGGCTGCGTCTATGTTGGGGTTCTCATGCTCGAATGAGAAATTTATTGTGAAGTTTTGTTGCAATGTCCTCCATGTTGTAGTTCCTTTGCATAGTTCCTGTTCTGTATACCAGTTCCATGGTATGCCCTCTAAAGTATGTATAAAGTGATGAGGCCATTCCTCTGGTGGTGCATTTTCCACAGCGTTTTGCACTTCGCCAAGTGTTCCGCTAGTGCCTCATGTCCTTTGTATTTATGTTGTTTGGTGTATGCCTGTTCTACGTTGAACCTTATGCGCAGTAGTCACTTACATTGATACTAGTCTGTGATGGTCTCTTTATGTGCGCCCCACCATCTTGCTGGTGTGGCCTTGAGTGATAAGTCAAGTGATAACAGTCGCTGGTTTTCTAATTCTTCATCTTCATATTGTGTCAAGAATGTTTCCAAATCATTTAGTCCGTGGAAACTGGGTGGTTCTCTTATTTTTGTGCCTACCCATATTACTGCGCGGTCTATTCTAGCACATCTTCTCATGGATACCTCATGTAGTCTCTGCTGCCAATTTTCTAACCCGGTGTCTGAGTCTGTTGCGCATGAAGTAACACTCTGACAAATGAGTACCCCATATGCAGTTGGGTTTACATAATCCTCATCACACGCAGTTGTTCTGTACAACTCGCCGATCCCCTCTAAGTCTAGGCAAGTGGGTTCTACGAACCTCTCCCCTTTCGATGGATCTAGTGGTGCTATGACCCTGTATTCTACGGATTCAAATGTCATCTTCCGGGTTTTGAAATTGATTATGGCCTGGTTTTCAAATGCCCAATCTAGACCAAGCAGTGTCGGGTAAGGTTTTGTGCCATCTACTATTTCAATGACTTCAAAATCTTCTTTAGTGCACACTCCATCAATATCTACTGTCACTCCTTTTAGTCTACCTATTGGTAGGACTCTATGCTGATTTGCTAGTTTCAATTGGACATTTGAGTATCCCAGTGTTGGATCTCCCATACATTTCCATGTCTTCTTTGGTAATACATTCACTTCATATCCTAGGTCTAATATAATGTCTCCCATGTTGAAATCCCCAATTTTAGAATTTAGTCTAAATTCCCTACTCGTTCTTCTTCTTGTGTGTAGGTGGTTCACGGTTTTTGGTTCTATTTTTTCTTCCGTCTTGCTGCTACATTTATCTAGTATGTTTTGAAATATTTTCATAGATGAAGGATCACTTAATACTTTTATGCATGATTGCAAAACTCCTTTTATTGTACTTGTCCCTTGGGCTGCATTCTGTTGCTATGGTCCAGCGAGGGAAACATCTCATATTCTAGTGCTTCCTTGAATGGCTGCGCAATTGAAGTCGACGATGTGTCCTCCTTCTGAAATTATTGTCGAGCTTCTTTAAATATCTCCTTTTCCTTTTTCACGTTGAACTGCTTCTTGGGTTCAGTTTTCTTCTTTACCCATTGGTTCTACATTGGTTCCTATCGAACTGTGTCATTTCCGGTTTTCATTCCTCCACGAGTGATTTTATTGATGTTTCGTCTGTCATCCCTTGCTTCAGTTGAAATCCACTGGACATTATGATTTTTCCAGTTCCTCTTTTCCTGAATCTTTACTAGTAGTGTTAGACATTCCTCTGTATCATGGTTCGATGCACGACAATACATACAAGTTACTGGCGAAAGTGGACATTCCCATGCATAATGTCTTGGTTGCTGACAATTGTGACATGTGACGAGTCCTCTACTGCATCCAAAACCTCCTTTGTCTCATCTTCCTCCTCGGTAGCCTACTCAGTCACCTATCGACGCATTATACCATGGTGCCTGATTTTACTACACGGTATTGTACTGGGGTTGTGTCGGTTGCACTGCAGCTGCACGTTATTATAGGGTTGTTGCGCAGTATTGTATTGCTGCTTTGCAGTGTTGCACTACTGCTGCGCAATATTGTATGGAGTTGGGGCTTGATTGAACTGTGGCGCTGCTTTCCCAATCATCATTTCAGCCTATACCCTATATGCATCTGATGTTATCTCCTGCATCAGCTCCATAGCTCTTCAATCTTTGTCGTCGTGGCCCACTAACTTGCAAAAGGTGCAATATGAAATTTTTGAAACTGTCTGGTATTTCTGCATCATCGTGCAGTGATAAGGATCATGACCCAGTTTCTTACATATTTCACACCATAATCCTCCCCGTGGTAGCGGATTTGGTATACTTGTTTCCATATACTGCGCGAATGTTGGGCATTTTTTCTTGTGGTATCCTTTTGTCCTACATGTGGTACACCAAACGACTTCTTGTTTGTCCTTGTTCTATTTTGGTTTAGCTGAAACATTAAATTCTTTAAATCCTCCTTTAGTTCTTTGATAGCTGGGTCCATCTGTTGGTACTGGTTCTCTTCCAGTTGCAAGGCTACCTGCAGAGCCTCTACCTACATCTAAAACTTCTGTTGTCATAAGGGATATTTTAAGTGTGGGAGTAGTGAGTTGACAAATAAGTGTCGATGTTGCATCTCGATCATAAGGTATTTTAGTTTTCCCTTTAGGCACTTGAATCTATGGTCAATCTCCCATACATACTCTCCTAGTTTCTGTCTTATCTTGTTCATCTCGTTCATGTATTGATCCTCTGAGCTCGGCTTCTAGAACTCATTAATCTGTAGCTTCTTAATGTATGTCAGTTTCCTTGTCATCCCAGGGGCACTGTTTGTGTCTAGACTCATGTACTAGTCTAGTGCGCTATCAGTGATCTTCTTTTCTTCCCAAATCTTTGCACAAATGAAAAAATGCTTCTTAGGGTCTTTTGCTGCTTCTCCTCGAAATTATGGTAATCTGATAGTGGGATCGTGTCCTGCCATTCTGAATACTGAACTACTACCTCCTCTGCGTGGTGTAGATACTTGACTAGCATTTTTGAACTGGATCCTCCAGTTGTTTCTCCTTGTGTAGATGTACTTCCTACTGTCGAGCTTCCTCCCAACTTCGGTTGTCTAAACGAGGGTGTTCTCTTTGGTGTATTAGTGGAACTTGGATTTATGAGTTCCACACTAACATTAATATGGATAGGATGGTTGCATTCTTATCTCATTCTTGGACCTCTCGTCTTCCTCTCATATTTTGTGCACAAGATTTCCTCAATCTTCTCCACAACCCAGACATCCTCTACCTCTTCCTCGTCGCTCGCCAAGCCTTCCCTTGTGACTATGGATCTCTTCTTGGTATTCACCTTATATTGGTAGGGTACTCTGCTACACATCATTCCTAATGACACCAAGATCCACTTGATTTGGTCATCATCCATCATGATCAGGTCCAAGGGTTCCTACTCATTCTTGCCTTTCTTCTTTCCTCCTTCCATTTATCCTCTCTCTGTCAGTGTTTCCCCCCTTCCCCCATGCACGCATGGAAGTTTAGTTGTCTGATTCCATCGTCTTTACATCTTTGTTATATACCTTCCTCTAGGCCCACGTAGAAATTCTTTCTCTATTGCTCTGTATGACTTCGCTGTGTCCACTACAAATTCTGTGATTAAACCTGCCACAATACTGTCAAGCCAAAAGTCTACTACGCGAGTGAATTTTTTGTTCACCAGCTATAACTGCTCAATCTGTACTGGGGTCCAATATAGTTGTCAAATCCGGTTTTTCGTGTGGTTATCCTTCAACCTTAGTATCCACTCATGTAGTATATGTGGAAAATCATAGAAAAAGACTTCGTGTAAATCAATAAATACGTATTTATCCAGATATTTGTGGGGTGTGATTCTAGGGTTTCTATTGTCTTTTTGGGAAAACTCTAGCTCTTTGGTTCTCAATCAGCCTTCGATTTCTTCTTTCACGGGGTTCCAACTTCCAAGGTCTAAACATTCCCTTCTAATGGCTCATTGCTCTTCTTGTTTCACTCATTCTTTTCTCGTTCAATCTATCTCATCTACTCAGTCCTCTCTTGTTCCTATTAACACAGAAACGGAACCATTTGTTGGTTTACTTCTTTCCTTTATCGTATGAGTTATTGAACCAGGGTTCATGTCTTTTAGGTTTCCAACAAAGCCTCTAAAACTATCGGCACTCCTGGTAAACCAGAAGGGAAGACAGTACACAGAATGCACTGCGTAGTCTCACCCAAGATAGCTTTAAATGGGTGGATGTAAGACTCAGGTGTTTACATCCTAGGATTGAGTATGAGATAGGGGTTTACTATTCAGATCCATGTATTACAAATTGTGACTGAAATCTTCTATTATTCATAGGTGCGTATTTATCTCTCACAATTTAATTCCCAAACAACGCAATCGTATTCCATAACAATGTGTTAATTCATTCATTAAGCATAACAATTAACTATTGAAAGAAGACAAAGATATACATGCATTCATCACATTACACAAATATTACCATGGTTCACCCCCTCCTGGGCTACGTCCACAAAGATTTGGCTCTTGGCTCTTTTATTATGGTAGTTCTACATCTCCAACGCCTCGCACGCATAGTTCTCCTCAGACTTGTAAGATATGTATGAGGTGAACTAGATCGCACCAGGATCCACAACCTGTGATCTAATCCTCACATCTTCCCTCTCTCCTTTGTTCTTAGCTCAACATCTTACAAAAATGGTTCGTAATAGTATTACATAACACATCAACTCGTACATACGATGATGGAATATTACAAAATCCAAACTAATATAAAAGCGATTGAACCTCTATATGATACTTGCATATCTATATTTATATATATAGGTATCTTAAGCCATTTACAATCATATTATCAAAACCCTAACCCTACTGACGTTAGGTCTTCCTCCCATGCGCGCATGTTGTTCTTCCTCCAGCTGTCTCTTTCCTTGTGCATTCTTTCTTGCGTGCTATTCTTCCTCCAGATGTTTCTTCAGTTTCTAAATGCTTTCTTTCCCACGGTCATCCTTCTTTCCACTTCGGCCTGGTGCCAACACAAGCATTAGGCTCAAAAGTGCAAGCAACGGTATGCAAAGAAATAGTACAAATCAAAACATAAAAAATGGGATCCTTGTGGGAAATGGACATAAATAGATTGAAAAGAATCCATGTGGCTTTCACGTAAAGTAATGGAAAGGCTAATAGGAATCCCAATCCTATGGAAAACTTCAGTATGGGCACCAAAATGGAAAACAATGCTCTAACTAGGGAACCCATGATTAGTAGGTTCTACCACACAAACTAAGACACTTTTCAATGACAAGAAAGGCTTAGTGTTGCAACTTGGTGGGGTCAATCCTAGGGAAAAAATGGAATGAGAAATTGATAATGCACAATGTAACGACATAAAACCTAACCTATATGCGATTTTTGAGTCCATTAATTGTCATTAGATCAATTTGGACTAAAGTGATGAAACAAATGTCACGAAAAGACCTTAGAAATTTGTTGCAACTGAAAAAATTGAAAGACATTCTAAAACAACCACATTAGGCATTAATGTTGACAAAAATAGTTCATAAAAATGAAAACTAGGGATTTCAAACTAATATGTCAAGTGGGTAAAAATTACAATTAAAGGTGAAATAGGAGCTTTTTACCATTTCATTTGAATTGTTTTACCAAGCCCTTGATTTAGCTCAAAAATATTTCAAACTTCAAGGAAAGAGTCTCAGAGTTTCCACCATCCATTTCCAAATTCCTCAAGTCTAGATAATGCATCTCATCCTCCTCTTCATTTTGATCAATTTATTTTCATTTTTCCCTAATTTTTTAGCTAATGGGGACCCCTAATAGTGAAGGGAAGTTACACTTTCACCTTTCCTTCACCTGGGGTGCATATAGGTAGTCCTATATGCACTCTTCATAAAGGGAACATGCATGCATACACACCTATCACTCATGAAAAGAGCATGCAAGCCTGAGTAAGTGAAAAAATGGCCTCTAACTTCAAAAAACATTCATGAACATTGTAGATGAAAATTATTCGGTGACAATGGGAGCATGAGGATGTTGAAAACCATATTGTGGATGATATTCCAGAGGTGATGAATTCCCTCCAAGATTGCAGTTTTCTCATGTTTTTTTACTATTCCTTGTATGCGTGCATAAAAATAAATGATGCAAACCCTCATCTGATACTGGGAAAATAAGAAGGAATGTTTTATCATAGATTATTAGCACCTCAATCTTGAGGTGGAGGATATTTATTTCATCATAGGTCTATCTCAGCAGGGAATGCTAGTAAAATTGAAGGGATGCGGCACAATGACTATACAAGTATACGTCAATGCATATGATTATGTTGGGACCCAAAAGATGGGTTCCCAAGTCCCCATCCATAGTATTTAAGACTTTATATTGAAGATAATACTACTCATGATTACTAGAGTTATCGGCTCTATAAAACTTCATCAGTCCTCTCGCCCACATATGTATTATGTGTTTGAGTTCTTGTGGCATACAAAATTTCATTGGTGTGCAAGGCTTCTAACCAGTGTAAAATCCCAATATACAGATTGCATAATGGGGTGACTAAAGAACTTTAGTTGTGGGATTATATTGTGCTCCTTCTTCTTTGAGCATGTCCCATCGATGCATCTATGTATCTCACTCCCTTCGCCTAGCATACAAGATCCTGGGATATTGTGTTGGGAATATTTGATGAATAGACTTGGAGGAAAGCATGTGACCAATGCATTAGGCGATGAATTCTTCGATTGGTAGTCCCACCATATTATAGCCATTGATGATTACCAATATGTTAGCATATATTTCCGAAGAGATCCAAAGTTGGCACTTCCTCTAGATGTCACTTGGGGTGAAATCGGTAAGTGAAACCTTTTTACTTTTAAGGTTATTTAATTTTTATTTATCAAAAGAAAGAGGTAAATAAACATGTTTGGTGTGAACAATGACTAAAAAAACTCTATTATGATATATATGTTAGACCAGTGTGACCAACAACATTCTCAAGGCATCGATGCAGGGGAAAAGGTGAGTATCTACCCAACGAAGAGGCCGAGAGAGTCCTTCAGGCAATCCAAAGGAACCTGGAGGGGATATCCCTCTATATTCCCATGACACATGTAGAGGATCTTCCAGAGTGATTCCAGTGTAGGTGGTGAGTGTACCATAAGGATGGGTGCGACTTTTCCATTGAGTGGTGAAGGAAATCATCTACTACCATAAGACCCACACCAATCCAAGGCCTGAGGCCTAGATGTTATTAATATCTTTTTTGTATTATTGAGTTATATACACATGTATTATCAATGGCTAGGATGCCCATTTTTGTATGTCATCCAACACATTTTTGTACTTGATGAAACATTAATACAATATTTATATGGATTTTATGGCTTTACCTGTGTTCACAAAAATTTATGTGCTTTCTTATCATGATATTTACATGCATTATTTGATTTTGGTTAATGTGACAAATTCCAACTAATACATAGTTATCCAATGCATCAAATAGACAATTTAAACTTCTTGTAATTCAAATTTATGTGATAAATTCAAAAGATAACTCAAGAATTTTCACCCACAAAAAAATTCACAAACGTGTAGGGTCATGGACATAGTACATGCCATTCAATTGTGGCACCGCCAACTCTGAATATAAGTGCACTACTAAGTGTAAAATTCTGTGTGAAATGGATTCCAATAGTAGTTTGATTATGACATTGTACTCATCCACATTATTCGTTGCATTCCCCAGAAAAGAACCTCCCAATTCCACCGGTTGCCTTGTGGAAGAGTCAATCACCCAAGTGGTAAAAATGAGGTTTTGAGTGTGGAATCTAGCACTGTTAGAAAACCCCATGAACACAGGTGAATTCAGTGACATATTCCAACCAAGCACAAATCATGACAAGAAAATAATGAAAAAGGAAACCTAAAGAAAAAACTACTAATGTACAAAAATTACAAGGCTAGAAGCCTACGCATTTCTAACTAATTGTAATACCTCTTGAGATAGATCCCATAACTAGGATCATCGAAGACGTTTCCTTCATAATCTTCCAACTCATAAGCTCATTTTCTGGGGACACACCTCACAATGCAATACCATGCCACATCAGATTAAATTTTCCTGGCCCCAATGCATCTTTTTCTTGGTTATAGACCAATACCAATTCTCCTTTGACAAATACTCGAGGGTGTATATACTTATCATAATAGGATTTGAAACATTTCTTATGAGACTCATTCACCATGGTCACATATTTTCATTGCTCATCAAGCTATTCCGGATGAATGAGATTCTCTTCTAAGGAATTTGTGTCAAGGAGGAACTTAATGGATAACGTGAGTGAAGGAATCTCACACTCAACTAGTAGAACTTCTTCCACCCCGTGAATGAGTTGGATAAGTGTAAAACCAGTGTTGGTCTTCACTGAAGTTTGGTACACCCAAAGTGTTGAGAAAAGCATTAAATGCCAACTAGATTTTTATTCACATTAATAGTTCATTGGAGAATGATATTCAAGAAATTGTTGACTTCCTCTACTTGGCCATTATCTTGTAGGTAGTAAGGTGAAAAATGTTCCTAAAGAAACCCTAATGTGGCTACTAACTAGGTCATCATTTTGTTCTAGAAATGACTACCACGGTTAATGAAAATCTACATGGGCATGCCAAATCTGGAAATAACAAGGTTGAATATGAATAGTGCAGTAATCTCACCATCATTCGATAATATAAACATGGCCTCATACAACTTCATAAATTAGTCTACATTCACAATGATGTACTTATGGCCACATGTCAAAGTTGGATGGCATGTCATAAAATCAGTCCCCCATTTAGTGAAAGGTCGAATGATGATGATGGGAAATAGCAGAGTTGGGTGTGTGTGAATTGTTTTTAAAACACCTAGCACGAATGACATTTCTTAATGGATTCAACACAATCTTTGAAAATTGAGAGCCAAAAATATCCAATGCACATAATATTTTCAGTTGTCACCAACCTAGAGAGATGATCGCCACATGCTCCACTATGACAATCATTCAATATCCTTTCTACTTCATTTTGAGTCAATCGATGACACAACATGCAACACTTAATCAACCCCTTGATGACACAAAGTGTTACCAATGATAAGTTATCTCTTGGAATGATGGTGAACATGCCACTACTCATCATGAGAGAATTTAGAGGGAAACCTTTGAGTCCAGAGATATACTAGTATGTCTCCATACCAAGGGTCATCATAAGAGATGATGAAAAATTTCTCGTATGGAAAAGATTCGGTTCCAATCCAATCATCACTCTCTTTAGGTAATTCCAACATTAATTCTACAAAGACTAAAGATTTATTTGATTTAGTAGATGCAAAGTCTAGATAGAACTCTTATAATATCACAATCCACTTATTGAAATGGATCAGTGTCTACAATTGCAATGGTCTTTCGAAGTAGAGTATAGTGTCGAAGTTGTTGGACAACATGAACTATTATGAAGGCTAGTTTTTCCACATGAGAGAACCTTAGTTTGGGTCCAGTGAGACTCTTACTTAGATAATAAAAAACATGATCCTATTGTGAGTCATCTTCTTAAACCAATACAATACCAATGGTTGATTAAAATGCTACAAGGTAAAGAAAGAAATCTTTGTTATAGTTTGGAGGACTCAACAGGGGGGAAGACATAAGGGAATTTTTCAAGGTGTTAAATGATCTTTGTGAAAAATCATCCCATTCAAAATGGACCCCCTTCTTCAAAAGGCACATGAACCCTTTTGTAACCTTGGCATAATTTGTGATGGATCTTCACAAGAAGTCTTCATTTCCTTGAAGTCTTTTCAACTGACATATGCTACACAAGGGAGGAAACTTAACTATCATCCCAACCTTAAGTAGGTCAACCTTGATCCCCTACTTGACACAATGAAACCTAGAAATCCCCCCAACACGACACAAAATATGCATTTACAGGGACTCAAATGAATCCGATAATAGTGGCACCCATTGAATACTACACAAAGACGAGTGGGATGATTGGTCCTATTGCAATAACGAGTGGTCACATCATCAATATAGGCTTAGAAAATGTGTTTTTTGTCATGAAAAATGTACGACATCAGCCATTGAAAAGTGGCTCCAATATGTTTTTAGTCCAAATGACATTTTACGATAGGAAAATGTGCCCCAAGGACAGATGAATGCATTCTTGTGTTGGTCCTTGGGATTTTTTAGCGCTCTGTAAAATTTGTTCGATTGAGAAAAAGAATGACTATGGAAAACTACAAACCAAATTTGAGGCTCGAAACTAGCCTTCTGGACCTAGAGAGGGCTCTCTCTAGAGACTTCGCCTCTTTACAGGATATGGCTTTTCAACTATCGGCTAGATTTAACACCTTTAAACAATATTTACTGGTTCTATTGGTGAAAGAAATCAATACCTTGGGCTATGGAGTCGATTTAAGAAAACGATAGAAACAAATGACTTAGTGACTGAACTTGAGAGGATAAAGGCTAAATGAGCAACAGTTTTTCAGTTAAAAATCATTGTGTGTGGAGAGAGAAAAATACATGAAGCGACTCGGAGCACCACTAGGGATGAATTCAGAGTTCTCTTAGAAGAAACATAGTTTGTCTAAATGGCGCAAATCTAGAGTACCGCGCGGTGAATTCTAGATTCGAAATCACGTTCTGATTTAGACGGAGAATACAAATGTGAATATAAAGAACACATGAAAGCACATACAAAAAGAGAGAATACAATACATCAAGTTGTCACCGTTAGAATCTCTTCATCAATTTTTTAGGATCTTTGCATTAAGTCTCAATCAGATAAAAAACACATTCAATAGTCACTGTCTACACTATTTTTCCAACCAACATGGCTTACATTAAAAAGATAGAATATATATACAAGGGTGTGTCGCTCAGGCTACCTTGTGCTCTAACTACTATCCCTAGAAATTAGGCTTTGACTACTCTCTGTTAGATGACTCTTCGTATGGAACTTTACTAAAAACAAAAAATGATTGTACTCAGTCGCATCATGGCCATTCATCTTTGCCACGATGGTTCAGTCATCAGCAGGTGCCTCCAAAATGATGACCCCAACTAGGGAACAATGCCTTTCTTCAAACTGTCACACGTCCAACATACACCTATCCTTTGCAATGGATGAGATTTCATCGCTACGCGTTGTATATTTTTTGCGTGGGTATCTGTCAGAGTACCTAATTCCCGGTAGAAAAAATAACACGGGGAAACAAAATCCGTGCCACTTCTAAGAAGATAAAAATTGGGGTCGATTAATCATGCTCCTGGTCTCTTCTGCAGTTTTGATACCCGAAGCGTTCTCCTGAGAGACCAATTTCTCCTCTTTAGATTCATGACTTGCCTTTGCAGAACCATGTTCCCTTTCATCTTCTTCTTTGCACTGGCCAAAGCTGCATGGATGTTCTCCATGGCCGGTCCACATTCCTTGAAGTGTTTCACATTCCTTTCTTCCAACATGTTTTGTGTTTCACGCAGCTGTATGACTGTATCTTGCACTTCCCTGAGATGTCTCTTGAGGGAAGTCACATTTCCCTAGCGACCTTGTGATGTTGATGCTTCAAGGGTCTTTACTGCTAATTTTTGTCTCAACTCCCTATTTTCCTGGTATAGCTTAGCAATAGCGATTTGTGCTTGCTTCAGCTATTGTGATGGCTCATGAACATCTGTGCCTTCAGTGTCTGTCCTCCTCCTTCTTACCCAACTTTCTCAACTTGGACCTTCAATAGGCTCTAGACGAATGGTGCAGATGAGTAAATATTCGGCATACGACTTTGTGCATGGCTCACTCGGGACTTGTGTCTCCCCGACTTCCTTTTTCTTCCTTGGTCTGCCCCTTCTCTGAGGTGTCAGATTTTGGGGGGATAGGGATTCCAATGTCTTTCTTTTCTCTACATCCCTTTCTGCTTCAGCCTCTGCACGGTGTGATGTTACCCTTTCCACAGGTAGACAAAAATACCCTTTTGTATCCTTGTGAATGCCCACTATAAGTAGAAATGAATCCCAATTGTTTCCTAATCGCCTCAACTCCTCAACTACCAAGAATTTAATCAACGAGACATGTGATAGTTTCTTCTTCGACTGATCTGCTTTAGCCTGGGTGTTGTTTGCCATTTCTCATAGGCTTTGGTGCAAGAATAAGGGCATATTTAATGGTCTCCTTCCTTTGAAATGCATCAACAATCTAATGTGATGCGAATGTATTCTGTCAAACCTTCCCTCACAGGTGAAATATTTCCTAATTACTCCCAGGAGTTTCTAAAAGGGCTCCTGCAAATATATACTTGGGACGCTCGTTTCGACTTTCCCACTTAAAAAATCTTGCTTGATGAAATATTTGTAGCACCATGTGTCCAAAGGCATGCCTTTAAAACATCTTTCACCATGCGGAGGGATCTCTGTTGCGGCCGACAGAGTTTCCTCTGTCACCTGGAAAGAAACACCTGCAATTAATGCACGGGACCCGTCGAACTTGAGTGTGAACTGTTCCATGAGTATCACGTAGAATCCTTTTATTTTCCTGCAAAAGGCCATGCATCTGACCTATTCAAAAGACTCTCTAACCTCCGGATCTTCATTTACCAATGTCAATATTTGAGGCTTGAGCCCAACATTCCTGCCACTTCGTGCACCCTTCCTTATGTTGTAGGATGTTGTCATGGTGCAACACGTATTTTTTCTGTGTGCGGTGGATTGGCACGGGCCAAAGGCGATAATATCGATTGACCTGGGCTCGTGAGAAGAATTACAGGCAATGCATAAACTCGGCTGGTGAACAGAATACATTCAGAGTGATCATCATTTATAATCAGGTGGGCGAGAGATGACATGTGCCAGGACACACTGAATCCATGGTGACTGGAGGTTTCAAAGCAAGCTGAAGATTTTCGCAGTACATTCGCGTGACGGGTACACTTCAGGGCATCTAAAGTACAACTAATAAAATATTTAGAGCATATGTGATACGAGCGTCGTGACTTTTCATTCTTTCTGACTTTATAATGGGCTGATGATGATCACTTCATCTGTCGACGTGACTTCTATTTAACAACTTGCCTCAACCTTTAGCGCATAAAACCTTCTCTTCTGATAGGACCTGACTCTTTGGGAAAATACTTTTACCCCTTACACATGATTTGGTTCTGACATCCCTTCCTGACTCCAAGGGCCAATTGGCTACTTTCTGACTTCGACCCATTCGTTGTTTGATACCTGACCTCACATGCCTTGACATACAAACTCTGACTCGAATAATACTGACTCTCACTAAAAAAATGATAGCGCTAACAGTTGGCTCCAAAGGGGATGCTATCCTCTCAGTGAGGTGGAAAAGAACAGCAGACCAGGTGCCTGACCATTGGACCATATTCAACTTCCAGACTCTAAAACAAAGAAAAAGAAAAAATGCAACCTAAACCTTCTTGACACAGTTTCGACCAGACTCAGCATAAACTCAGGGCCTTCACTCCAGGCTTCAATTTTTTGATGACACACTGACTCGAAATTGCTTCTTTGAAAAAAAAAGTGACTATTTACAATTACATGAGACTTAAATGGACCTTACTGCCCCAGATAATGCTTGAGGAACCCGTTGTTTACAAGCCCCCAACTAGTGGAATCTCCATTAAGTTCTTCTAGCATATATGAATTGTTCCCATGATACGCGTAGATTCTGAAAGGACCCGTCCAAAGATGATCGAATTTTTCGTGCTTTCCCTTATCTTTGTTTCCCACATCCCACTTTAGCACTAGATCCTCCACCTGAAATTTCTCCTGCTTAGAGTGCTTTTCAAAAGTTTTATTCATCCTGTCTTGGTGAAGTTATGATCAGTTGTAGACCTTCTCCCTCATCTGTTGTGCGTGAATTAACTGTTGTATCCTTCTCTGTGTGTCATCTGGATCGACCTCTTGCTCTTGCAGTAACTTCCTGATGGGCAGTCCCAATGAGGTAGGGAAAATTGTGTCTATTCCATATGTTGGATTACTGAGAGGGGGGGTGAATCTATAATAGAGAAGTTATAATCCTTTTTAACCAAATAATCCAAGTGTTATATCAGTGTAGAATTATCATCCAATAATGATCAATGAACAAATGAACAATCATACACATACACAGTACACCAATGTTTTACGTGGAAACCCAAAGCGGGAGAAAACCACAAAATGCTTTTTCTTGTATGTCTTAAAGAATTACATTCATTGGAAGCACCAACTTCCTTTTTTTTCCAATTTCAACTGGAAGGAGGCTCCAACCTCCTAGTTTCTCAGGCTACAACATGAGGGAAGCTCCAACTCCCCAATTCTATGGCTACAACCAGAAGGAGGCTACAACCCTCTATGTTCTCCGAATACAACCGGAAGGTGGATACAACCACTTGTCCTTGCCCAGCCCAACCTCCCTGATGTATAAGTAGAATGATGGAACCACTGTGAGATATACTGCTGTAAAACTGTACCAATCAACCTGCACCAAATAACCTGTACCAATAACTTGAACCATGCATCAACATGTACCTCAACTTGTAATCAACCTGTACCATAAACAAGTGCATCAACCATGCACCAAACTATACCAAAAAACCTGTAATCAACATGTTCCATAAACAAGTGCATCAACCATGCACCAACCTGTACCTCAACCTGTACCATGAACAAGTGCATCAACCATGCACCAAACCTGTACAAATAACCTGTCACAACAACTTGTCCAAACAACCTATCACAACAACCTGTCCCATCAAATCTTATCAATCAAATCATATCTACTCACCAATATCAATCACGAAGAAAACTCTCAAATATATGCATCAACCAAGCATAACACAACAACTCATAATCATCACCAATATCAATATGTGCTTCTAATAATACAAGTATGCTACATCATCCATAAACCATGTGTCAACAATACTAAAAAGTGCCTCCAACCATGTACCAATTATGTACCAATCATGTATCAACTACTCATAAACTATGACTCATCAAGATGTACCAGCATCATCAACTATACACCTCATGTATGTGCCAACTCATCAACTACTTGTCTCAATCATGTACCCAACATGTACCTTAACCAAAACCCCTCATAAATTTTATCATCCAAATATGATTTGTAACTTTGCAATAGAACTGGTGTATATGATCACATAGCTTCAAACCTTCCTTAACTTTAACAACAAGAGACTAGCATTTTCATCAAACTTTTCTTTAGTCTCACATGACTAGTTTTGGATTAGTCAACAACCCTAACTTGAAATGATCATAACTATGTACCTGTAATGAATAAAGATCTGAAACTGATACAAAATGTTCTTCAATGTGTTTTATGCAATTCCTCCAAGTTTCACTACTTGGAACCTCTCAGAAAAGGAGTTATAGCAAAAAATGCATACCTTGCTGAATTCTGGCTTATTCTAGAGAGAGACCTTGTAGATCATGCCCCACACGTAATATTTGTTGAATAGATATGAAATTGTTACACAGAATAAGTATGAATATAATATAACCAACACACTTTGTCTTACTGAATTTGGATCTGTCATGAATAAGTTATGACATTTTTACCCGAAACACCTGTTTTAGACTAGTTTCAGGACTAGCCACAAACCCTATTTTCCACGGAGTGTAACTCCAAAAATACAATGACCCACAAGCTGAATTTTTTACCAAATATACTTGGATATCTTTCCTCAATGGCATATAAATTTCATAGTCTGAATCATTCTATAAAAAATGTTATTGATAAAATGGTGAGATGACCTGTAAATAACATACAATAGAAAGCATCATCAAAAGAATTTATCCATCCTTGAATTCTGGCCTTCTTTTCGTCACCTTCCCTCAGAAATTAGTCTTATATATCCTTTGGTTACCTCAGACACCTATATATATTCAATATTATCAAGTTTAATCTAAAATTAGAGAGTCTTGTACTCTCCAAGTAGCTTCCTTAAAAACATCTTCTAGGTCACTTTGTCCACTTTCCTTATTTTAGGGTTAACCCACTTCTAATTTCTCCATTAAATTTATTATTTAAATAATTGATTTTGTATTCACTTTGAATTATAGTACACGCATCACTTCACTTTATTATTTACCTTCTAAAATCTCTTAAACCACTTTGACTACTTTGACCTTTTGGGGCTTCTAGATGACATATGAGGGTCCTCCAACTTCGTAAGGCCATAACTCTCAAACCGTGAGGAGTTATGTGACGTTCCACATACCACAAGAAATTAAATGACATGTACTATCCATATATAATAGTATTACCTGAAAATATATCAAAACTCATACCATTATCCATCAAACAAACTTGGTTCCATTACCCAAACCCGTGTTCTCCAACTTCTCATGGCCATAACTCTCTAACCGCGAGGAGTTATGTGACGTTCCACATACCACCGGAAATGGAATGACATATAATATCCATATAGAATAGTATTACCTTCAAATATATTAAAACTCATACCATTATACATTAAACAAACTTTGTTCTATTACCCAAACCTTTGTGCTACCAGAATTCACTACCAGACTTTCTCCAAGGGTTGACATCAATCACTAAGGGTTGACATCAATATACAATATCACTCTCCAATGGTTGAAATCAATGAAAACCAACAATCCATACCAAATATCCATCAACCTAAGACAATTTTCTTACACCATATACGATTTGGAATGGCGATGTGGAGATGGAATTTTTGGTAGTGACTTTGTCCGCCCAGGATGTGTAAATGATTTTCTTATGCTAGGCCTTCTTTTTGTCATGAATAATTCTTTTAATGATCCTGGTTAAGATTTTGTTCGACGATTTTTCTAACCCATTACCCTGTGGTTAATACCTTGTAGAATGTCCCAGGTTTATATTGTAATCCTTTCAAAACTTCTCCATTTTCTTGGACTCAAATGCGGCCGCATTATCCGTGATGATCTTGATAGGGCACCCAAACCTAGACAAGATGTCGGTCTCCAAGAACTAAATGATGACCGCGTCAGTAGCCTGCTTCGTTGGAACAACTTTGATCCATTTTGTGAATTAATCCATAGTTGTAAGTATCCATATGTGATGCGCCGAGGATGGAGTATGAATCTCTCCTATAAAGTCTAGGCCCCATTGCATGAACGATGCTTCGACCGAGATCGATTTCAGCAGCAGGGGCTGCATCTTTCTTCTTCCATCGAAAATCTGATACTTATGGCAACTGGATACTTCTTTGTATACATCTATGAAGATGTTGGGCCAATAGTAACTTGCCTTTAGAATTTTATGCACGGTGGTTTTCCAGTAGTGATGTCCTCCGTAGTCGCCTTTGTGGAATTATCTGATAACCTGTTCTTCATCATCTTCTAATAAGAAACTCAACAATATTCCTCCCGGATCTTTCCAATACAGAGAGCTATCCAGGATGCAAAACTTAATAGATTTGAGCTTTAAGAATCTTTCCTTGGTCTTACTTAACCCCGGAGGAGCTTACAGATTCCTCAACACATAAATGATGTTCATATACCAAGGTGAATCGATCAAATTATAAGACACCTGCGCGGTTATTTCTTCATGAGGATTCTCTAACATATCAACAATGAAGTTGATTCCCATAACGTTGCAGTTTGATTGCACCATAAGTTTTGCGAGGCGCTAACCCTTGATCAGTTTTGTGGGCTTGATTTCGAGGTCGTATTCTAGCATGGTCATGATCTACTTTCCTCTTCTTCCCTCAAGGTCAGGCTGAGTCAGGATATCCTTGACTGAGTTGTTGGGCACGCAAGCCGTAATGTGGGAATGTAATATGTAAGCTTTGAACTCCTTTAGGGATTTCACTAAGGTATATGCTTGTTTCTCCATAATGTCATACCTCAATGGGGAATCCTTCAGCATCCTGCTGAAATAGGCTATAGGCTTCTCAAAGTTCTGATTGTCTTTCTGTAACAGTACACCAACAATGGTATGCTCAGTGGTGAACAAGAACAAGATGAAGTCCTTCGTGAAGTCCGGACTGGCCAACACGGGAGATTTGTTTAGCGCTATATTGATATCTTCAAATGATTTCATGGCTTGGGAGTTGCATTTGATACTGTTCCCCTTTTTGAGCATGAAGGTGATATGTTTTATAATTTCCGCCAGGTTCGGGATGAATCTTCTCAAGAAATTCACCTTTCCCAGGAAGGACTGCAACTCCTTCTTGTTGTGCGGAGTTCTGATTTTCAGGATTCCTTCAACCTTGTTGGGGTCTATCTTTATACCCTCCTTCAAGATGATGTTCCCCAACAACTTCCCCTCATGCATTCTGAAATGTGATTTCTTCATATTCAAATATATACCAAACTTCCTGCATTTTTGGAAGACCCTCTTCAGATGCCCTAGGTGTTGTTCGTTGGAGTCGGAGTACATTGTGATGTCATCCATATAGATCGCGGTAAATTTGTCCTTTTCCTCAGCAAATTCTATGTCCATCACCCTATGGAAATTATCTCCAGTATTCATAAGGCCGAAAGGCATCTTAGCATACATGAACGTCCCCCATGGTGTCGTGAAAGATGTCTTTTCCCGGTCATCTGGGTGTACCATGACTTGATTGTATCCTGAAAATTTGTCCAGCATAGACACCTTCTGGGACCCAACTACCTTCTATAGAATATAGTCCATATTAGGGAGTGTGTAGTTGTCCTTGAGGGACACTTTGTTCAAGTTTCGAAAATCCACGCACAACCTTATTTTGCTGCTCTTTTTCCTTACAGGCATCGGGTCGGCAACCCATTTCGAAAACATTAAAGAAACAATAATTTTGGCTTTGAAAAGTTTCTTTACCTCTTTTTCGATTAGTAACAGCAGTAGGGGATTTTTCCATCTTATCTTTTTCTTGAAAGGAATTTGGTCTTCTTTGAGAGGAATGATGTGCTAAATCACTTTAGTGTCATAAAATTTCAATTCATCATAACTCCAAGCAAAAACTTCGGGGAAATCCTTCATGAGCTTGATGTAGTCCTGTTTGACCTCTGAACTAAGCATTTTTTATAATTTGATTATCTTCAGATTTTCCTGGCTCCCACTGTTGCAATCCTCGACATCCTCATCGTTTGGAGTGATCTTGGGATTTCTAACCACACTGTTTTCATCAAACAAATGTTCCAACTAAACTAATCCCTTTGGGATGATATTATTATTTAGTTGTACTATGTCCCTCCCAGCTATCTGGTTCTGGAAAAAGTCATCGTTACTGCGTGCATTTGTGCTTTCATCTTCGTCACAGAAGCACTTGTCATCAATGTTTATATTAGTGAACTCGTCGCTCATTTGGAGAAATCTCTCCACCTGTTTGTCATCCTCAAACACTTGCCAATACTTGATATTATCAGGCACCACCGACCTGTTTTTGACTTCGATCTCATACTTTCTATTGGGGAAAATGGGAATTTTAAAAACTGAGGCCGAGGTGGCCAAGACATCCACAATTTGATTCTACCCCCACGGGATCATTGATAAATTATACTTTGAGAATTCTTCGAGGAGGTCCAACAATAGGTTTTTGTACACTCTCAGTATGGGGTGCTTGGATTGGTATATGCCTTTCACCTGGTTTATAATGAGCTCGGAGTCCCCATGCACCGCTATCCTCTTTGCACCCAACTCTTTCAAAACTCTTAGGTCCAAAATCAGTGCCTCATACTCAGCCATGTTATTTGTACAGTTGAAGGCGAGTTTGTATGAGCAGAGTTTTGTGCCCACCTTAGGAGGACATATCCATACATCGGCCCCTGCCCCTTCCTTGTTGATGGCTTTGTCGAAACTCATGTTCCATATCTCATTCTCCGCACGGTTTCTTGGGTCAGCGCACTCTACTGCTCGTCGCATGGCTTTATCATCAACAGTAATGATAGTTGTCGGTTATTCCTCTTCAAAGCTCAGGTCATTGTAAAATATGGAGGAGCCGGTCTCAGTGTCGACGGAGTAGATAGGGTGTTTATTTAGCTGCGTCTTACTGCTCACCATGTATTTCAACAAAATTCTCTGTATAACTGTCTCTCTTGGTCGAAGACATGGATGGTGGCGTACGACATGTCCATTTGCAGAGTTCCCTTCAATTTCACGGCCCATGAACTGGATAATAGCATGCCAAATTTAGGGGGCATATCGGCCACGACCACATCCATAACCATATTCTTAGAAGGGATTTGGGCCAGCGACACAACCAAATCTTTGATCAGACACAAATATTTGACTTTCCTTGAATCAAAAGAAAAAATATCCTTATAGGGCTTGGTGATGTCCAAACCCAACTTGTCCATGATCACTTTGGGCATGAGATTGTATGGTGCACCCGAATCCAACATGGAACTATGCAAGGTCATGTCATGGACCTTGAGACTGGCATGGAATGGGGGAATGTTCTCAGTGTCACCTGTCTCCTCCACGTGCAGACCAAACAAAATGGAAGGTTGATCATCCTAGACGTTAAAAGTGTTGGGAGTCTCTCCCATCTTAAACATTTTAATAATTTGATCTCGATATTCTCCTTTCTTGATGAGTTCGTTGAAAGGGACATAGATTTTAATCTTGGCCATTTTGTTCTCAAAGTTAAAATGGGGATAGATCTTTTCTACCTCCTTGACGCATGTCTCCTGACTTGTTTCTGGTGCTTTCCTTGGAACCTCCTCCTTTGACTTTTCCCTTTCTATCGCATCCTTGGTCGGGTTGTCTTGCTTCAGTCATCTTGTGGAATGGGTATCCGCTGAAGGTTTCCTTATGGGATTTGTCTGCTGAGGTTATGTAGACACCTTTTTTCTCCTGAGGTTGTATTTATTTTGGAACTACATGATGGCATTGTGATAACCCTTTATGAGTTCCTCTATTTCCCAAGACAGCATGTCATCCGTCTCCAGCATAATATCGTCATTTTTTATCATGTATTGATCATGTTCTCCCTTCATCAAGAACATGTGCATGTCCTTTTCTCAAAACAATGCATTTGATCTTGGAACATCTGATGAAAATCTTTGTCCGCGTAATGTTTTTGGAATGGGGGCCTTATTTGCTAGTTTCCCTGGTCTCTTTGTTCCCTCTGCCTGATCTGCGGGACCAGACCTCTTCTAGGGTTTTGATTCCTAGGATGGAGATCATGTTGTTCTCAGGCAGAAGGTTTGTTTCCCAGGAACATTATTTCCATTAGTTTCTCCATCGTCTTCATCATCAAGTCAAACTTGTCCTCTGAGGTTTGAGAAGTCGATGGTTGTGCATCCCCTTGGGGTTTCTTCCCATCTCTATTGATTCTATGTTTGATATTTCTCGACACCATTAGGTTTACCTCGACTTTGATTGCATCACTCATCATGGCATCTAAATTTGTATATCTTCTCTCCCTCAACAACAAGAAGAAATCACTGTCAAAGGAGTTAGTGTATTGCAGTTGCACAACCCCGGGAGGAGGCTGGACTTCTGCGGGAATTGAGTTGTAAACCCTCATGAAATGGGTCGAAAACTCTTGCACCGTCTCCTCCAACACTCTCTTCATATTTTTTTACTGTGTCAAGAGCTGCAAAGGATTCTTTTTGTCTCCCCGTATTGCAATGAGAGATGTTTCAAACGCTGTGAAGCCTGGAATGCTTGCTGCTGGGAGGATATTGAACCACTTCCTAACCTCCCCCGAAAGGCTCTGCGCGAACAACATCATCTTCATGTCTTCATGGTCCACCTCTTCTATATCAAAAAAATCATTGAACCAATCCAGGTGATTTTGGGAAGAAATGTTTCCTTCAACATCATATAGCTTGATCCTTTGGTTGTAGTTTTGGGGCAAAATCTGGCGGCCATTTCTCTAGGGGGGAAAATATGGCAGCCATTTCTCTAGGGGGATTCGGGAATTGGGGGATGTTATGAGCGGTATTTGTAGCTTGCAGGATGTTGTTCAGTATCAGAACTTGAAACCTCTTCTCTTTGAAGACTATATCATCCAAGCTAGTTTCTGATTTAGACCTGAACAAGGTTTTTTCAAACAGGGTGTCAAACTCAAGGCCGTCAATGCTTTGTGTGTTGTCTTTGGGTAAGGACAGGCTTCTATCTAGGTGATATAATGGGTCTGGTGCTTTCTCCTTAGTCCTACGCAGAAGCTTCTCTGGATTACACATAGGCTCTACAGGGTTCAGATCAGGATTTTCTCTGGTATAGATTGTCTTCGGAGCCAGGGTTCCTGAGTCGCGCTATTTTTTTCTACTGGTCTCTTTGACTAGAGTCACCAGGGTAAGGGTTTCAACCAATATAGATGTTTGTCCCACTGTTACCCTTAGGGTTCAAAAATATAATTTAATTTATCTCCCAGGGAAAATTTATTCAATTTTGTCCTTGGCAATGACGTCAGAATGCTAGCGCTCTGTAAACTTTGTTCGGCTGAGAAAATGAATGACAGAGGCAACCTACAAACCAACTTTGAGGCCCGAAACTAGAATTATGGACCTAGAGAGGGCTCTCTCTGGAGACTTCATCTCTGTACAGCATATGGATTTTCAACTATCGGCTAGATTTAACACCTTTAAACAATATTTTCTGGTTCTATTGGTGAAAGAAAGAAAGACCTTGGGCTATGGAGTCGATTTAAGAAAACGATAGAAACAAATGACTTAGTGACTGAAATTGAGAGGATAAAGGATAAATGAGCAACAATTTTTCACTTGAAAATCGTTGTGTGTGGTGAGATAAAAACACATGAAGCGATTCGGAGCACCACTGGGGATGAATTCAGAGTTCGCTTATAAGAAACATAGTTTGTCTAAATGGCACAAATCTAGAGCATCACACAGTGAATTCTAGATTCGAAATCACATTCCGATTTAGATGGAGAATAAAGATGTGAATATAAAGAACACAAGAAAGAACATTCGCAAAGAGAGAATACAATACATCAAAATGTCACCATTAGAATCTTTTCATCAAAGCTTCAGGACCTTTGCATTAAGTATCAATGGAATAAAAAATACATTCAATAGTCATTGTCTACATTTTTTTTCCAACCAACCTGGCTTACATTGAAAAGATGGAATATATAGACAAGGGTGTGCCGCTCGGGCTACCCTGCGCTCTAACTACTATCCATAGAAATTAGGCTTTGACTACTCTCTTCCAGATGACTCTTCGTATGGAACTTTACTAAAAATAGAAAATGATTGTACTCAGTCGCATCATGGTCGTTCGTCTTTGCCACGACGGTTCAATCATCAACAAGATCTCATCGTTAGAGAGTGATGTGTCGATTATTTCCTTTGACAGGGTATCTGGATGATCAACTGCTCCGTCAGACTCTTGCCACCCATTGTAACGGCCTTGATTTCTGTCGCGCGATCATTTTCTAGTGCGTGCATGTGGCGGGTGACTGTAGACCATTGTAGGTGCCTCCAAAATGATGACCCCAGCTAGGGAGCAATGCCTTTATTCTAACTCTCGCACGTCCAACGTACAACTATCCTTTGCAATGGATGAGATTTCATCACTGCGCGTCATATGTTTTTCGTGCGGGTATTTGTCAGAGTCCCTACCTCCCGGTAGGAAAAAGGACGCAGGGAAACAAAATTTGTGCCACATCTGAGAAGACAAAAAATGGGGTCGGTTAATCATGCTTCTGGTCTCATCTGCAGTTTTGATACCCGAAGCGTTCTCCAGAGAGACCCGTTTCGCCTCTTCAGATTCATCACTTGGATTTGCATAATTGCTTTCCCTTTCAGCTTCTTCTGTGCGCTGGCCATATTCGCGCGGACATTCTCCATGGTCGGTCCACATTATTTGAAGTGTTTTTCATTCCTTTCTTCTGAAAGCCTATGTGTTCCGTGCAACTGTATGATTGTATCTTGCACTTCCTTGAGTTGTCTCTCGAGCCAAGTCATGTTTCCCTCACGGCCTTGTGATGCTGATGCTTCAAGGGTCTTCGTTGCTAACTATTGTCTCAGCTCCCTGTTTTCCTGGTATAGCTCAACAATAGCAAGTTGCGCTTGCTTCAACTACTGCGATGGCTCATGAACATTCGTGCCTTAAGTGTCTGTCCTCCACCTTCTGCCCCAGCTTTCTCAACTTGGACCTTCGACATGTTCCAGCCGAATGGCGCGCATGAGTAACTCTTTGGTGACCAACTTTGCGTGTGGCTCGCTCGGGACTTGGGTCTCCCCCACTTCCTTGTTCTTCCTTGGCCTTCCCCTTCTCCGGGGTGTTGGATTTTGGGGGGACATGGCTTCCAATGTATTTACCTCTTCCGCAACCCTTCCTGCTTCAGCCTCTACGTGATGTGATGTTACCCTTTTCAGGGGTAGAGGGACATCACCTTTTCGATCCTTGGGGATGACCGTTGTAAGTAGAAATGAATCATAGTCATTTCCCAATCGCCTCAACTCCTCAACTACCAAAAATTTAACCAGCGAAACATGATATAGTTTCTTCTTCGGATGATCTACTTCAGCCCGAGTGTTGTCTGCCATTTCTTGGAGGCTTTGGTGCAAGAAGAAGGGAAGATTTAACGGTCTCCTTCTTGTGAAATGCATAAACAATCTAATGTGATGCGAATGTATTCTTTCAAACATTCCCTCACAGGTGAAATATTTCCTAATTACTCCCAGGAGTTTCCGAAAGGGCTCCTGCAAATATCTACTTGGAATGCTCGTTTCAAATTTCCCACTTAAACAGTCTTTCTTGATAAAATCTTAGTAGCATCATGCATCCAAAGGCATGCCTTTAAACCACCTTTCACCACGTGGAGGTATATTTTTTGCGGCCGCCATAGTTTCCTCTATCGCCCAGAAAGAGACACCTGCAATTACCATGCGAGACCCGTTGAAATTGAGTGTGAACTGTTCCAAGAGTTTCATGTTGAATCCTTGGATTTTCCTGCAAAAGGCCATGCATCCGACCTATTCAAAATATGCTTTGACCTCCAGATCTTCATTGACCAACGTCAAGATTTGAGGTTTGGGTCCAACATTCCTGCCATTTTGTGCACCCTTCCTTATGTTTTGGGATGTCGTCATGGTGCAACGCATATTTTTTCTGTGTGCGGTGGATTTGGAATGGGACAAAGGTGGTAATATTGATTGACCTAGGCTCGCGAGAAGAATTATAGGCAGTTCATAAACTCAACTGGTGAAAAAAATACATGCAGAGCAATCAACATTTATAATCAGGCAGGCGAGAGATGAAATTGTGCCAGGGGACACTGAATCCATGGTGACAGGAGGTTTCAAAGCAAGTTGAATATTTTCACAGTACATCCGCGTGACAGGTACACTTCGGGGCATGTAAATTACAGCTGATAAGAGTTGTAGAGCACACGTGATACGAGCGTCATGATTTTTCATTATTTCTGACTTCATAATGGGCTGATGATGATCTCTTCGTTTGTTGACGCAACTTCTATTTAACAACTTGCCTCGACCTTTGGCACGCAAAACCTTCTCTTCCGACAGGACCCGACTCTTTGGGAAAATACTTTTACCCCTTACACATGCTTTGGTTCTGACATCTCTTCCCGACTCCAAGGGCCAACCGACCACTTGATGACTTCAACCCATTTTTTGTTCGATACCTGACCTCATATGCTTTGACACACGAACTCCGAATCGACTAATACTAAATCTAACTGAAAAAATGACCACGCTAACAGGATGGATATAAATTTGGTTCTATCTAGAGAAACCATCCATAGATCAAAATTTTTCACTTCTAGCACACTCTTTGATAATTTGATCAATAAATCAGGTGGGATGATTGTCCTTAGGATATGCCTTGTTCATATCTCTGAAGTCTATACACAAACAAATGGACCCCTAATCTTTGACAATAGGTACAAGGTTAGAAAACTACTTAGTCAAGGGGACCAGGTAGATGAAGCCAACTTTGATCATCTTCTCCATTTATTCCTTGATGGTTGCAATATTTCTAAGGTTAACAGGTCATATCTTTTGTCAAATGGGTTTCACATTTTCATATGTTTTAATCTCATGTTTGACAATTTTGGGGTCGATACCTAGAATTTCCTCATAGGTCCAAGAAAATATGCCATGAAATTCCTTGAAAAGGTTAGTGTAGATTTGAATCTCATATAGAGAACAATCTTCCCTAATCAATGCATTTTCAATGATGTTAGTATTCCTAGATATATTGATCAATATGGTTTTTGAAATGTTCAACATATTCCCTTTGACACCAACATCATGTATCATGAGGGAACCCACATACCAATAGAAATATTGAGACAAGATAGAACCCAAATCTCCATTCTCCATCGAGCTTAGCTCGGGAAGAAAAATGACCTATGGTGAATGTATTCCCATAACTTCTCAATGTTATTCATGGCTTCTAATATGGCCTTATTCAAAGGTAAGGCCATATCTAAATAGTCCATGGCTAGATTATATTAGGAGTTCCATACAAGTGAAGAAAAATTATCAAATTCCTCCCAATAGGGAGAAACTGTATCAGTGTATACAAAGGTCGATTGAATGGATTGATATGAGATCTCAACTATAGACAAAGGGATAGACATCCCTGCATTTCCATTTTCCTATACTATGATAGAAATATTTGGTTAAACCCATGAATCTTCAAAATATGATGTTATTAAAGAATGTTCAATAGTTGCATATTCATTAGTGATTGATGAGATCACATATGTAGGGAAAAAGTTGATGTGAGATATGGGTGATGGGAGATTGAAAGTACCCATGAGATCAGGGTACATCACCACACCCACACTCTCACATTCCTTCATAGAATTATCAATCAATGGAACATTGGATCTCAGAGATGAAACTGGATCAAGTTTATAGAAAGAGAACATATCAATAGTGAAAATATTCCCTTCATAGGAGAAACAGATCATGTGGAAGAGAAAAGAGACCACAACCATCATAGCATACAACCAATTGCAACCTAAGAGGAGATTGTAATCTAAGGGAGCATCAACAACCTCTACCTCTATGTCCACTGTATTCCTCCCTAGCTGGATGGGGAAAGAAGGAATTTTCTATGAGGCCTAAAATAATACCTGTAATTTTTTTTTAACATAGTTGGTGATGGAAAAATCTCAGGGGAGTCAAGGGATCACCAGCATGACAAAGAACTAATGCATGTAGAATCACCTTCATCTACCATAGTCTTAAAAAAAATTCATTCCACATGATGAAACTTGTATATGAAAAGCGATATAATGGGAAGACACGGGATCTGGTTGTTAGGGTCCAATGTTATCAACTAAGAGTCATTGGAATCAAAACCATTGATTTTTGATAACAATACCTTACATAGCATTGGGTAGTTTTGGAGGACCTCCAAGGAAGACATAGAATAAGGAGATTGGGCCAGATATTTAACTATATTATAGTTTTGAACAACCTTGACATTAGGATTATGGATCAACCATTTTAATATGACTTTGGGAAGGAACAACATCACATTGGATGTCAGTTTATCAATGTGCATAGGGTTCGATAGTTCAGACGTAGATTCTTATTTTCCTTTAGCACCAGTTTTAGAAACATTGTAATTATGATCCGAAGTCAGGACATTAGCGTCTCATTCACACATGAAAACATTATATGGGTTTCCCCCTTGCGGAGGGGTGCCATGGTTACCCCCTTGCAAAGGTGCAGGGTTACTGGGAACTCCAACAACCATTTTTTGGCCTTGTGAAGGAAATGGATTAGTCAATATAGTAGGTTTCTAGTGGGAATCCATATGTGCTAACAATCGTTGTTCTTCCTCCAATTTTTGGAATTGATGAGTGAGATGATCTTATTTACAATGTTCACAGGGAAACTTGACCTTCTTCTTTTCTTTCCCCCCCCACTAGCATTGTTATTATTAACGTTGTTTCCTCCAACCCATTTCTTGTTTTTACTCTTTTTCTTTCCTTTGGGATGCTAGTTTCCCTTAGGGTTATATGTTTGGATTGTATGGAGATCATAGGATTGAATAGGGGTATAGGTAGAAGGATATTTTTTCATAGCTGTGGATGGGAATAAAGACATATATCTCTTTTGACTGATCACCTGGTTAACCGTAGCACTTTCCATGGAACTAATCATGCTATCAACATGTGGGATGATCTTGGGTTTGGAGGGATTAGTGTCTATCCTCAAATTATTAGGCAATATATCATAAAGAACTCTAAATAGAGAGTAAACCAATTCCAATTGTTGGGCTCTAAAAATGGCTTCTTCCTTGGTCGTAACTCCCAATAGAGTGACATATTTTGCTATATAAGGAAATAGTGACTTTAGAAACCATTCCAATAAAAACTCTCCAGGGATGTGGTATTTTATCATCCATTTTCTTCTCTACCATTATTGGATGTGGTCATATATATGAGTAGCATTATCATGTCAAAATGTAGAACAAATAGTCATCCCTAAATCATAGTGAATTGGTAGCTAAAAATGGTTCAGAAATGTTGAAGCGAGAGAATTGAAGTTGTGAAATGAAGCTCGGATGAGCTGAATGTACCATTTTGTTGTCACTCCAGTCAATGTGCACTAGAATAGTTTGAGTCTAATGGAATCATCCATCAAATAATTTGACAAACACCTTAGGTGGAACGTCATGAAATGATTTGCGAGATATTCTCCAATTTTCCTTCGTAGGAACCAAGGGACAATTCAGATCATGTAACATCAGTTCATTCATAAGCTTCATCAAATAAAAAATATTCAATGTCGCTAAGAAAGGAAGTCTCATTTGGGTGATTGAGGTCCAACTTCTGGGATTTTTTCCCCATCATCTTGATTTGGATTATTTTCGGCATGAAATGAGAGAGGAGATATAACATAGAAATATCTAGAGATATTACAAGAGATACAATAATATAACAAAGATATAATAGATATATAAAAAGAGGAACAAATATACAATGATGCACAATTTCTATTAATGAGTGAAATGTACAGAACTGTAGAAATACAAAGTGAAAGACTCGTTAGAATGGTGGAAGTTTATCTCTGAGAAGAGATGTGACGGCTACTCACATTCACAAGAATATTATTACAAAGAGGATCTAAATTCATTTCTAACATAAATAAAATCCAAAACCCTAACCCCGGAAGATGAAAAGCCAACAATTTTGTGGACCCTGTTTTGGGTAGTTTGGTGTATCAAATTCCTGGGGGCGTCACTTTGGCATGCAATATTCGTTTGGGGCACACGATAGCTCATTGAAAAGGTATCGTCGAGGAGTTTCATTTTTGGGTCTCAATCAAAGGCTTCAACTATATTGAGGTGCTATATCCCGAAAAACATTCATTTGGTCCCTCAAAATGGCCCCATAAGTTTAGGAACTGAAAAACTGCTAAAAATAGTAAATTGCCAGAAGACTGTTTGGAGCCAGTTGGAATAGGTGGGTGTCCACCGATATCCATCTCAATCACATCTGATTGGTACTCATAAAAGAATTTTCTGGCACATAACACGTACTAGGCCCAAAAGGGGTGTTTTCTTGGAAACCAATGTTATGGGGGAAGCTAGCTAGGATTTGAACATATGGAGGAAGTCCTCTGCTCATCGGATTTCCCATTCCCATGAAGGGATTGCTTCGCGTCGACAGAAGTCAGAAAATATTTTCTTCCTAAATAAGGAATATATGTGGGAATATTCTCCCCTCCAAATGGAAAGGTAGGGAAATGGGTAGAAAAACTCCTCGCGGACATGTTGAAACTAGGAAATATAGGGAATGCACTAGCCATGACATGCGACATCCCAAAATGAAAGGCACCACCACTATATGACATGATGGGTTATGATCCCATGACACTATTAGGATCCATTACAGAATGTCTTGGACCTCTACTTGATTCTCTGAAAACACATGGGAAAGTTATTATAATAGAGATATTGGATATGTAAGGATTAACTCCTCCACTAAAGACAACTTATGTGGGGGTACAAGTGCCTCCTAACCCTTAAGTACTAACAACATTTTCCATTAAATACCATTGGTGAAAAGGATTTACAATGTGACTTGGGTTCTCATATGTTAGTGTGCAAAAGGAGAGGACTATGAGGTTCAATGAGAGGCAAATTAAAATTCAATACTACTCCATATGCATCTGTCTCAGGTACCGTGATCACTTCCCACTCACAGTCACCCATGATATATCCTAGGAATGACCACTATGGTTACCACTTCACAATTGGTGACTGGGAATAATAGTCATGGGTCAAGACCACACATGTTGGAAGGGAAATAAAGCCCAAAATTTTAGAGAGAAGTGGTGTCTCCTAGAGGACCTGACACTTCAATACAAAACCCATGTACATGTAGTAATCCAACAAACAATAAAACAAGTAAAAGAGGGGATATCACTTCCACTTTCCCTAGCGTGACCTTGTGTTTAACACCTATGTTAGAGGTGCTTACCTAGCAAGAAATTCTTGCTACTAATGGATTTTTGCACTCACTATTCAGTTTGAGTTTGATATCGTGGCCTTGGAGAGTTCACTCTCCAATCTTACACCAAGGACCTACTACTTATACTACTATTGGTTTTTCTAACAAGAAAAATTCTAGTTGATTTTAAATTAAGTGTTTGTTTTATAGGATGTTGATTACTCAAGGAGCGATAATGCAACTTATGGTGTTTACAGACTCTTGCAAATGAAAAATTAAGAATATTGGTAAAAATTCATTTATTTACTCTAATTCTTTAATGTACTTTGTTTTCAATATAAAGCATGAACAAATTCAATCAAATCTCAATGCAAATGCAAACACAACAATACTTTTTTTCTTTTTCGAGACTATGATAATGAAACCCTACTTACCAAGCATCTCAAAGAGAAATTATAAATGCAAGGAATGTTTTTTCTTTTCCTTTTTCAGAATGATCTAAATGCATGCAAACAAGCACCAATTTACAAGAAAAACCTTACTACAAGCAAACCCTAACCCTCAAAGCAACAAATAGAGCATAAAGGAAGAGAAAAATGACATAAACAAGTGAAATTTCAAGACTCTAGGCATGTATGCACTTTGTCATCAAGCAAATTGCATATGCACACTCTTGTATTGAAGGAAACAAGCGTATGTATGCTATGTTCCTAAGAGAAAGGTGCATAAAAAATCAGTTATGGATAGAAAACTCGTAGAAGACCCTCAAACAACCCTTGAAAATCAATCTATTGTATTAGAAGCAAGGTAATTGGAGTGAAAACTTAACATAAAAACCTAAACAAAGTCGGAAAAGAAAGGAAGGAAACCCTACGAAGAAAAACTCAAAGAGTTTTCCCCAACGGAGTTGCTAGTTTTGTTGCAAATAAAACTAATCCTATAGCTAGGGTGGACTATTAACAAAGTGAATAAGATTTAAACAATGCAATTCAATCCCTAAGGCATGTCTACAGTTACTTAATGTAACTACTAGTTACTTATAGAGAGGACCTACATAGTCTTGATGCTCGATTGGAGACGAATCCCTTGAATTGTTCCCACACCAAGTGTCCTTGCTCTTATCTACACTTTCAAACCTTCACACAAGGAAACACATACCCTTCTCAAACTGTTTGACAGAAACAAAATATAAACATGAAATAATTACCTTAACTAACTATCAAGCAAGTCAGTGCCCTAACCAAACACTAAAAGAGACTGAGTATTGAATATTAACTAAGATTTTGGGGGAGGGAAAGAAGAGAGATCTACATTTTATTCAAATGAAAGAATGGTACATAAAGCTTTACTTGATCTATTGTCGACACCTTCCAAAACTGTCATTGAGATTCCTCCATCCCTGAGCCACTCAAAAATGCTTTAGGACTCTGAAGATATTCTCCACACAAGAATGAGGAAAATCGAGAGGTTTTAGGCCTCAAATCAAGAAAGGGAGAAAATACTCAAGGAACAGGGGCTCCTTGAGGGTTGAAGGTCATAAAAACCTTAGGAAACAACAACCTCATGATCGTTCTAGCAGGAGGATAACTCTATTTCTATATCAATGCTTGTATTAATTCCTTCCATTATGCCTCTTTTTATACCAAATCAAGTTGGTTGAGACAATTTAGCATGGGTTTTAAGGAGTTACAAAAACGATCTTCCCATAAACGCTGCTCAAAAACATCTAATTTTCACGAATTTTATAATTTTTAAATCAATTTTTGAGGTGTACGCACCTTTACGTAATTATTTTGATTTAGCTCAAGACTTCATAGTAAAAGATTCCTTTAACCTATAATCAAAATATTGAGAACAACCACCTTTCGTAGCATAGCTTTGCATTTAGTTACTTTTTTTTCCCTCTAGAAAAGCAGTCATCTTATTATTTAATTGAATCAAAGACAACTTTCCAATACATATAGTGAAATAAGGCTCGAAGCCATTACAACAATAATACTCATTATGAGCTTAACATGTCATTTATGAGAATTGTACCCGAGTGAAAAGGATAACAATTGTTACTCATTACCATCCAAACTAAACCCAATTAACTAACATTTAATTGCGTAAGTAACTAAATCTAAATATTTGAGTACAAATTAATTTTACGAAATTTTTTTATAATGGTCTTACAACTTCACTTTAAACACAATTGATTTGGATAGGGCGAAAACATACAAAACCCAAAGAAAATAATATCCATCGCATGTTAACTAACAAAGTTTTTTATTATTAATATATAATAATTTAAAATCTATGCCTATAAAGTTTAACATATTTTGAAGGTACGAAGACTAATACAATAATAACATTAATAATATATCTTTAAAATGCGAATCTTCAAAAGCGATTTGGTTAAGATAGCCTTCAATATTTAACATGAAAAGTTGCGATTTGTGAACTTTCAGACCACGTTTGAAATAAGTTGTTTACTTTTTTTATGTTTTCTATTGAAAAATGAGTGAAAAGTGGAAAGAGATGAGCAAGTTAGATGATCTGATCAAATCTATATATATAAGATTGGATCAAATCCATATCACATCTCTCACTAAATAAATACATAATTAATTGGATTTTGTTTTTGGGTGAACAAGGCATTCCCATGTCAAAATCAACGTGTTATATATATATATATATATATATATATATATATAAAATTGGATTTTGTTT
>ML780300.1:479213-495416 GCA_009831015.1 Picea engelmannii | reverse complement strand
TCCCCCCCCCCCCCCCCAATTGGGTGATTGATAGGTGGATCCCTTGAAAGAAAATATTGTATTGAATTTTGGTCCATTTTGTGATTTTTTGGCCAATGTTTTTTCAACCCATTGTAAACTAATTAGGGTTAATGAACTAGGGTTTTAATATAATTTGGATTAACACGTTAGGGTTTTGGATGCTATGTAATACCTAAATATTGTATTGTAAATGGTGAAGTTAATACAATGAGATAGAGAGATGAGTATCTCTTAGTTAGGTTGGTTTTCTAAGCTAAGGGTTTCAAAGGTAAATATATGTGTATTATTTGTGTGTGATATAGGTGGATATCGGTGGCCACCCACCTTCTCCAACTAACTCAAAACATTTTTTTGGTAATTTTGGCAATTTACTATTTTTAGCAGTTTTAACTTCCAGGGGCATTTTGAGGGCCTATGATGCAGGAGCATCTCCCACATCAAGCGAGCCAGCATGGAAGGCAAGAGACAGTTGGACAAGCGCCAGCACAAATTTTGAAATTTACCTTGGAATTGTTGCGCGAACATAAATGTAGCAATTTAATGAAGCGCACTTGTGTAATGTAAACGGACCTTGAGCGGATTGCTCTCGTCCTTAGTAGATAGAAGGCATTTATAATAGTTAATGCAGGTAGATAGAATTTAATTCTAGATTAGACAGTTTTAGAGAACAAGAGGGAAATGGGATATAGACACCCTCATTGTGTATTGTAAGATTATGAAGCATTTGAGCAAGAGCATGCAGAGAGCTGTGTAAGAACACCCATGTACTGATATTTGAATTAATAGAAGAGTTTGATTCAAATTCATGGTTCTGTGTTTGTTCTCTGTGTATTGATGCTGAATGATATGCTCATGAATGTTTGCTTCTTGTTATACATTTGATTTATGTGCTATGTATATGATTTCATGTTTAGAGTTTGAATTCTGAAAGGGAGAAGGAATGAGTTTCAATTGTTTCTCTATCTGAGCAAGGAGTTCCTACAAGGAGTGCAGTTGAAGTGTCCACAAGGAGTGCGTTGACAGGGGGCTCAGGTAGTTTAGCTTTTTTTCTCATTCACCCAAGCGTGCAGTCGGGCACAGGAGCCGTGCAAGGAGTGCGCAGGCTAAGCAAAGGTTTAGGGTTGCGAACCTGAGAGAAGAGGTTGAAGGACTGCTGCTGCAGGTGTGCGCAGGGTCAAAGGAAATTCAGCACTTGAAAGTGTCTGAAAGTTGTCGCAAGGAGTGCGCGCAAGAGTCTTTTCTAAGGCTCGGGGTCATAAGAAAGCTCAGGAAGGGTAAGGCCTTCGAAACTATTGAAGGGGAACAGGAGGGGTGCCTGGAAGAATTAAAGAGGCGTTGCAAGTTTGTGCACAGATAGACAAGTTTCCGCGGAGGAACACTTGGTCCTTCGCAGGAATCACCAAGGAAGGACGGACGGTCAACATTCTCCGAGGAGGATTCATGACGTTCCGTGGACCGTTAGATCTAAAGGAGGTGCACGAAAGATACGACGACATATTTTCTAAAGGTTCAAAGCTCAGGAGGGGCAGGACCGTAGATCCGAGTCACAAGGACCGTCGGATTTGCGCGTGGGATCATGTATCAGGGTTTCGTAGGTTGAAGCCCGTAACTTTGGAAATAGGAATCGCGAAATCACGAAACGCGATATCCCAACGGCTAAAGGATAGTGTGGGGCCACAAGGGTCAGAGAGGTGGACAGGTGGCACAGTATATCGAAGTTTCGTGGTGAGAAGGACCGAACCATATGCATTAGGATTTGCGATATTGCGAACTTCGAAATGTTGATTTAGTGAAGGGACCGTTGAAAAGTAAACTTGCGAGCACATCAAAGTTTCTGCGTATCGGGGTTCGGGAGACAGAGAGACAAGCTGTTTGACATCCCGAGTGTCGAAATCGCGATAGGGAAAGTCCCGATAGAAGAGGGAAAGGGTCAGCGTTGACTTGTATTGGGTTTTTAGGGATTCGAATACCGAATGCTTGACCTTTGGATTCGTGAAGTAGAGAATTCTGATCCTCCGATTTGTAAAGAGGGGCATCCCACGAGGATTGATGTGGGTGCAGATTTCCCGATAGGGAAATAGAAGAACATTAAAGTTCTTCAGGCCGTGAGGAAGAGAAGATCCTGTGAGCAGACGTGCCTGTGAGCGCGACCTGCACCAGTTTGGTATCAGAGCACAGAAAGATTCTTTGCTTTCTATAGCAGAGAAGAAAGAGAATTCACCATGCTGCCAAGGAGAGATAGATAGTCACCCGATCCAGAGGATAGGGAAATGCCGAGAAGAAGAGGCAGGCAGATGGCAGATCTAGCTATGGAGAGACAGATGCGTGATCTACGAGCTAGACTTGAAGACATGGAGATAGTGCAAAGACGCACAGTCAGTGCAGGGGATATAAGTGATTCCGAAAGTGAGATTGAGGTTGAACATGAAGAAGAAGTTGCAGCCGAAGATGCATCAAACGAGCATTTGATCAAAGCTATTGCAAGGATGGGTGCAAGAGAAAAAATGGACATTCTAGTTTATGAGGTAAACTTGGATGCAGAGGAGCTTCTAGACTGGATTAGAGCTCTAGACACATACTTCGACTATGAATATTTGAAGAGGACAAGAAAGTCAAACATGCTGTCACGATACTGAAGGGACATGCAACATTGTGGTGGGATGAGCTACAAGCTGATAGACGCTGCAAGGGAAAGAAGAAGATAAAAAGATGGGATCGAATGATCACGAAGATGAAAGCGAAATTCATCCTGAGGGATTATCAAATTACTCTGTTCAGGAGGATGCAGAACCTGAGACAGAAACTGATGACAGTGAAGGAATACACTGAGGAATTCTACAAACTGAACATCAGGGCAGGTCATCAGGAAAGAGATGATGAGAAAGTTGTCAGATACATGAATGGCCTGAGATATAATATCCAGGATGAGATGAGCATGGTAACCATCCGAATGGTGGAAGATGCTTATCAGATGGCTCTGAAAACTGAAGAGAAGCTGAGCCAAAAGAAGAATCAGAGGGGCCGAGGCAGAAGCCAGACCAGAGGCAAAGCAGTTTCCCAAGACAAATATCAGAAGCCCAAGGAGGATTGGAAGTTCAGGTCTAAGCCTAAATGAAAACAGACAGAGAGAGGTGGAACCTCATAGCTAGGGCAACAATATGTTGAACAAAGAGGACATCATAATGAGCAGAGAGGAGATTATGCTGACAACAACACTTTTCCTCGTACTAGAGGTAGAGGAAGAGGAAGAGGTGGAGTAATTACATGCTTCACATGTGGAAAGAATGGGCACAAGTCTTACGAATGTACAGAGAAAAAGAAGGACATTGGAGAAGCTCACATCGTCGAAGCATAGAGGCGGGATGTTGAGGTAGTAGATGCTAAAGGCGGAAGATCGTTGATGATGCGAAAAGTGCTTTTGACACCCGAGAAGGAGGTGGAAAGTTCAGTCCAAAGGACCAGACTTTTCAGGATTGCTTGCAAGACCAAGGACAGGGTATGCAAGGTCATTGTAAATAGTGGTAGCACAGATAATCTTGTATCTATAGAGATGGTAGAGAAGTTGGAGCTGGAGACGACTGATCATCCCAGCCCATACAGAGTTTCGTGGCTACAAAAAGGACACCAGGTAAATGTCACTAAACAATGTTTAGTTGAATTCAAGATAGGAGGATATAATGATAAGATCTTATGTGATGTCATTCCGATGGAAGTTTGTCATCTATTGCTGGGTAGACCATGGCAATATGACAGGAATGTGATTCATGATGGGCGAATGAACACATACACCCTGGAGAAGAATGGGAGGACACACATGTTGCTTCCGATCAAGGACAAGGAGGTAAAGCCAGAAGTAAGAAACACTGTACTTCTCATGAGTGGGAAGGAAATTCTTACAGAGGTTAAGAAGAAGGAGGATCCACAGTTCATTGTGGTCAAAAAACCAAGGATTGTTCTGACTAGCACAAGGGTAGATGATCTACCAGAAGAAGTTCAGGAACTGCTGGAAGAGTTCGCTGACATCATAGTGGGTGAATTACCTCGTTCGTTGCCATCGATCAAAAGTGTGAGTCATCATATTGATCTCATACTAGGAGCCAATTTTCCAAACAAAGCTACGTACAGATTGACGCCGCAGAAGAATGAAGAAGTTAAGAGGCAAGTCCAAGACTTGTTGGACAAGGGTTTGGTCAGGGAAAGCTTGAGTCTGTGTGTTGTTCCAACAATACTCAGTCTGAAGAAAGACGGAGGCTGGAGGATGTGTATTGATTCAAGAGCGATTAATAAGATAACCATTAGGTACAGATTTCCATTGCCGAGGATGGATGATCTGATGGATTGCTTGAGTGGAGAAAAATATTTTTCAAAGATTGATTTGAAAAGTGGTTATCACCAAATCCACATGAGAGAAGGTGATGAATGGAAGACATCATTCAAAACAAACGAAGGGTTGTATGAATGGCTTGTTATGTCATTTGGCTTAACAAATGCGCCAAGTACCTTCATGAGGTTGATGAACGAAGTCATGAGGGAGTTCATCGGGAAATTTGTCATTATGTATTTGGATGACATACTGGTTTACAGTAAAACAGTGGCAGAGCATCTGAAGCATTTGGCTACAGTGATGCAGAAACTACAGCAGGAGAAGTTGTTGATAAACATAAAGAAGTCCTCATTCATGAAGACAGAACTCATTTACTTGGGGTTTGTTATTTTGGCAAATGAGTTGAAGATGGATCCAGATAAGGTGGAAGTGATCAAGAATTGGTCATCACCGAGGAATGTATTCGAGGTGAGAATTTTTCATGGATTGGATAGTTTCTACTGAAAGTTCATCAGGAATTTCAGTGGAATTAGTGCAGCTATGATGGATACAGTGAAGAAAAGACACAAGTCTTTTCACTGGAAAACAGAGGCCGAGAAAGGTTTTAATCTATTGAAGAGGAAGATTACGGAACAACCGGTTTTGGTGTTGCCATATTTCCAGAAGACATTTCAGGTGAAATGCGATGCAAGTGGATTTGCAATAGGGGCAGTCTTGAGTCAGGAAGACATGCCGATAGCATATTTCAGTGAGAAGCTGAATGAAGCGAAATTGAAGTACTCCACTTATGATAAGGAGTTTTATGCTATCATCCAGGCATTGAAGAAATGGAGGCATTACTTGATCCCGAAAGAGTTTGTCTTATACAATGACAATCATGCATTGCAGTTTGTGACTCAATAGGAAAAGTTGAATCATAAACATGTCAAATGGGTTGAGTATATGCAGAATTTCACTTTTGTGATTAAACATATTTATGGTACTTCTAACAAAGTTGTTGATTCTTTGAGCAGGAAGTGTTTGTTGTTGCAGGAGTTCAGAGTCAAAACGTTGGGGTTTGATGATCTCAGGGACATGTACGCTAACGATCAAGATTTCAAAGCGGCATATGAAGCAACTGAGAATCCAATTCTCAGAGACCGAAGCTAGTGGGTAGAGTACCTGATCTAGGAAGGATTGTTGTTCAGGGGAAATCAACTGTGTATTCCGAAATGCTCCATGAGGGAGAATCTGCTGAAGGAGAAACACAGTGGAGGATTGGCAGGGCACTTTGGTCATGACAAGACGTTTGCAAAGATGAATGAGTCATATTTTTGGCCAGGAATGCGAGCATATGTCAAGAAATTTGTAGACAGATGCAGAATTTGCCAGCATTTGAAGGGAAGGAAGCAGAATGTAGGATTTTATCAACCATTTCCCACACCAGAGAGGTCGTGGGATGTAATTAGCATGGATTTTGTATTGGGGTTGCCAAGAACACAAAGAGGTGTTGATTCAATCTTTGTGGTGGTGGATAGATTTTCTAAAATGGCACACTTCATTCCATGTCAGAAGACCAGTGACGCAACACACATTGCCAATCTGTTCTTCAAAGAGGTCATTCGACTTCATGGTTTGCCGAGGAGTATAGTTTCGGATCGAGATACAAAATTCATAGGGAATTTTTGGAGGACCTTATGGAAGAAGCTGGGAACTAACTTGTCATATAGTTCAGCTTATCATCCTCAGACGGATGGACAGACGAAAGTGGTGAATAGAAGTCTGGGAGACTTGCTGAGGATCTTGGTGATGGAACACCATAGCCAGTGGGACAATATATTACCACAGGCAGAATTCATGTATAATGACCCAGTTAACAGGAGCACAAGACAAAGTCCATTTTAGGTTGTCTATGGCATGCAGCCGAGGGGAATTTCTGAACTGAGGGATTCAGAACAGACTATGACTAGGAGCGCTAGTGTAGAATATTTCGCAGAGGCGATGAAATAACTTCACAGCCAGGTGAAGGAGAAACTGCTGAATTCAAACCAGGAGTATAAACGCAGAGCAGATCAGCATAGAAGACAACTTCAGTTTGAGGTTGGTGATCTGGTTCTGGCACATTTGAGGAAGGAAAGGTTCTCGAGAGGAACGTATAATAAGCTGAAAATGAAGAAGATCAAACCATGTAGGGTCTTGAGAAAATTTGGGATGAATTCTTATGAGATTGAATTACCCGATGGGATCGGAATTTCTCCGATATTCAATATCTCTGATTTGTACCCATATAGAGCTGAGGAAGAAAATACTGGAGATGAGCAGCCAGTGATCCAGTGGAAAAAGAAGATGCCAGTTGTAGAGAAGCCGCAGATGGAGTGCATACTGGACAAGAGAGTCAGCAATAGGACCAGGCGAAAGTAATACTTCGAATATCTGGTCAAATGGAAGGACCATCTAGTTGAAGATGCCAGCTGGGAGAGCGAAGTGGAGATACAGAAGCATGGACAGACCATGCAGAAGCCCATGAAATTTTTCAAGTGAGGGAGTATGATGCAGGAGCATCTCCCACATCAAGAGATCCAGCGCGGAAGGCAAGAGACAGCTGGACAAGCGCCAACACAAATTTTGAAATTTACCTTGGAATTGTTGCGCGAACATAAATGTAGCAATTTAATGAAGCGCACTTGTGTAATGTAAATGGACCTTGAGTGGATTGCTCTCGTCCTTAGTAGATAGAAGGCATTTATAATAGTTAATGCAGGTAGATAGAATTTAATTCTAGATTAGACAGTTTTAGAGCGCAAGAGGGAAACGAGATATAGACACCCTCATTGTGTATTGTAAGATTATGAAGCATTTGAGAAAGAGCATGTAGAGAGATGTGTAAGAACACCCATGTACTGATATTTGAATTAATAGAAGAGTTTGATTCAAATTCATGGTTCTGTGTTTGTTCTCTGTGTATTGATGCTGAATGATATGCTCATGAATGTTTGCTTCTTGTTATACATTTGCTTTATGTGTTGTGTATATGATTTCATGTTTAGAGTTTGAAGTCTAAAAGGGAGAAGGATTGAGCTTCAATTGTTTCTCTATCTGAGAAAGGAGTTCCTGCAAGGAGTGCAGTTGAAGTGTTCGCAAGGAGTGTGTTGACAGGGGGCTCATGTAGTTTAGCTTTTGTTCTCATTCACCCAAGGGTGCAGTTGGGCACAGGAGCCGTGCAAGGAGTGCACAAGCTAAGCGAAGGTTCAGGGTTGTGAACCTGAGAAAAGAGGTTGAAGGACTGCTGTTGCAGGTGTGCGCAGGGTCAAAGGAAATTCAGCACTTGAAAGTGTCTGAAAGTTGCCGCAAGGAGTGTGCGCAAGAGTCTTTTCTAAGGCTCGGGGTCATAAGAAAGCTCAGGAAGGGTAAGGCCTTCGAAACTGTTGAAGGGGCACAAGAGGGGTGCCTGGAAGAATTAAAGAGGAATTGCAAGTTTGTGCGCAGATAGACAAGTTTCCACGGAGGAACACTTGGTCCTTTGCAGGAATCATCAAGGAAGGACGGACGGTCAGCATTCTCCGAGGAGGATTCGCGACGTTCCGTGGACCATTAGATCTAAAGGAGGTGCATGGAAGATACGACGACGTATTTTCTAAAGGTTCAAAGCTCAGGAGGGGCAGGATCGTAGATCTGAGTCACAAGGACCGTCGGATTTGCGCGTGGGATCGTGTATCGGGGTTTCGTAGGTTGAAGCCCGTAAATTTGGAAATAGGAATCGTGAAATCGCTAAATGCGATATCCCAATGGATAAAGGATAGTGTGGGGCCACAAGGGTCAGAGAGGTGGACAGGTGGCACAGTATATCAGAGTTTCGTGGCGAGAAGGCACGAACCATATGCATTAGGATTTGTGATATTGCGAACTCCGAAATGCCGATGGAGTGAAGGGACCATTGAAAAGTCAACTCGCGAGCGCATCAGAGTTTCGGTGTATCGGGGTTCGGGAGACGGAGAGACAAGTTGTTCGACATTGCAAGTGACGAAATCGCGATAGGGAAAGTCCCGATAGAAGAGGGAAAGGGTCAGCGTTGACTTGTATCGGGTTTTCAAGGATTTGAATACCGAACGCTCGACCTTTGGATTCACGAAGTAGAAAATTCTGATCCTCCGATTTGTAAAGAGGCGGATCCCATGAGGATTGTTGTGGGTGCAGATTTCTCGATAGGGAAATAGAAGAACATTAAATTTCTTCGGGCCGTGAGGAAGAGAAGATCCTGTGAGCAGACATGCTTGTGAGCGCGATCTGCACCAGCCTAAATGAAGGATTTTATGGATAGAGCTTCTCAATGATAGTCAAAGGAATTATTGATCCCCCAAAATTAATCTCCTCAATGATACCTTTACAACGGGCTATCATACGCCTAAAACAAAGATCGTATGCAAAAGTTACGACCCCGAGAAGTTGATGTACTAACTTACCCAAATGGGGCCCACATGACTTTTGGTGCTTCATCTCCTAGGGTTAGGTTTTTGGATGTCTAGAGTTTTTGGAATTCCTGTTTATTGTAAAAAGGCCTTCAGAGCCTCATTGTAATCATCTTCTTGTGAATGCGAGTAGCCGTCACATCTCTTCTCAAAGATAAGATGCCACCATTCTAGTGAGTCTCACTCTGTATTTTTACAGTCTCTGTACATTTCTTTTATTAATAGAAATCATGTATTACTGTATATCTACGTTTATGGTTGCATCTCTGAGACATTTATGTTATATTATTGGATATCTTTGATATCTCTATGAATTTATTTATTATATCACTGCTCTCATTTCGTGCCGAAAATAATTCGGATCAGTGGTATCAGAGCAGGTTGCTCTTGATCGTTTTGTTTTTTTAGTGCATGTCCCCGACGAGGTCCGAGTATAGAAATTTGGGTCTCGATCTTGTCTCTCTTGAGGACAATCACTCTCGCACACCCAAGAAACCCTCAATGGTGGAAGAAAAGAAAAACGATGGAGCAGACGATCCTATCAATCTATTGCAATAGAGGGACAAAATGATGGAGAATTTTTCCCACATCCTTTAACACCTGCCGATAGAAATAGGCACATCTTCATCAAACAACCACTTTGGAGGAACCTCGCCTTTCAAGGTACAAGTTAATTTTGATATTCCTATATTTGAAGGACAGATAGATGCAAAAGCTCTAGACAAATGGTTAAATCTTCTAGAAGGTTATTTCTCTGTTCACAATTTTTTTGACAGAGAAAAGATCACCTTTGCACTCCTTAAATCTCTCCCCCATGTCAAACATTGGTGGGAAACTTACTGGGAGAAAACTTCCATAGAGGATTCTGGAATATATGGGGCTGAGCCCACTTGGGATTTTTTTGTGGATGCAGTAAAGGAACAATATTTACCCTATTGGCAACTATGAGGACCAGTACATGAGATGGAACACACTGCGGGAAGAGAGGGGCCAAGCAGTTCCAGAGTTCACCAATACCTTCCATACCTTGCGCACCAAGCTAGGTATCAAAGACTCTGAATGACATTTGGTTCTGAAATATCATGGGGCTCTACATAGATACATCCAAGCTGAAATGGTTTTTCTGGACATCTCATCACTCGGTGCTGCTTATCGATATTTTGTTAAAATCGAGCAGAAATTTAAGCACCAGAACAAACGGGAGTTTGGGTCTGCAAATCTGCAACAACCAAAATATGAAAAAGACGGCCCTAGAAAATAGTCTTTCGAAAACCATCCCAAGCCACATGAAAAGAAGGGTCACGAGAAGACAAAGAAGGACATCGAAAAATGTTGCGATTTCCACAAAAGACCTTGGCACAACACCGATGAATGTCACTCAAAATAGTCATTGGTGGCCAAGATCAAAGACAAGGAACCAAACCCTAATTCAGAATCTGATTCTGAAAATACTGGTAAATGACAAATCATCAGTGCAGACCCCAATGCTATTGTCACGACTACAACAATTCAACTAGAAGAACCAACAGATCCTTAAGAGGGGGAGTGCATTTTTCATTCATAGATGTGGGTGAAGGGGACCTTGTTGCATTTTATTGTTGATAGAAGAAGCCAAAAGAACCTCATCTCAATGGAGGTCATCAAACAGTTGGGATTGTCGACAACACCACACCCGCAACCATAAAACATCAGGCGGATTTGCCAAGGATGAGATTTTCGTGTCAGCTAGCAGTGTCAATTGTCATACGACATCCATCCCTTCAAGGATGCGGTATTATGTAATGTTTCCCCTCTGGATGTTTGTGATGTTCTCTTGGGCCAGCCATATATGTGGAAGCACCGAGCTATTTATGAGTCTCGACTCTGTAGTGTCATTGTTACTTTGGGGGGTCATCTCTACAGAATACTAGAGGTAGTTCCGACTATTGTTCCACCTAAACAGTTCCACAAGGTAGTATCTCATACTACAAAATTCATCTTCTTATCAATATATTCAAAAGGTGAACAAAAGGATACTGCAACCACTACAGCCTCGACCCAAGCATATTCTATCCAACAGAAGCAGGTCGACAAGATTGTAGAAAAGTGTAAAGATTCCTTCTACACAAAATAATCTCATGTATCCAGACTGGTTAAAAATATCCAACCTTTCCAGCCACATTCTCGTGATATCCTTCCACAAACCAAGCAGCGTGACGTCTCCAGCAAGGCAAGCAACTCACCAAAATTCAGATTCAGCAAATTCTTTTTCCTTTCCCTCGGGCACTCAACTCAATGGATACCATTGCTTCCTAAGGAGGGAGGACTGATCCAGGTGGATATCGGTGGCCACCCACCTTCTCTAACTGGCTCAAAATAGTTTTCTGGCAATTTTGGTAATTTACTATTTTTAGCAGTTTTAACTTCCGGGGGCATTTTGAGGGCCTAAATGAAGGTTTTTCGGTATAGAGATTTTCAATGATATCCAAAGGCATGATTGATCCCCCAAAATGAATCTCCTCGATGATACCTTTCCAACGGGCTATCACACGCCTAAAATGGAGATCGTATGCAAAAGTTACTACCCCGGGAAGTTGATGTACTAATTTACCCAAACGGGGCCCACATGACTTTTGGCGCTTCATCTCCTAGGGTTAGCTTTTTGGATGTATAGAGTTTTTGGCATTCCTATTTATTGTAAAAAGGCCTTCAAAGCCTCATTGTAATCATCTTCTTGCAAATGTGAGTAGCCGTCACATCTCTTCTCAGAGATAAGCTACCACCATTCTAGCGAGTCTTTCATTCTGTATTTTTACAGTCTATGTACATTTCTTTTATTAATAGAAATCGTGTATTACTGTATATCTGTGTTTATGTTTTCATCTCTGATACATTTTTTTAATATTATTGGATATTTGTGATATCTCTGTGCATTTCTTTATTATATCTCCGCTCTCATTTCGTGCCGAAAATAATCCGGATCAGTGTGCCATTGTTATTTTTGTGTGTTTTAGATTCTGCTAGTATGGATTTTATTGAATACTTTTATCAAATTATTCATTTTTATTAGAGCTCATTAGTTGTCTTCAAGGGGAAGTCATTGTTGTTAGGATTTTAGTTCATTTTGTGAAGAACAATGTTATCTTGGGTTTATGACAAACATGTGTTTGGGTGGGAGATTTATGTAGTGAATTGAAAATGGTGAGAAATTCAAGAATAGATATAGATCATTTTAATGGCCAACAATTCAATTTATGGAATATATTCTTGTAGATACAGAATAGTTGGTTTATCTATATCTAAGTACAAAACCTACTAGCACGTTGAAAGAATATGGATAAAAGAAGGAAATAAAGGTGGCGAGTATTATTTGACTTTGCCTCTCAGATTTAACTTTGTTGGATGTCTCTAGAGAAGGGATTGCAAAGAAGAAGTTGTTGGAAAAGTTAAGGAATTTGTGTCACTCAAACTCCCTAGTAAACAAGTTGTTTCTTTGAAATAAGTCATATCATCTTAAGATGGAGGATGGCAACTTTGTGACAAAGAATATAAATTCCTTTAATACTCTGGTAAGTTATATTGTTTTATTTCATATTAATACGGAGGAACATGATAAGTGTATTACCTTGTTATGTTCTTTGCTAGACTCTTGGGATGATATGGTTGTAGAAATAAGTAATACTACTCAATCTACGTTAAAGTTTGAGGATGCATTTGCATCCTTGATATTAAAGGAAATGAGGAGAAAATCCATGGAGGACTGTTACACATGAAATTTGCGCACCTAGGTACCTCGCCCTAAGTGTCATAAGTGTCATATAAGTGTCTCATACACCTTGACACCATGGAATAACATATGTCACAATCCCTAGTAAATGTGGAGGAGGGATATATTACATGAAGGCCAAAATACCAAGTGCACATGAATTATTATTAATATTCATCAAAAAGAAATTAATTAAGTGTGAGAATCCACCTCACATTTGGTTTCCTATTTTTTAGGGAAGGTGGAGGATCTCATGGATGGTTGAAATATTTAGTCCTTAAAATCCTTGAGAGATATTTCCTCCCTAAAATCCTTAAGAGATATTTTCTCCCTAAATATCTTTCAGATCCCTTTTTAGTGGATCTGATGATTGATCCTCTCCATGGTGGTTAAGCCTCCAAATCCTATATAATAAGGGCTTTCCATGGAGAAGAGGAAGACTGGAGATTTGAGGTATCAAACCTATGGTATTGGAAGAAAGACTTAGGATATCAAACCTATGATTTTGGGAGCTTTGTTCAAGGGCTGGATGAGGAGGAATTGGGGAAGCTATTGCAATTGCATATACATTCTGTAAGTATTTATTTAAGAGTTCTCATTAATATATTGCTTGGCCTATTTCCTTATAACCTATGTCTCTTTTCATACGTTTGTCTTGTATATGGATTTGATTGGACTAATCTTATATAGTAGAGTAGGAATTATTTGTCTTGTTGTCCATTGCATTGCAGGTGTCAAACCATGATAAGGATCTTGAAGATCAAGCTCAAGTTGGAGCAGCAAGGACAAACATTGGAATAAGGTGCATCACACTTTCTTCCTTCTTCTTCTCTTTCTGATTAGTTAGCAAATATGAAAGGAATGTTAGTGTCCAATGTTAGCATGTTTTTTGTCTTGGTATAGGGGTTGTAAATCCAAGAGGAGATTCACCTGTCCGTAGGGGAATTTTCCTACAACAAGGACATGGCCAATGATGTTTTATCTGTAAGAGTTTATCCACAAGAGAGGAACAATAACTATTTAGGAGGTAGATCTAAATATATAGGTATATCTAAATCTCCAGGACAATCTAGAAGAAAATGTTGGAAATATGGTATAGTTGGGTGTTATAAGAAAGATTGCATATCTAAGAATGTTAATAAAAGTAAGAGATTTGATGATTCCCCTTCCACATAAATGAAAAACTCCATAGAAAAATTAGGTAATGTTTACTTGGAATATATAGGTACAAATGTATATCATAACATATGGTTCACTGACTTGAGTGCTTCATTTCATATGACTCCTTACAAGGAGTGGTTTTGTGAAAAGTATAATGGAGGTGATGTTTTCTTAGGAGACAATGCAAGAGAGAAAATTATAAGACATGGAAGGGTCAAGTTTCTTATCAAATATGGAAGTATTAGAAATATCCCTTGGGTTCTAAACATTCTGGATATGGCCATAAACATGATACCCATAAGTAATATTGGTGATGCATGTGTGCATACTATATTTGAAATACATATGTAGGATGTTTGAGGGGTGATGTTTTTAATGAGGAGAGTTCAGAGTAGAACTATATACAATCTATTGGGAAGAACTATTAATGATGGTTGTAACAATTCTATTGTTCTTGATGGTAGAAATGAAGAAGAAAATACCCCTACTATCCTTGCAATACTATGGCATCGACATCTGGGAGATATTGGAGAGAAATATCGTCCAACATTATATAGTAAAGGTATAGTTGAAGGTATGTTTTATTACTCATCAAATTTTGATTTCTATAAATTTTGTATATATGGTAAATAAAATCAGGTAAGATTCCCATCTAATGCTACAAGAGCAAAAGGAATCTTGGAGTTAATACCTAGTGATTTGTTTGGATCTATTCCTAACCCATTAATAGGTAATTATGTGTATCATGTTTTATTCATAGATTATTTCTCAAGGAACATATGGGTGTAGTTCCTCCAAAAAAATGAGGGTTTTTTTGTAAATTTGAAGAGTTTGAAGGCTCTTGTAGTGAACCCAACAGAGAATAAAATAAAGGTGTTGAGGATAGATAATGGTGGAGAGTTCCATAGAAATGAGTTCTATGAATTATATAAGAAATGTGGAATATCAAGGAAAAATAATACTCCATACACACCTCAACATAATGGAGTTGTAGAAAGAATGAATATGATGTTTATGGAAAAGGAAAGAAATATGCTCAGTGATGCAAAGTTATCATATGAATTATGTGTAGATTTAATGGATATTACATGTTACTTGGTATATCAATCACCTAAATTAACACCAATTGGAAAAACTCTACATGAGGAATGGAATGGTAAAAAACCCTCTCTTAAACATCTCAAAGTTTTTGGATATGATGCTTATGTGCATATTCCAAGGAAAAATAGAATTATGTTGGATAATAAGGATGAAAAATGCATATTTATTGGTTGTAAAGATGGTATAAAAGGTTATAAACTTTGGAACCTAGTAACAAAAATAATTGTTTATAGTCAAGATTAAATATGTTCCCAATTAGGAAGTCCAGTCAAACGAAGAAAAAACAAAGACAATAGAATTTGATATGGAGGGTGAAGAATATGACTCAATAGATGAATATGAACTAGAAGAGAAAGAACCTTAAACTTCATATTTGAGGAGATCGATTCGGGGAAGAAGGAAACTAGAAAGGTATACCCCACCAACCTTCCCTTATTGTTTGATTCTATATATTAGTGTTGATTATCCTATAACTGTTAGAGAGAAAATGGATTCAGACGATAGTAAAATTTGGAAGAAGGTCATGGTTGAAGAAATGGATGCCCTAGATAAAAATGAGACTTGGGATCTAGTTGAGTTTCCACGTGGAAGAAAATATATTGGAAGAAAATGGGTGTTTAAGAAGAAGTTGAATGCAAAAGGTAATGTAGAGAAGTATAGAGCTTGCTTAGTAGCAAAGGGATATTTCTAGGTGGAGGGAATAAAATATAGTGCAAATTTTTATATTTTTGCTAAATTAAATTATATTATATTGATTTTGCCTATTGCTTCTACATTTTATCTAGAAGTAGAACATATGGGTGTGAAGACAACATGCCTACATGGGGATCATGAAGAATAAATCTACATAAAATAGCCAGAAGGTTTGTAGTAAAGAGAAATAAGGTGTTGGTTTGCAAGTGGTAGGATTCATTGTATGGATTAAAACAATCTCCAAGAATGGTGTACCAAAAGTTTGATACTTATATACTAGGACTTGGTTTCTCACGAAGAAAAGTTATTGACTATGTGTATTTCAGGCAGGTTGGTGACCGTTTTATTTATGTGGTCTTGTATGTTTATGGCATGTTGTTAATTGGAAACAAAAAGGAAATCATCAATGATTTCAAAGTTCAATTGCATTCTAAAATTGATATGAAATATCTTGGTTTGTACTAGACTAGACATTTCCCATTCAATGGAAGTTTTGAGTAGGTATATATCAAAACCAAGGAAGGAACATTAGACAGTTGTAAATAGGGATTTCAAATACCTGTGTGGCACTTCAGATTTTCCAATATGATACCAATAAATACCTTAATCTCACAAAGATCTCTCTCTCTCTCTCTCTCTCTCTCTCTCTCTCTCTCTCTCTCTCTCTCTCTCTATCTATCTATCTATTTATCTATCTATCTATCTATCTATCT
>ML780300.1:388193-479204 GCA_009831015.1 Picea engelmannii | reverse complement strand
TATATATATATATATATATATATATATATATATATATATAGGGCTTTGTTGATGTGAACTAGGCTGGAGATCTTAATCATATAATATATATAAGTGGTTATGTTTTTAACTTATTTGGTGTAACAATCAGTTGGATGAGTAAGAGGCAGGTTGTAGTGCACTATCAAATATAGAAGCACAGTACATGGCAATGACTCATGGAAGTAAGTATGATTTGTGGTTGCAAAGATTGTGTTTATTTATTAGTTTTATTTGAAAATAAATGAGAATAGGTTGTGACAAATCAAGTCCAATTTATCTGACAAAGATCCCTACTTGTCATTCCAAGACAAATAAAATTCATGTGTAGTACCATTTTGTTAGAGACATGGTTGAACAAAACAAAGTATTATTAGAGAAGGTTGATACCTTGAATAATGTTGCAGATTCATTGACAAATTATATTAGTACTGAAAATTTATTTTGGTGCAGAGAATTAATGGGATTTACTACCTCTAGCAATTGATTATATGAAATCCTTCACATTGCCCCTAGTTTTGCAAAGAATACAACAAGTGTGAGAATGATGGACATGTGTTGTACTATTTGCAAGTACAACTAGTCTCATCCCCTAGCAAAGGTGGTCTAGGAGAGTGATCATCCCCCCATCCGAGGGAGTGTAGGGGGATAGTAGGCTCCCTACAGAGGATTCAAGGGTGGATCCCCTGAAAGAAAATTTTGGGCCCGCTTTTGGTCCTTTTTGTGATTTTCTAGGCAATGGATTTTCAGCCCATTGTAAATTAATTTAGATTAATGGATTAGGTTTGTAATATAACTTGTGTTGACATATTAGGGTTTTGGAAGTTATGTAATACCTAAATATTGTATTGTAAATGATGAAGTTAATACAATGAAATAGAGAGAGGAGAAACTCAGTTAGGTTGATTTTCTTAGTTAAGGGTTTTCAAGGTAAATCTTTGAGTATTGTGTGTGTGCCATTGCTATTTTTGTGTGTTTTAGATTCTGTTAGTATTTTTTTTCTTGCACAATTTGATCAAACGCTTCATTTGGTATCATAGCTAGGTTATTGGCTCAATGGGGATGCCTATGTTGCTAGTGTTTTAGCTCATTCTATGAAGTGCAAGGGTATCTTGGGTCTACGATAAACATGTTTTTTAATGGGAGATTTGTAGTGAATCTGTGTAAAGAAAATGGTGAGTAGTTCAAGAACAAAAGTAGGTAATTTTAATGGTTGGAGCTTCGATTTATCGATGCTACATATCGAAAAATATTCTTGTATATAGAGAACAATGGGTTGTTGTGGATATAGGTGCAAAACCTACTAGTATGTCGAAATAATATTGGGAAAATATGGGAAAAAAGGTGAGAAGTATGATTCAACTCGCCCTATTAGATTCGGTGTTGTGGAATGTCTCTAGATAAGACATTGAAAAGAAGATATGGGAAAAGTTATGGTATTTGTATCATTCAAAGTCCCCGGTAAACAACTTCTTTCTTCAGAAGAAGTTGTATCATCTTATCATCTTAGGATGGAGGATGGTAACTCCATGATGGAGAATCTAAATTCATTTATTTATTTGGCAAGTCAACTTATCTTATTGATATTAATTTCGAGGAATAAGATAAGCATATTACCTTACTATGTTCTTTGTTAAACTCTTGGGATAATCTGGTTGTAGAAGTTGGTAGCACTACTCAATCAACGTTAAAGTTTGAGGATGTAATTGCATCCTTATTATCAAAGGAAATGAGGAGAAAATACATGGAGGGTGTGTCCAAGGATGTTTCATATATAAGAGGTCATCCCTAAGTGAGGAAAATTGAGCCTTCGAGAGGTAGATCTAAATCTAGATGTAGATTTAAATCTCAAGGAAATTCTAGAAATGTAATAGAGCTGGGAATTATAAGAAATATTGTAGATCTAAGAATGTAAATAAAAGTAAGGGATACAATGATTCCCCTTCCACAAAAATGAAAACCTACATGGAAGAAGGAGGTGATTTTTACTTAACATATATAGGTACACATGTAGACCATGATGTATGGTTGATTGAATCAAGTGCTTCATTCAAATGAATCCTCATAAGGAGTGGTTCTATGAATATGAAAAGTACATTGGAGGTGATGTTTTATTATGAGACAAATCAACAACAAAAACCATAGGATCTGCAGGGGTCAAATTGCCACTGAAAGATGGAAAGAATAGAACTCTCCCTAGATTTCTACACATTCTATATCTAGCTAGAAACCTGGAATTTGCATGTAAGATGTGTGATACAAGTGTGCATACTGTATTTGAAAAATACACATGCGATATGGTTCAATTAGCTATGGTGTTGATGAGGGAATTTCATATTGGAACTCTAGACAAGTTGTTCAAAAGCACTATTAATGATGGGTGTAACAATTATGTTATTCATGAGGGTATCAATGAGAAAGATAAGACCCATACTATCCCTGCAATGATATGGAACTAAATAATGGGACATATTGGAGATAAGGGCCTTCAAGAATCAAATGGTAAATGTATGTTTGAAGATATGTTTGATTTCTCATTAGATTTTGATTTAAGTGAACATTGCATATATGGTAAATAAAATTGAGTGAGATTCCCATCTCATGCTATAAGAATAAAATGAATCACATAGTTAATGATGTGTTTGGACATGCTAATGTTCCATCACTAGGTAAATATGTGCATTATGTTTCATTCATAGATTAGTTATCAAGGAACACATGGGTTTATTTCCTCCAAAAGAAATATGAGGTTTTAAGTAAATTTAAAGAGTTTAAGGCTCGTGTACATAACCAAACATAAAAGAAAATGAAGGTGTTGAGGAAAGGTAATGGTGGAGAGTTCTATGGAAATTAGTTCAAGGAATTATCTAAGAAGCGTGGAATATCAAGGAAAAATACTACTCCACACACACCTAAACCAAATGGAGTTGTAGAAATGAATATGATGCCAATGGAAAATGAAAGAAGTATGGTTAGTGGTGCAGGGTTATCACAAGAATTCTAGGCAAAGGCAGTGGATATTGCATGTTACTTGGTAAGTAAATTACCCACATCATAATGAGTTGAAAAAGCTTCACATGAAGCATGGACTAGTAAAATCCCCTCTCTTAAACATCTTATAGTTTTTGGATATGATGCTTGTGTGCATGTTCCAACAAAAAATAGGAGTAAGCTAGATAATAAAGTTGAAAAAAGTGTCTTTATAGGTTATAAAGATGGTATAAAATGTTATAAACTTTGGAACTAGTAACAAAGAATATTGTTTACAATCATGATGTTGTATTTAGAGAGGTTAAAGTTATTTCCAAACTAGATGTCCAAGTAATGGAAGGATAACCAGAGATAATAGAGTTTGACATTGAGGGTGAAGAATATGATTCAGTAGAAGAAGATGAACCATAAGAGGAAGAACCTCAAAATCTAGCCTTGAGGAGATTGGTTTTGTAAAGAAGGCAACTAGAAAGGTATAACCCACTTGATTTCTATTCTAGCTTTTTTCTAACTATTATTGATGATTATCCTAGAAAGTTTAGAGAGAGGGTGGATTTAGAGGATAATAAACTCTAGAAGAAAACCATGGTTGAAGAAATGGATGCCCTAGATAAATATGAGACTTGGGATCTATTTGAGTTACTGTTATAGCAAGATTTGCCTCACCATTGCTATCTTGTACAGAGGGCCTTTTTCCATTTCCCTATGCAGACTTATCAACCCCCTTTTTGATAAATCCAGAGCCAAAAATATATATTTTTCCACATATACGCTCCCTAACTACTTTACAAGATGTGTATACGCTTGCTGCTCCACTACAACTCACGTATATCAGGATTTGTGCTAGAAAATACAAAATGAGGTTGGGTTACCATGTCACGATAAAAGATCTCTGATCTTTGGCCTTCCATATACTAGAAACGTTCTGAATCATCCCTTCAGTTTCATTCTGGAGGATATAAGAGCACAATTTCGAGCTATGGAAAAAGAGGAGAAAACATTCAACTTTGAGAGCAAAGTTACTCTGGAGAAATTACTTCATATTGAGTTTGCATCCCTTTGTCCCTCAATTCTGAACACAGTGTTCATCCCCCAAGCTCTTTCCTTATTGTCGAGAGGACCTCTATGAACTTGCCTTTGGTGGAGGATTAAAGTGGTGGAGACCCAGTTGGAAGGAACTTGGTTTCTTGGTTTCGAACCGTGTCGACACAAAAGTCTGTAATGTTGATACTTCTATTGATCAATTATTAATAGAAATACTCCTTTCCTGTCCTATCGATATCTTGCAAATATATGATTATTATCCATGGGCATGTTTGTAATGTTTATTAATGGATTGTGCTATTTGATGTGCTAACTCATTTTATATATTGTCACTATATACTTGCATCGCTTGTTTGTTGAGAACTTCTTGTAGGTGTAAAGCTTTGGGTCAAAGTGCTCAATGGGGGAACGACATCAAACGATTGGATCAAGGTAGGCTTCTTCCTCGTATTGTACATTAGTTTATATAGCACATGTTGGAATTGATTTGATTTTTGCAGTCATACCTGTTTGTTGTGGTTTACCCTTGGCCATAGAGAGTTTTTCCCTTGTAATAGTTACTTGATGGAAGACAACATATTGTTAGAAAATGGGTGTTTAAGTATAATTCAAATGCATAAGGTAAGGTATAAAAGTACAAAGATTGCCTAGTATGAAAGGGATATTCCCAAATGGAGGGAATTGATTTTGGTGATATTTTTTCTCATGTTTCTAAATTAACTTCTATTAGATTTATTATGTATACTATTACTACTTATGATCTTGAAGTGGAGAAAATGGATGTGAAGACAATATTCTTACATGGGGGATCTTGAAGAAGAAATCTACATGAAATAGCTAGAATGTTTTTTAGTAAAGGGAAAGAAGGTGTTGTTGTTTTGCAAGAAAAATAATTCATTGCATGGATTAAAAAAATATCCAAGAATGTGGTATCAAAAGTTTGAAAATTATATACTAGAATTTGGTTTCTCAAGAAAAAAAAGTTGGTCGTTGTAGTCTATGTTTTTTCCAAGCATCTTAGTGACCATTTTATTTATTTGGTCTTATATGTTGATGATATATTGTGAATTGAAAACAACAAGTAAATCATCAAGGATGTCAAATCTCAGTTGTCTTCTAAATTTGATATGAAATATATTGGTCTATACTGGACTAGACATTGCCCATGTGGTGGGAGTTTTGAGCAGTTATATGTCAGAACTAGGGAAGGAACACTGGAAAATTGCAAAGAGGGTTTTTATATACATGTGTGACACTTCACATTTGTAACACACCCAAGTCAGCAAACCTGAAATTCTTTTCTCTATACTATGATCTGAATCATACCCACCTCCTGGGTACCTCTAATTTCACACTCTTGGGCTATTTTGTATTTTTGATATCCATTAATTACATAAATAAGCACAAAATGTACACATGCACTCATCAATATTTATGCTAAATGTAAATAGATATTAACATTCCTTTCACAACAATAACCAAGAAACATGCATAGCATAAACACATCATATATAAGAGATAATAATTAATACATAGCGGAATAAATACACAACAGAGAAAACAATGACAAATAACACTTATATTAAACAATTTCAATCAAAAACTAGTTGTATACCAAGGACGTTCCACCCAACCATATATTTGTTTTTTACAAATATCAACAACAGGCCACCCCCGATCCGGGGCTATGAATCCACAAGGACGGGTTCTAGGGAGACCTTCAACTTCCCCAAACCAATTGGCACTTAAGCCATCACAATTTATTTCACACATCAATCCAAAGTAAACCATCCCTCTTCTCCCCATCCCGCACCACCTATAGACAATTGATCCCCTTCACTGCCACATAGTCCCTCAAGCTATGCACTTCTTTCCAGGTCTCCAGTGCATCTGGTCCAGAATCTCCATGTTGGGACTCTCAGGACTCATAGTTGTGAATAAAATTTAACACATACCAATGCATATTAGGCATGCAAGCATAAATTCATGGCTAGAATACACTAATCATTTCTAAAGCTAGCAAACAATGACTTTCTTTCCAAAAATTTGTTTTCCTCCTCCCCCCCAAGCCAAGATCAAGATGAATGGGAAAAACGAATGAGAAAGGAGTGAATCAAGAGACTGAGTAGAATGAAGAATGTGTGTGTATGCAACCCCACAAATAGACAAAATATGGATTTATATATTTACTCGGAAATCGAGAATCACATGGTCTTCCCCAAGAAGCTTATGTAACCACTTCTCTGAATTAAATCTATTATGGGTAAAAATACTTAGCCCCTTGTTGGAGAGTCATTTTGGATACATTTTGGGATAATCTCCAAAAGGAAGTCGAAGGGAAAAAGGAAACTAGAATATGGACCAGAGCGTGTGACAAGAGAGGATACCAAGGAGCGCGACAAAAGGATGTGTGACAGAGAAACACGCAGAAGGTGGAAAAAGATTATAAACCATGGGATTTGGGGACATTTTTTTCCACTTTTGTAACAGGTTTTGGGGGACACTTTGTCCACTATTGTAACATGATTATTCCTATTGGTATGTATAAATATGTAAGAAAGGAGAGAGATATATAACAGAGAGTGATGGTGCATATAAGTTGCGAATGCGTTTTGGGTAAGGGAGTCGAGCAAAGGAAGAAATTTGTAGTATGACTGAGGAGTGAAATCACACTACAACAGAATGAATAGGTAGGTTTGGGATGATATTGTTGTTGAATATATTGTAGAAAAGTACGTAGTTGTAAGAAAGATATTAATGCATAATATAAAAATCCATTCGTTGTAGATATAGCCCAAGTTGGGTGAACCACGTAAATATGTGTGTTATGATGTCTTTGCAATATATGTTGTTTTCTAGTTTATGTTGAATGTATGGATCACATATGATGTTGTAATGTTGCGCATATATTATGTTTCATAACAAAGTAATTGTTAGATATGATAATTGCACACATAAGTAAAGGACTCGAATGATACCTCACATCCCCTCAGCATTTCATAACCTTGGTTCCTACAGCCCCTCTAGATGCCTTGGGTGAGACTTCACTTGCTCTGCAAGTGATGCCAACATGGAAAGTACTCTAATGGTTTTGTTGGTATTTGAATGATTAACCCCGGGTCATCCCCCTGTGCACCAACAAATGGTTATGTTGTCGGGATCGAGAATTGTAATTGACGAGAATGTTTTGGAGGTCGAATAGATAAGAAATTTAATAATGAATGGAAAGGAAGCAATGATACTTTTCTATATAATAGAATAGAAACCCGAGGATTAGCAAAGAACAATGGTTATAGAGGTATGTTTTCATAGATCTGCATAAAAGTTTCTTTGGTGAATTTACGATTATCTTTACAGAATGGTTAGGATGGCTAGTAGAGAATGTTGGGAGATACAGAGTTGAGGCCCCGAGAAACTAGACTCCTGAACTGATCAAACAACTCAATACAATAAGTAATAAGGTTTCTCATGTAGTATATTTATGGTTGAATAGTATACTAGGGGGTTATATTATAGAATTTGCAGAATATTGTACCCAGTATTATAATGTTTCGAAGAGGGACTTCTTCAAGGGTCAACGTAGAAGATATTTGAGTGCATTATCCACTTGGATAAAGATGTTACTGTGCAACAAGAATGTCATGAATATGTATTATGATAGCTAAACACATTTGCGCACATAGGGGAATTGGGGGATGATCAAAGGATGATATGAGAGTGGGAAGGATGAGTAAGAAGCACATGGGTTGAGGATGCCAAAAAAATACACTAACTTAGATGAAGAGATTGGATTACTACGTTGTGGGAAAGGTTTAGATACAACAAGCGGGAGATTGTGGTTGGAAAAGGAGAGAAGCATAGAGAATTTGAGGGAAGTAACCCCCACGCATAACTTCAGATTACATCGTATGAAGAAAGGAAAAATAAATAAAGAAACCCTCAATACTATCCAGGAGAAGGAAGCCCACCTCAGATCAGAATCTCGTCAAAACCACAACCCTGTGTGCGTCATTAAGAATTGAAGCAGGAGATAAGGCTTGTTCAAGATAAATTGTAATAAGTGGAGGAAGTCAGAGAAATAGTTAGAATAGCAGGAACAACACAACATACCTGAGCCATTCAACATCATGAAGGGTAAGTACAACACCTAATACAATGGCAGGGATAGACCATAGGTTGAAAATTCATGAGTTTCAGGTAATAGGGTCAGAGGACCTTCAACAACACTTATTTGTATGTGACACAATAAGGATTGTGAAGAATGTCCAAGACAAGGCAACACAAATTTTGGAGTTCACCACATCATTCAGAGGAAGAGAATCATTGTGGTATATGAAGTTTTAGATAACTACATCGCTCGGACAATCAAGAAATTTGACAGAAATTGGACAAACATTGCTAAAGGAATTCAGGAAGCTAAAATCTAAATCTCAATATATAAAAGAGTTAAATGAAATTAAGAAATTACAGAATGAGACAGTGTGGGATTACGACCAAAGATTTAAAGATGTAATGGGTAGGTTAAACTTTCATATTCCTGATGAACAACACTAGGAATGGTTTATAGTAGGCCTATTACATCACATTCACTGTCCTTTAACACATAAGAAGGTCACGTCACAACCCGAAGAGTTGGAAATTGTGATGAAATTAAAAGTATATCCTATAGAAGATGGTGGAGGTATGTCGTAGGTACAGTCACAGTTGGTTGCATTGAGAATTCAATCATCAAAGATAACAAAGGAGAAGGAAAAATGTGAACATGTTTGGTGTATAACATGCAAGACAAAATGCCATAGAAAGGAAGAGTGTCCAACCTTTGTGCAATATATGGCTACAGGAGCACCGAACTCATTGGAAGGAGGAGTGGGGTACTGCAATATATGTAAGACATGGCAGACTGATTTGACTACTTTTCCCCTACTGTAATACAACAGGGCTTAGCCTTGGGGACATTACAATCCCCTCCCCTTACTTTTTCACTGTCCTCAGTGCAACTTTACACTGCATCTGCAAGATTTTCAAAATTTTAAAAAAGATGCGGGTACTCTACCCGCATAACATCTTCATGCTCCCATGTCGCATCCTCAGGACCATACTAGGTCCACTGGACCTTTACAAGCCCTATAGCTCGATTTCGAAGTTGTTTGTTTTTCCTGTCCAATATGCGCATAGGATGCACTTGCATGACACCTTCTTGTTCCACCTGAATCACATTCCAATCGATAACATGATTATCATCTAGTATATATTTCTTAAGAAATGAAACATGAAACACATTATGTACAGTCATAGATGTAGGTAATGCAAGCATATATTCAACTGGACCAATCCTTTCTAGGATTTCAAATGGCCCACAAAATCTAGCTGCCAACTTGGTGAAACTTCCCAGCTTCAGGGAACTCCTGTTAGCTTTCACTTTTAGGAAAACATGATCACCCACTTTGAACTCTTTGTGGGTTCTGTTCTTATCAACATAACTTTTCTGCCTGTCCTGGGCAGCTTTCAAATTCTACTTAATTTTTATCATTTGGTCCTCCATCTCCTTGAGCAACTTTGGCCCAACTACTGCTCTATCAACTAGATTATCCCAGCTCACTGGAGTATTACACTTTCTTCCATAAAGTGATTCAAATGGGCTCATCTTCAACGATGCATGATACCCATTGTTGTAGGCGAATTCTACCAAGTGCAGGTAGTCTTCCCATCTTGATGGTTTGTCCATCACATACATTCTCAGTATGTCTTCTATTACTCTATTCACCTTCTCTGTCTTTCCATCAGACTCAGGATGATAAGTTGTACTAAAGTTTATATTCGTTCCGAATCCTTTGAACAATCCTTTCCAGAAATTCGAGGTGAATTTCGGGTCTCTGTCGGACACAATCATTTTAGGAATTCCGTGTAGTCGTGCCACTTCCTTTATGAGAATATCAACAACGTCTGCTGCCTTATGAGTAGTTTTCAGTGGAATAAAATGGGCAGCTTTTGTAAGCTTGTCCACCACTACCATGATCGAATCATGCAGCTTGGATGTTCTAGGCAATCCCGTAATGAAATCCATCGTTACTACTTCCCACTTCCACTCAAGAATGGGTAAAGGTTGTAGCAACCCTGTTGGGTGCATATGCTCAGCTTTAACTTTCTGGCACTCCATACATCTGATGATGTATTCAACGATCTCTCTCTTCATACCCGGCCAAAAGTAATGGCTCTTGACAATTGCTACTATTTTCTGATATCTAGGGTGCCTTGCATAAGGCACATTATGCATCTCCTGCAAAATCATCTATTTCAAGCACTGGACATTGGGTACAAAATTTTTGTTCTTGTACAACAATATTCCATCTATTTCCAATTTATAAATTTCCATCTTCTGTGGCATCTTACCCTGTTGTAGCTTGGCTACCAATTCTCTATACTACAGATCTACATTTGCAACCTCCAGAATTCTTCTTTTAATATCAGTCTGATACATGCTAATGGTTGTAGCATGTAATTCATGCACCCTCCTGCTAAGTGCATCAACCACTTTATTCTCCTTTCCTTTGACATGCTTGATCTCAAAATCATACTCACACAGAAATTCCAGCCACCTACTTTGTCTAGCATTTAAGGTTTGTTGTTCAAACAAATATTTTAGACAATTATGGTTTGTTCTAAGTTCAAACCTCCTTCCCACGTGGTAATGTCTCCATTTCCTCAGAGCGTGAATGATTGCTTCCAACTCCAAATCGTGAGTGGCATAATTATTTTCATGCTCTTTCATCTTCCTGGACTCATAATAGATTACAAATCCATTCTGACTGAGAACTCCTCCCAACCCTTCTTTACACGCATCTGTGCACACCATGAAATCCACATTTGGATCTACAATTCTCAAGATTGGAGTGTTGGTTAACAACTGTTTCAATCGCTTGAAACTTTTCTCACACTCTTTAGTCCACTAAAAATTTTCCTCCTTCCTTTGCAAGGAAGTGATAGGGTGAGCTATCTTTGAGAACCCTGCGATAAACATTCTGTAATAGCCCACTAGACTCATAAAGGATCTAACTTCTGCCACATTCCTTGGCACTGACCATTCTCTGATGGCCTCAACCTTCTCAGGATCCACGACAATCCCTTTTTCTGAAATAATGTACCACAAGTAATGGATCTACCTTTGATAAAACGAGCATTTTCTCAACTTGGAATACAACTGGTGTTCTCTCAACACTTGCATTGCCATCCTTAGGTGTTGTTCATGCTCTTCCTCTGACTTGGAATACACCAAAATGTCATCTAGGAAGACTATGACAAACTTGTCTAGATAGTCCCTGAATACACCATTCATCAAGCACATAAAAACAACAGGTGCGTTCGACAACCCAAACAGTGCCACTTTGAACTCGTAATGACCATACCTTGTTCTAAAGGAATTATTGATGATGTCTTCATCCTTTATTCTTACTTGGTGATATCCCAATCTGAGATCTATCTTCGAAAATATTTTCGCACCTTTCAACTGATCAAAAAGATCGTTGATCCTCAGCAGAGGATACTTGTTCTTGACAGTTACTTTGTTCAACTGTCTGAAATCAATGCACAGCCTCAACGTCCCGTCCTTCTTCTTCACGAACAGGACTGGGGCATCCCAAGGTGACATGCTTGGGTGAATGTACCCCTTCTTTAAAAGATATTCAAGCTGCAATTGCAACTCTTTCAGCTCTGGTGTACTCATTCTATAAGGAGCTTTCAACACTGGAGCTGCTCTAGGAATCAAATTTATAGAGAAATCGATATCTCTCTTTGGAGGTAGTCTAGGTACCTCCTGAAATACGTCTTCAAACTATGTTATTACCGCATGGTATCCAATATTTGAGACTTCATCTCTGGATGCTTCCTCCACATGGGCTACAAACAATTGACAACCTTTTATGTAGTTCTTCTTTAGCTGCATTGCTGAGATTTCTCTAACAGTAACAACTCTAGGAATTCCTTGGACTGTTTTTTGATTCCCCTCCTCATCTAGGCATGTAAAATCCTTGTTACGACAGTCCAAGAGGGCATGGTGCTAGTCCAACCAGTCCATCCCAATTAAACAGTCATAAGAGCCTAAAGGCATAATATTCAATTGAACCTTCATGTTCATTGCCTTCATGTCCACCAGATAGGACTTAACCAACTCAGTGCCTTTCCTCTTGGTTCCTGTAGCCAACTTCACTAACCAAGACTTTTCATGATTGTTTCTTGATAAATGCAAACTTTCCACCACCCTAGGATCTACATAACTATGGCTAGCTCCTGAATCAATTAAAATAATAAATGGTTGATTGTTAATCATACCTTCCACTTCAATCATGTGCGACTGAAATTCATCTTGCTTGTTGTCTAGGGCTGCATAGATCCTTGGCATTCTACTGCCCATGTCCTCCACTGTTTCATCTTGTTGAACATTGTGGACAGCTCTTTCTTTGCCATTTTTATGGGGACAATCTCTGTACTTGTGGTTCTCTTTACAACCCCAACACTAAAAGGGCGTCTGTGTCTGTCTTTGTTCTCCCACTTCAGCCATTCTCGGCTTTCTAAATGATGGATGTCCTTGAGGACTATTTCTAAAAAAGGGAGGTTTGTTTCCCTTTTGCCTCTGCTCTTTCGTAAACTTCTTCTAGTCATCCCAATCCTTCCGAAAGGTAGGCTTTTCTCTTTGTTGTTCATATAAGCATTTCGCTCTTCTTATTGTTTCTTCCATAGTCTTAGGATCATCATACTGAATCTTGTCACCAATGGGAGGTGGCAGTCCACTCAGATACCTTTGAATCTTGACAACCTCATCTTTGATGAATGGAACATACTTCAGTAATTCCAAAAACCTTCGTTCCTATTCATCAATGGTCATGCTGCCCAGCTTGAGTTCGAAGAACTCCTTCATCTTTCGGTAATAGTATCTTTTAGTCAGGTATTTCCTCTCAAAATACCTCTTGAATTCCATCCATGTGATATCTTTCTATCTAACGTGTTGCACCTGCACAAGTTGATCCCACCAAATGGATGTTTTTCCTTTTAGTTGATACATCACAATTCTTCCTTATGCCTGAGAGGAATAATTCTGCAGTTGGAAATATTTCCTCATGCCAAGAAACCATGTTTCGACATCTTCCTCCTTCTTATGTTCTCCATCAAACGTAGGAGGCTTAATCTTGTTCATCTCCCCTTTCAATTCATCCACTCTAGATCTTCGGTGTTTTCTGGTAGGGGATGGGCTTGAACTACTATGTGCTTCCTTATCGAAATTCTTTGGGGAGCGACGATGATGTCTGCTACCACTCCTCGATCTTCTTTTTCTCTTAGGGGTCCTGTGACTCCCTGTTTTGCTTGTGCCACTCTCCTTTTCCAATTTCCTTTCTATTCTTTCTAGGTTCTTCAACATCTTTAAGTTGAATTCACCCTGTCAATCCCTGATCCTCATGATCTTTCGGCTATCGGCTCGGTGAGCCTGGGCTTCTCTCTGCAATCTTTCGATGATTTTCATCATATGTCCTTCCTTATCCATCTCTTTTCTGTGCCCATTGGAGTTCGATCCTTCGACTCTCAAGTTGACATCCCTTCCTTCTCTTTCGTTATTTGAATTGGAGGCAATCAACATCTCTTCTATTTCTATACTTGACGTCGATTCATGGCTGTCCTGACACTCGTTGAACTCTGCACACACAACCTGCATTCAACCGAAGTTTGTCAGGCCTTAACCCCTTAACAAAACTACAACATTCATAAAGCAATGCGAATAAGAAAACGTTTTGATTCCACGAATTTTCTGAGCTCTGTTCGGCTCTGTAAATTTCGAATGATAGCCCCCTCTTTCTTAGTCCCTAACCCATGCGATCACGGGTCGTGACCAAACGCTATACCACTAGGTGCTACCCAGATTCTCGGCCTTCAAATTTTTTTAAGGCACACAGAACTATCTCCCGGAGTTCCGATTACTGAATTCATGAAATCGGGTGGATCAACGGTCCATGTTTACTCATCCTCCAAAGGATGAAATCCACTGTGGTATTTTCGTCATCAAAGTTTTTTGGATTTTGGGGCTTCGGGGTTTTGGGTTTTGGGGTTTTGGTCCCAGAGGTTCTCACACTCGCTTCCCTCTCCAACTCCCAACTCCTAACCTTCTGACCTCTCTCCCCCTGGGCCCACAGCATAGCTGTCGCTAACCATAGTGGTGACATGTAGTGTACTTAAGAAGGTCCACATTACCTTCAACGACATCATCAGGTCCCACTATGCTCACTTTTATTTTTGACCCACTGACACATGGTACACACCCATGTGTACACTTCCAACTCAGTGACATTAACTCGACCCACTACTTCGGCTCTTCGGGATTTCATGATTTAGGGATTCGGGAGTTTGTGCATCAGCACAATCCACTTCTCCTGACAGCCGAACTCCCGAAATGCCAAAATTCTTCCTAGACAATTAACGGTCAAGATCTCTCCTTGATCAATGGTTGTGATCTAATCGCGAATTCACATTTTCATGAATTCTCACGAACTTTCCCTTTGACCTTTTCAATTCACGAGTCAGCGAAAGGCTGATCACTCTCCATGCGTCCTTTCTGATCGACGGTCTTGACGAATTCGAGATTTCTCGTATCGTGATTTCCACACTCCTGTGTAACTCTAAATGGTTTTAAGCCTTGTGCGTGTTCTCTAGATCTAACGGTCGTGAGGGTTCTCCTTTCCTCCCAAATAGATCCAATGGCTCCAACACTTCTGGTGTGGATTTCTCTCTCTCCATGGTCAATTACCATGCCGACTACAGTTTAATCCGTTGCTACTCCTCCTGATCTTCTTAACACAGCCAAGTAACTCCTTGGCCCTCAGATACATTATGAGGTCTGAAATTAGTTCTCGAGACACAATTTCTTCTCAAAACCTCTGTCCAAAGACCACTTATCTGGCCCATCCAGGCTCAACGTTGAAACCTGGCTCTAATACCAAACTGTAACGCTCCCCCGACCTTACATCCCACTTTGTCGGGAAAGCGCTACTGTGCGGAACAACAACATTCTTATACTTAATTAATAACATGCATTTAAGTCATATTAAACACATTTAACTTAGAGTAAGCACAAGATTACTGCTAACATAAATAATCCCTGTCATTAACAATAATCCATATGCACAACAGAATACATGATACATATAAGAATCACAGGCATGCAAAACATAATATTAAGCATAAGCTGATACTTATCTTTAAAACCATGGTAATTCCACCAACCACGTGTAGGACTTCCATGAACCTCCCAGCCTTAGACCACACTGCTCATCACTCTCAGTAGTGGGTCACCCCCGAGCTGGGACTAAGCTCCACCCAAGGTAAGGAATCCTAGTCTAGGCTGAGGTTACAGGGAAAACTGAACAAAATAACCAGAAGGATTCTTCCCAGGATGCCTTCTTACGCCCACTACTAGCATACTCGCATTCCCCACATGCCTGTTCCACCCAGGAGTATACACCTTCACAAGCACAGTCCATCAGTGCTTCACCTCCCTATCTGGGCCTCGACAACAGGTCAGATTAGGAATTCGCAGAGCTCTGAAGCTAGTGCTGGACTCTCTCTAGGAGAAAACCACTTCCCAACACACTCTCTCACCTGGAGGGAGTTTATCACAGGCATGACAGACTTCCTCTTCAACCGCAACCACCTTCCTCACCTAGAGAGAGTGATACACATAGCCCAGACAACCTGTTTCCTTCAACTCGATTTCCAACACAGTCGGGCAACCACGAGGCTCCACACGAACATACAATGGTCCGCAAGCCACATGAAGTCAAGCAATACGCAACCACAACAGTCCACTGGAAACACAGACACGGGCTTCCCAAAAACTAGTGACAGATAGATGCTACAACATAATAAGGCTCAACAATTATGGGGCATTCGGTTTTCCCCAACCAACAATATAGGACAGACTCACGGATCAGGTTTCAGGGATGCGTGAGGGTATACATAGATCCCACACAGAGACTTAATGGTTTAGGTAAGGATTTCCTAGAACAAACACTAAAACAGAGGTCGATCTTGGACACCCGTGAGTTCAGACGGAGGATGGAGAATGGGAGGTCAAACACAGACTCGATGGTTTTGACAAAGGGTGTACCAACTCCTCCAGAAATCAACACATGCCTTTTTTGGTTTTCCCCGAGTTGCGTGAGGTTATTCTTGCAGAGGTCATACGTGATTCCCGGTTCAGACAGTCAACGAAAGAATGGAGGAGGAACCCCCATCATGGCTCAACTCAACAGTTTTAACTGCATGTGCTTAGGTTGACACTTGTCACCCATGAAGCTCGTTCCTTCCCATTTGGAAGTCACTCGTCCTTCTAAAGAACTTAGGACAAAACATATATTTCACATGGCTTTTGGAATAATATTAAAATATTATTCACAAGGACTTAAGCCCCTAGGCTTAACACTTAGCCTCTCTTTCCCACCTTCCAGCCCCCAATCCCCTACCCAATATGTGGAAGCTTAGTCCCCCATCACTCATTCATCGTGGTCGTTCTGCATGCAGCAGTGTTTATATTTTTATTAATGTTTTGCATGATTACATATACAAAATAAGGCTCTCGGCCTTAACACTTAGGCTCTCTGACCTAATAACACATAAGCCCACCAGCTTATATAAACTTGGCTCACCAGCCTATAAAACATAATTACAATTCATAATGCAATATTTACACTTCATAGACATGATTTACAACAAGGCTCGGCCTTGGGGACATTACAAGAATTTATGCAGGACAACACTAAATACATTGTGTAGGATGATTGATTAGTTTACACTAGACAAAGAAGTACCTACAACCCAGAAAAAAGTGAACCAAGTCCTGCATAAGAAGAGGACAAACAAAGAGTTCATATTAAGTGTGTAGATAGGAGAATATGACATGGATAATGTCATCTTGGAATTAGGATCAAATGTCAATGTTCTTCCAAGACAAATGTGGGAAATGATTGGGAAACCAAAGCTAGTTCAATTGACTGTCTAGTTGAAGTTGGCTAACCAACATAAGATAATACTATTCAAAAGACTGGTAGGAGTACTTGTGAACATAGATGGAGTGTGTAGTGTAGCTGAATTTGAAGTCATTGAGATTGTGGATAATAGTCATTCATACCCCACTTTTCTTGGACTGGATTGGGCCTTTGACAATCAAGCGATTATCAACTTGAAGAAAAGAGAGATGATTTTTGAAGGAGGAGGATTAAAATTCATTGCGCCATTAGATCTTATGGAGGCAAGAAGATATGTGGAGCCCCTGAGAAGGGAAATTGATAACTTATATAATATGACAACATGCATTGATGACTACGTCAATCCCACTGTGGATGGTGCACTTAGTTGGAAAAGAATAAGCTCTTGCAAATTAGACTCAGAGGAAGGAATCGAACACTGGAAGCACTAGTTGCATGAAGTGTCGACCAAAAGGTGTGCATGCATTACTCTCTCTTTTTGTTGGATCAAAACAGAGGTACGTGATATGCCCAAGTTTGAAGGATTAACTGAGGTAAGTTCTTTTGTTAACAAATTTGAGTTGTAGATACCTTAACAAAAAAGGTTATTATCATTAGATGTTGCACTAAGAGCAACCCCGGTGAGATGGTGGGAAACCCACAAGGAAGGGATAGAGGCTTGGAACCATTGCAACAGGTTGATGCAAATCAGGTTTGGAACAAAGGATTATATACCTAAGTATATAGGCATGATAAATATGAAAGATCATGTGGCATGATGTATGACAACTTGGAAGCAAGTTCCGAAGCAGGAATGGATGTAAAAGTTCCTACATACGCTGGAGACATTTCCCAAGAACTAATACTTAGATTTAGAAGTGCACAGAGAAACGAATAACTAGGAGGAACTCATCCAAAACTTCAAGGTAACATTTAGTTTTGAATTTGAGTCACCTTTAGTTAATGCAGTCTTACAAGTCATTAGAGGAAAAATGTTTATGGAATAAATACAAGTAGAATTAGTACCTGCCTATAGTGAGCACATAGAGTCTATAACAACTCATGAATTATTGGAATGTTATAACATAACCGAGGACAACAAAGAAAAAGAATATCCAATAAGTGTACATGTATAATAAATTGAAGGGGAACACAATGTAGCAGTTCCAACACTTGAATTTGACACATACGTGAATCCCTTAAGAGTGTGAAAAGTGAACATTGGCACGAAGGAGAAGCCAAATTTTGCAAACATTGGGGATTATTGGAATGATGAGACCGTGGAAAAGATCACAAACTTATTGCGTGAGTATCAATACATTTTTCTAACCACCTTTTCAGAGATGAAGGGGATAGCTAGAGAATTAGGCAAGTTGAAGATCCCACTAAAACTAGATGTTAAACCAATGAGACAAAGACCTTACAGGTTAAGTCTGAAGTATAAGGAAAAAGTGAAAGCAGAACTTGACAAGATGATAGAAGATGGTACAATTGAACCTGTCATAGAATCTGAATGGATAAGTCTGATGGTTGTTCAAGATAAGAAGGTGGGGGGTATTAGAATTTGTGTAGACTTGAGAAAATTGAATGATTCATGCTTACATGACCCATTCTTGACCCCCTTTACAGATGAAGTATTGGAAAACGTAGGAGGAAAGAAGGCCTATTTGTTCACCGATGAATTTTCAAGATACCATCAAATAAAGATTGTTCTAGAAGACATACACAAGATAAAAATTTTGATGAGTGGGGAAGCTACCAATAAACAATGATGTTGTTTGGGTTAACGAATGCACATGTTTTGTTTTCTAGAATATTTGTCTTATCTTTTAAGGAGTTTATTCATTAGTTTCTTGAAGTATACCTAGTTGAATGGATTGTATTTATCATGTTGAAAGATTACATAAAAACTCTAAGTTTAATGCTTGATCAATGTAGACAATATCATATTTCGTTAAATTTGAAGAAATGTATTTTCGGTGCACCATTTGGGATATTGTTAGGCCATGTAGTATGAAATAAAGGTTTGTTGGTTGATTAGGCCAAGATAGCATTAATTGTTAATTTTCCACCACCTGAATCAGTATGACAATAGAGAAAAATATTGGGTCATACAGGTTACTACTGGAAATTTATTAAATGATATGCACATATTACAACCCCAATGGAGAAGTTACTGAAGAAAGAAGCTAAGTTTTAATGAAACGAAGACTATTAGAAGGGTCTAGGTGTATTGAAATTGAATTTAGCGACTGCACCCATTCTGGTATTCCCAAATTGGTAGAAAGAGTTTCATGTCCATGTGGATGCATCATCAATAGCACTCGACATGGTGTTATCTCATCCTGGCGAAGGTGAGTTAGATCATCTGATTACATTTTCTAGTAGGAAGTTGTCGAATGCTGAGAAAAATTACATGACAAAAGAAAGGGAAGGCTTGGAAATTGTGTATTATTTGCAAAAGTTTATAAATTATCTATTGATATCCCACTTCAAGTTGTATACGAACCATTTTGCACTCAGATATCTAGTAAAAAAACTAGTGTTTGGGGGGAGGATCCAAATATGGTTTTTATTGTTCTAGGAGTATGATTTTGAATTTATCATGAATCCAAGAAAACAGAATGCAAGACTAGACCATTTTTCACAGATTCTGACAGGAGAGGATGTAGTTAACCTAGACGATAGATTACCTGATGCACAATTGTTTTCAGTTAAGATGGTAGACGATCAGTTTATAGAAATTGTCCAATACTTAAGCACATGAGTGGATCCATCCGATATGAAAGTAGCCCAGAAGAAACAACTAGTGGTCAGATCAGCTGATTACCTGTTGAACACAAGAAACTTCTATAAGTTAGGCATAGATGGGATACTACGACGATGTGTGCTAGAACAAAAAAGACCCATGATTTTAGCAGAATCACATGATGGAATTGCAAGAGGAAATCACATAGGAAAAGAAACAACACAAAATATATTGTGCATAGGGATATGGTGGCCTACCCTCCATAAGGACGCGAAGGAATATTGTCAAATCTATGACATTTTTTAGAGAGTAGGAAGACCATCATGAAGGGATGAGATTCCTTTGAATCCACAAGTTACCTTACAATCATTTGAAAAATGGGAAGTGTATTTTGTTGGACCTATTAACCCACCAACAATCAGAACATGATCCAAATACGTAATTACCGCGATAAACTACTTGACTAGGTGAGCAAAAGCATAACTAGTTATAGATTGCAGTTCGGAGATAGCTACACGATTCTTGTTTAAGAAAATAGTTACAAGGTTTGGGTGTCCTAAAATACTTATGAGTGACGAGGGGAATCACTTTCTAAGCAATAAAATTGTATCACTAACAAAATATTTCCAGATACAACATCAAAAGAGCACTCCATATCACCCGTAAGAAAATGGAATAATGGAGGCCTTCAACAAGATACTGGAGAATGCACTAACCAAGGTGTGCAACGTAGGGAGAGATGACTAGGATTTAAGGATCCTTGTAGTTCTCTAGGATTATAGAAATACATGCAAGAATTTGACAGGAAAAACACCCTTTAAGTTATCATTCGGTCAATAAGCATTCATGCCCATGGAATTTCTTGTACCGAGTCTATGCATTGCGGCGATGACAGACCTTACATATTATGACACAGTAGAAGAAAGGATATCACAGTTACTAATACTAGAGTAATATTAATTTATTGCAAGATTCCATAATCAAGTACAAAAAGAACGAGAAAAGGCATGGCACAATAGACACATCAAGTAGAAGAATTTCCAGACAGGATATCTAGTACTTCTTTACAACAACAAGTTCTTACAACACCTAGGGAAGTTTATGAAGCACTGAATAGGACCATATGTGATCATATATGTGACTGACGTAGGTGTTTTTCAACTAGAGAAGTTGTATGGACAAGTCATGGAAGGATTAATGAATGGGAGACGATTGAAATTTTATAGGGACGATTGTCCTTCTGCGCACTAGAGGAGTTGCGTAGTTGAAAATTGTATCATAATGTACTATAGGAAGGAAAAGATAGAAAAAGAAAGAAAAAATAGGAAAAATAGGAAAAATTATGAAACGATTTAAGGGAAGAGGTTAGAAGTTGTGGACAAAGAGAAGTTTAGGTTAGTAAGTAAAGAGGAAGAGAAGGACTTTGTCATAGATAAGAAGAAGAGTAAATAGAAGGAAACACAGACAAAGAAAATAAAATTGCGCAAAAGGAAGAGATCACAGAGAGAGATGAGACTGCACAAGGGACAACTAAGAGCATTTAACATGCTCCATAACAGGACGTGCAATAAAGAGTTATCATGACGATAATGTAGTGGCGTTGCGTACCAATAAATTTAGAAGATATTTACCAACTACCAAATAGAACAGAGAATTATCTGAAGATACGAAGTGATGGAGCATTAAAAGAAATTAATGAATGACAACCATTAGTGGATTAGATGAAACAATTAGGCACTAAATGAGACTACGGTTGGAAATGAAGTATAAAATCACACAAAGGACCAACGATGGATTATTGTTTTCCATAGAGAGTTGAATATTGCACAACCAAAGAAGCCAATTTTACAGAGCCAAAGACGAGAACAAAGTTCCAAAACAAGGTAGTAGTTGAAACCAACATCATAGAAGAAGATGACACCTAAGGAAGCAACAAAATTGGCCTCAGTACCAAAGAAACCACGTAGCCATCCTGCAACACTACCAGTATTCGAAGAAACACAAGAAGATTCATCTTCATCCGGATGATTTCCCAGGGATTATATCCCACCAAGAAAGTCATCAGCGACACGCATCTATTTGCAAAAAGAGGCCAGGTATCCATTAGTTGAGTCACTGAAACCATACGGTGTCATAATAGAAGGGGATATGTTAGGTCTAATACCAACTCTGAAGTATGTCGACCATGATATCACTGATGAAAATAAGCTTCTGGATCTCATACCCAGTAAGTTCCTGATGAAATTTATTAGTTCTGAGACCCACATGATTGTCATAGAACCACGAGTGTGGGATAGGGGGTTGCAGAGAGCAGGTCTTCTAAACCTATTTGACATATCGCATTTTGGACGGAGCCAGGAGATCACTGCATCCGTGAAAATGTTGCTAAGTTGTGTGCACAGAGTATTTATGTGGCTAGACAGACTAGTATCCATTGATATTGATTTGATAGTGTGCATTACAGGTCTTTAATCAAAGGGATTGGACCCTACATCCGAGTTTTTCGATAAGAAGAAGGAGAAAGCTCTCACCGAGAGCATGAAATACAAGTTCCACAAATTTCAAGAACAACGTGGTTTGGATGTTGCTAGCATAAGTGACCATATGGTAAGGTTTGCAAAGAAATCGTTAGCCTATAAATTATTGAGGAAATGCAGAAAATATCAGGTCCCAAAAACGATTATAGAAGTTATAGAACAACATGTAGAGGGTGTCTATATGAACTAGGAAACATTTTTGTTGAACCAAATATTGATTGACTACGAGGAAGTGAAGGAAAAGGGGACATAATTCCACTACTCTTGGTTATTGATCCTAATCACACTAGTAACCTAGAGAGAGTTGAGCGAAAATCAATTTTTGGGCCTGAAGGAGAAGACTTTCTTAGTCACACACTATTAGAGCCTCTAGTACACTACACATAAGGCACGCCATATGGACACTAATGTCACATTTTATATCTACAAGGAAGTTATTAGAGATAGAATAGAAAAGATTCCACGTATACTACCTTAAGTAGTCAATGCATACGAGGTAGTGGTGTGGCTTACGACAAGATGCATATGTATAGGTGAAGAAATACCCAGACCAATAATGGTTTCTAACGCAATATAGACTGAAAAAATAGGATATGGGAAACATCATGGATAATTGGGATGAGGAATGGAATATTCCATCTTCAGAGACAGAGCCATCAGTGCAACCCAACCCGAAATTATACAACGTCGATGAGGAGGAACATGAATAAGAACAGGACTGGGACAAAGGGAAGGGGCCAAAGGAGTCATCACCACCGCCAACACCACACAATGACCACAAGATAAAAGAGCCAAAGACAGGAAGATCCAGATATCAATGGACCAAGAAAAAAGTCGTTAAGGAATTCGTTATTGAGGCACTAATAGAAGAATACTTGGAGAAGATCGGTGACCAGGTAATATAATTCATTGAAAATGAATTTCAATGCGTGGTAAAACAACATGAAGAAATGAACAAATGGATGCAGGCACAGATGGAAGAATTACAATAGCTGTTAAAAGATGCAAATATCACACTAGGGAGACAAACAGAAGAGGAACCAACAATCTCCCAGTCCTTGGAAATCACAGGAAAGAGAATGATAATCAAGATAGCACCAAATGCAGTCGAGTTCCCCACAATTGAGATGCAAGAGAAGGCCAGGGAATTAGGTCACATAAATCTAGTGTTATCTCAACTACCAATGAAAGTGTTGCAGAAGCTAAAAATGGGTGCAACAAAAGAGTTGAACTTTCACACTGAGAATACATCCACTAAGTTAGTCAAGATCACATAAAAAAATGTGGCCTTAGAGACATAATACAAAAAATTAAAACAAGAGCGTGATGAGGTTGCGCAAAAGTAGAACAAATGCAACAAACATTTGAGTGAGTCTATCAAGAACTCCCAAAAGTGTAGGAAGAGAAGGATACCCCAATGGAAGATCATCTTACTAAGATAAGTGAAGAAATTCAGGGCTTCTGCACACACATAGTGGATCTAGAAGCATGTGTAACACCAAGTACACCACCTGAAGAGAGGGAGACAAGGAAGAAAACTACGACCACAGTGGTCGACAACATAAAAACTCTAGAAGCAGAGTGCACTCAACTATATACATAAACCATGGGTGTTTGGACACAACTGAATGAAGACAAGTTCCAACAGTAGATAATTCAAAAGATTCAGACTGTGAAGGGAAAGGTGCATAAATTAAAAGCAACAATGGGCACATTTCCACCAGCACATGCGGTAACTGTGATGAACAAAAATTGAAAGATATATTTAGAAATGAATCAGCTCAAGGTGGAGTAGCATGCCCATGTGAAACATATAGAAGTGTTGCAAGAAGAATCATATAGAGTGACAACGACCCTCACAACGACTCAAGGACTCATCAAACAAGCAGCTGAAGAAGGTGTCGAGAAGGTGCATGATTCCATGACATCCAAACCAATCGATAAAATTTTGCAGAAGGAACTGGAGGTCAAGGAAAAGGTTGTAACAACAAAGGTGACCTTCGATGCATTCATGGTGCGCTGGAAAAAGGCTTGAGTGGCTCGGGACGAGCCACATGTGAGTGTTGGGGGTCTGTTGGAGAGGTATTTTGGATAAGTTTGGGATCTGCGCCAAAAGGAAGTTGAAGGGAAAAATTAAACAATAATATGGACTAGAGTGCACAATGGGAGAACATTCCAAGGAGTGTGAAAAAAGGATGTGTGATAGAGCAATGCATAGAAGGCAGAAAATGGTTATAAACCATGGGGTTTGGGGACATTTTGTCCACTTTTTTAATGGGTTTTGGGGGACACGTTTTCCACTTTTGTAACAGGATTAGCCCTATTGGGATGTATAAATATGTAAGAGAGGAAAGAGAGATATAATAGAGAGTGATGGTGCATGTAAGTTACAAATTATTTTTGGGTAAGGGATTCGAGCGAAGGAAGAAATGTGTAGTATGACTGAGGAGTGAACTCACACTGCAACAAAATGACTAGGCAGGTTTGGGATGATATTATTGTTTCATATATTGCAACGCAATGCACAGTTGTAATAAATATATTAATGAATAATATAATAAGCTAACCATTTTGGACGTAGCCCAAGTTGGGTGAACCACGTAAATCTGTGTGTTATGATGTGTTTGCAATATATGATGTTTTTTGGTTTATGCTAAATGTATGGATCACATATAATGTTGTAATGTTGTGCATAGATTATGTTTTGTAACAAATTCATTGTTAGCTATGAGAAATAAACACATTAGTAAAGGACATGAATGATGGCTCACTTCCCCTCAACATTGTAGAACCTTAGTTCTTGCAGCCCCTCTAGATGCCTCGGGTGAGACTTCACTTGCTCTGTAGGTGATGTCGAAAGGGATGGTATCTAAGTGTTTTGTTGGTATTTGAATGATTAACCATGGGTCTTCCCCCTAGGTGCCAACACCCTTTAATCCCTCCTCTCATGGAATCATATCCCCCTATAACTCTTGTCCTTGTCCGTCTAAAAGCAAATGATGTATTTTATTATTAATAATTATCAAGTGTTACATTTCCTAGGCACTCCGACCTCTTTTAATCATTTGGGTTCTCTCACATTTCATATATAATAATAATAATAAATAAATAAACATTATTTAATTTGGGGACTCAAAACCGAGGTATTACATTCTTGTCCCCCTTATTTTGGCATTATCCTCAGTGCATAAACAAAACATAAACCACAATTTCAAAATTCTTCAAAACGTTGTGGGTACTCCACCTGCATGGCATTTTCATGCTCCCAAGTAGCATCTTCAGGACCGTAGAAAGTCCACTAAACTTATACGAGTTCTATGACTTGATTCCAGAGCACTCTGACTTTTATTTCCAATATGCACTCTAATTTGACCTTAATCAAATTCCAATCAATAACATGGTTAGGATCATGTACATACTTTTTCAACAAAGAGACATGAAATACATTATGTAGATTCATGGAAGCAAGAAATGCAAGCACGTATGCAAATGGGCATATTCTGTCCAACATTTCAAATGAACCATAAAATCTAGCTATTAGCTTTGTACAACTTCCCAATTTCAATGATCTCTTCTTGGACTTCACTCTCAAAAGTACATTCTCTTCCACTTTAAACTCTCTATATGTCGTGTGATTAATTGCATAACTTTTTTGTCTATCTTGTGTTGCCTTCAAATTATTCTTAATTCTAACCATTTGTTCTTCCATGTCCTTGAGCAATTTTTTCCCAAGTACCACTTTGTCCATTGGGTTGTCCCAACTCACTGGAATATTGCATTTTATACCATACAAAGCTTTGAATGGTTTCATCTTCAAGTAATATCGATACCCATTATTATAGTCAAACTCCACCAGATGAAAGTAATCTTCCCACTTAGATGGCTTACCAATCACATACATTCTTAACATATCTTCAATTACTTGGTTGAATCTCTCTATCTTCCCATTTGACTATGGATGGTATGTTGTGATAAAATTCAGATTTGTTCCAAATCCCTTGAATAATCCCCTCCAAACATTTGAAGTAAACTTTGTATCTCTATCGAAGACGATTGCCTTAGGTCCATGCAACCTAGCAATATCCTTCATGTAAATTTGTGCAATATTAGCTATTGTATGAGTCATTTTATAGGAACAAAATGAGCAGCCTTTGTCAATTTATTAACCACTACCATTATCGAATCATGTTTCCTTGTTGTTATGGGAATCTTAGTTATAAAATCAATGGTTACCACTTCCCATTTCTTCTCTAGAATTGGTAATGGTTGTAGAAAACCCGTTGGGTGTCTATGCCCAACATTAACTCTTTGACATTCCATGCATTTAGAAATAAAATAAAAAAAATCCTTCCTCATCCCAGGACAAAAGAATTGGGTTCTTACTATTGCAATTGTTTTCTGGTAACCAGGATGTCTAGCATACAAAACATTATGCATTTCCTTTAATACCAAATTCATAAGTTCTTCAAAAATAGGAACATAAATTCTATTTTTGTGCATAAGAAATCCATCCTCTTTAATCTCATACCCTTTGAATTTATGTTGTACATTCTCTTGCTATAAAATCTCCTTCATCTTTAGGTAATGATGGTCTGTAACAACAACATTTAAAATTCTTCTTTTTAAATCTGATTGGTGCATGATAATGGATGTAGCATGCATGAGATGCACTCTCCTGTTGTGTGCATCAACACCTTTTTTTTTTTCTTTCCCCTTGATTTTCTTGATGTAAAATTTGTATTCACTTAAAAACTCCAGCCATCTTGTCTTCCTAGCATTCAAAGTTGGTTGTTGAAAAAGATAATTTAGACCATTGTGTTCTGTTCTTAATTCAAATTTCTTCCCCATTAAATAATGCATCCACATATTCAATGAATGAACTATGTCAACAAGCTCCAAATCATGTGTAGCATAGTTCCTCTCATGTTATTTAATCTCTATGGACTTATAACTGATGACATATCCATTTTGAGTGAGGAATCCACCAAGTCGTTCTTTGCATTCATATGTACAAACCACAAAATTCTCATTTGGGTCAACAATCTTTAAAATAGGTACACTAGTAAGTAATTCCTTAAGAAAATTAAAGTTTTCTTCACACTTTGTTTTCCATTCAAACCCTTATTTTGTAAAGAAGTGATGGGATGAAAAATCTTAGAGAACCATTCTATAAACCTCCTATATTATCCATCCAATCCCATAAAAGATTTGATTTTTGAAACATTCTTGGGTGTTGGCCATCCTCTAATGACTTCCATATTCTCTAGATCCACTGCTATGCCTTGTTATGAATTAATGTGTCCCGGGTAAAGGATTTTCTCTTGGTAAAAATATCGCTTACTACGCTTGGAATACAACTAATGTTCCCTTAGTACGTGCAACACCAACCTCAAGTGATGTTCATGTTCTTCCTCGGACTTAGAATAAATAAGTATGTCATCCAAGAACACAACAACAAACTTATCCAGATAATTTTTTAATATTCCATTCATTTAGCACATAAAGATAGTTGGTGCATTGGTTAGTCCAAAAGGCACCACTACAAATTCATAATGTCCATACTTGGTTTTGAAGGTTGTCTTATTGATTCCTTCTTCCTTGATTCTTACCTGGTAGTATCCAGATATTAACTCTATCTTTGAAAATATTTTTTCTCCTCTTAGATGATCAAAGAGGACATTAATTATGGGTAGAGGGTATTTGTTCTTCACAATGGCTTTATTTAGTTGTCTAAATTCAATATACAACCTCAATGTTCGATCCTTCTTTTTGAAAAATAGTATCGGTGCTCCCCAAGGTGAAACACTTGGGCGTATGTACCCTTTCTTCATCAATTCCTCCAGTTGCATTTCCAATTATTTTAATTCTCGTGTACTCATTATGTAAGGTGTCTTTGATACCGGGGAAACTCCTGGTACTAAATCAATAGAGAATTATATGCCCCTCTTTGGTGGTAAACCTGGTATTTCTTGGAATACATCTTCAAATTCTTGCAATACTGAAAAGTCTTCAAGGCTTGGACCTTTTGTATTTTTTGGTTCCTCTACATGAGCTGCATACAATTGACATCCCTTCCTAAAACATATGTTCAGTTGTAAGGATGAAATCTCCCTTACAAAAATGGGTCTTGAAATTCCTTTCACAATGCTCTGTTTTCCTTCTTCATCAAGACATGTAAGTGCCTTGTCATGACAATCTAGGACAATATGATGCTTATCTAGCCAATCCATTCCAATTAGGATATCATAATATCCTAATGGAATGACATTCATATAAACAATTGTACTTACTCCATTCAGATTTATTGGGCAACTTCTAACAACCTCATTGATCCTTCTTTTGGTTCCAGTGGCTAGTTGAACCAGACTTCATTTCTCAAGCTTACTTTTATCCAAATGTAATATATCCACTATTTTAGGATCAATGTAACAATGAATTTATCTTGAACCAATTAATATAGAAATAGGTTGATTAATGATATCACCTTCCACCTTGATCATATTGGATTGGTAGTATGCTTGTCAATCTTCTAGGGATACATATTGTTGGGTATGTGTTATATACTTTGCATGGATAGATTTAGTGTCTACATTGCGTCGGACCCGCAAGGGGGTAAGAGGGGGTTAGGAGCCCCCCTACGCGAGGATTTAGAGGCAGCGCCCCAATTTTTTTTTTTTTTTTTTGCTTCTGTTTTTGGGTGGTTTTTTGACACATGGTTTTCCCCGATGGTTTTGTATTTCCAGTTAAGGAATTAGGGTTGTTAAATAATCCGGGTTATTGGATTAGGGTTTTGGATGCTATGGGATCCTATATGTATATTGTATTGTAATCAATGTATGTGAAAATGAATATAGAATATGGGGAAAAAGTTATGTGTAATGTGTGTATTTCCCATTATATATTTTTTGTTATTTTATTGAAAGGATGTTTGGAGTAAATAATTGTGCAATGTTAAAATATACATTTGGTATCAGAGAAATTATTGGCTTCAGGGGGATGCATTTTGGTCATGGGATTGGCTCGAGACTGTGATAAGCCTTGTTACAGTGGGAGATCTGTGGTATTGATTCTTCATGTGAAAATAAATGGTGAGCAGTTCGAAAATAAAGATTGACAAATTTAATGGGAAAATTTTTGAGATTTGGAAGCTCAAGATGGAAGATATGTTGGTAGATAGAGATTAGTGGATCACGGTGGATCTAGGTACTGCACCTATAAGAGCGTCATCAAATGACTAGAAAAGGTTGGATCGGAAGGTGAAGAGCACAATCTAATTGTGCCTCTCATATTTTGTATTATTGAATGTGTCAGGGGAAGATACAACCAAGTTGTTATGGGATAAGTTGGGGGCTTTGTATCAGTCTAAGTCCCTAGTAAATAATTTTTTCTTGGGGAAGAATTTGTATAACCTAGGGATGAGAAATGAAGACTCGGTGACAGAGCATCTGAATGCCTTCAATACTATGGTAAGTTAGTTATTATCTGTTGATATTAAAATTTTAGATGAAGATACGTGTATTAGTTTACTCTTCTCTTTACCAAACTTGTGGGATATTCTAGTTGTGTCCATAGGTATTAAAAAAACTACCTTGAGTTTTGATGATGTGGTCTCATCCTTGTTTTCAGAGGTGATGAGATGGATGAAAATGGAAGGATAGAGAACAAATTAATTATTTGCAAGAGGATGCTCCTAGGAAAGAAATAGATCTAAGTCCTCAAGTGGGAGATCCAAGTCTAACGGTAGATTTAAATCTCCCAGAAAGTTGTAAAGGTATGTTGGAGATGTGGAAAAGAAGGGCACTTCAACAAGCAATGTAGATCCAAAAGCATAGAGAGAGTGAAGGGATCTGAAGGTGCTCCCTCTACAAAAGAAAATACCTCCAAGGAAGAAGGAGGGGATGTATACTTGGCTTCTTTAAGGACACATGTAGATCATGAGGCATGACTGGTTGAATCAGGTGCATCCTTTCATATGAATCCCCACAGGGAGTGGTTCTATGAATATGAAAGGTACGATGGAGGTGATGTTTTCCTAGGTGATGAATCAACAACCAAAATCATAAGAAGAGGAAAAGTATAGTTGAGGTTCATATATGGAAGGATTAGAACATTGCATGGTGTTCTCCACATCCCAGGATTGGCTAGAAATTTGATTTATGTAAGAAAAATGGATGATGTAGGGGTAAAAATAGTATTTGAAAAAGAAACCTACAATATGATTTGAGGAGAAATGGTGTTGTTGAAGGTGTTAGCACTTTGTGAATTTATTTGGCTAAGAAAAAAAATGACATAGGTAACCTACAGACCAACTTTAATATTGGAAACTAGCCTTTCCAACCTAGAGAGGGCTCTCTCTGAGACTTAGTCTCTAATAGATAATGACTTTGAATTGTTGGCTAGATGTTTTGTGTTTGTGAAATGTTTCTGGTTTTGCTAGAAAGGAAACATAGAACCTTGGGACATGGAGTCAACCTCCTGAAAGTGAGAGAAATTAATGAATTGGTAGTTGAAAATTTGAGAGGGTAAAGGATAAGAGGGAAATGGTCTTTCAGTTCAAATGTTGTTGTGTGTGGCAAAAGAAAGAGTAAATAAAGAAACTCAGAGCACCATTGAAGATGAATTCTAACTTACTTAGAAGAAAACATAGAGTTTAAATGGAGAAGTCTAAAGCATCATGCGATGAATTCTAGACTTATTAAACATTCCAATTTAAACAAAGGAAATGCATGAATATACAAAAAAAGAGGAGTACATACATAGATGGGATCACAATACATCAAACCACCACCATTAGAATATTTTCGTCAAATCCTCAAGACTTCTGCATTATATTTCAATCGGGTTCAAATATTACATTCAATAGTCTATTGTCTACACTACTTTTCCAACCCGACTTACATTGAAAGGATAGAATATATAGAAAAAATTGTGCCCCTTGGCCTGCTATGCCTCAAACTACTTCTCCTAGAATTTTGGTTCTGGTTATTCCCTGCTAGATCACCTTTTGAATATAGTTTACTAAAAATGGAAACATGAATGAACCCAATCATGTCATAACTGACGTCTTCGTCATGATTGTTCAGTCATTAGTAAGATTCAATCATTAGGAGGTGATGCATCGATGCTTCTCCTTTGAGTGGTTACCCGAATGATCGAGTGCACTATCAGAAACTCTGCCACCCAGTGCAACGGGCTCTGTTTGTTGTCGCGTGATCACTAGGTGTAGTATACACGTGGTGAGTTGGTGTGGAGGATGTATGTTGGTTGTCACTCGCTCTTTCCAGGTGGCGACGATGATCGGGGGACCACATATCTCTTACAAAACTATCATGTGTTTCTCCCACACTTTTCCTTCTCAACAGGTGGTTTTACATCATTTACAAGATGAATATCCACTACGCGGTTTCCCCTCAGACTTCTTGTTTCTCAACGGGAAACATGACACAAGGGGAGAAGAGTTTCATGCCATGTTCAAAAAGACAAAAATGGGGTCAAGTCAATCATGCCTCTGGCCTCACCTGCAACCTTAATACTCTGAGTTTTTTCTGAAGAGACCAGTTTTGTCTGTTCAAGTTCTTAACTTGTCTCCATAAGACTGCATTCCCTTTCAGCGTTGCTTGAGCACTGGCAAGAGCCACACTGACATTATCCATGGTTGGTCCACATTCCTTGAAGTGCTTCGTGGTCCTTTCCTTTGAAATCCTTTGTTCCTTGCACAACTGAATGATTACGTTTTGTGCTTATCTGAGTTGTATTTTGAGCCAATTTGGATTCCCCTCTCAGCTCTGCGACGTTGTCGCTTTGACAGTCCTTTCTGCTAATTCTTTTCTCAATTGTTTTTTCTCCTGATACAATTCAAAAATAGAAAGTTGAATTTTCTTCAACTACTGCGATGGCTCCTGAACCCCCATGTTTTCAGTGCCTGGCCTTCTCCGTCTTTCACTAATTCCCCTGCTTGAACCTTCAATAGGTTCTAGCTGAACAATGCGCATGAGTAACTTCTCAGCAGTATATTGGGTGCGCGGTTCGCTAGAAGCTTGGGTCTCCTCAGGCTTCTTGATCAACCTCGTCTTGCCTCTTTTTCAGGGTGCTGGTTGTTGGGATGACAAGTCTTCTATTTCCTTTCCTTTTCCTGTGGCCTCTTCCATTCTTTCCCCTGTGCTACGAAATGTTGTTTCCCCCATGGGTAGAGGGAAGTCTCCTTTGGGATCCCTGGGGATGTCGACAAAGATTAGAAATGAATCCCAATATTTTCCCAGCCGTCTCAATTCCTCGACTACCAAAAACTTGATCAATGATATATGGAACAAGTTCTTCCTCGGTTGGGTTAGCTTCGATCTGGACGTTTTCTGCCATCCTTTCTAGGATTTGATGCAAGAAGAAACGTAATTTCAAAGGAATTTTCCCTATGAAATGCATCAATAGCCTGATGTGATGTGGGTATCTCCTATCATACCTTCTTTCACAGGTGAAATACCTTTTAATCACCTTTAGGACCTTTTGGAAAGGCTCCTAGAGATACATACTCGGAATGCCCGCTCTGATTTTCCCATTCATACATTTTGTCTTGATAAATTATTTATAGCATAATACGTCTAAAGCCATGCCCTTATACCACCTTTCACCGAATGGATGGATCTCTGTCGTGGCTGACAAAGTTTCCTCCGTCACCTGGAATGTGATTCCTGCAATGGTCGCACAGAACCCATTAAACTTGAGAGCGATTTTTTCAGCCAGATTCACGTTGTACCCTTTGATCTTCTCACAATAGCACATACATTTGACTTGTTCAAATGATGCCTTGACTTTTATATCTTCATTGATTAATGCCAAGTCCTGAGGTTTGGACCTTAGGGCTCTCCCACTTCGTTCCCTCTTGTTTATGTCTTGGGATGTTTTCATGATGAATATGTGTATTTGTTTCGTGCACATGGTAATGAATGATAACACCCTCTTTGTGTAGAAAATAGAGAATGATATACTTCCTAGAGGACTGTCGGAGTGGTAGTGATAGAAACTATGCGCGAAAAGCAAAAACAACTCTAGGAGTTCACTACGCGACCGCCAGGCATTATGAAAACTTTCGGTGTAGAAGGAGATCGACGTTGTGATAAATGACAACGGTAGGCTCGTCATAGTAGGGAAGCATGACAAAATATTCTGGTGTGGTGGCAAGGCGATGAGATACTTGTAGCTAGCCAGGGAATTTGGGCGTGGAAATAAACTTAGCGTGATAGGAAAGAAATCCAAAGAAGAGAGGCTAACTGTGATAATAACTATCACTCGGTGCACTAGCTCGTGGAAAAATCCAACATGCTTCAACCCGTAACTAAAAATGAAGGAGACGCAACAATATTGAATGAACAGACTCACCACATAACCGATGGAAATCAGTTTTCCCACAATGAAAGGACCCAGGACTTGTCCAGAAAACGCACAAGCTCGGATGGTAAAGGAGAAACATGCAAGGTGACTGGTATTTATATTTGAATGGGCGAGGGATGGAATCATGGAAGAGCATGATAAATCCATAGTGATGAGAATTTTGGAAACAGGATGAAGATTTAGGTAGCACACTCGCGCGACAGGTACACTTTGAAGTGTGCAAAGTACATATGAAAAGAGTTGCAGAGCATATGTGATATGAGTGCCATGATTTCTTAACCTTTATGACTTCATAATTAGGTGATGAAGGTCATTATATCCATCGATGTGACATTTATTATAACAACTTTCCTCGACCTCTAGCACGTAAATTCCCTTTTTCTGACAGGACTTAACCTTTTGAGAAGAGGACCTTTACAATTCGCACATGGCTAATTATGACGCCCTTTCTCAACTCCAAGGGACAGACGCACCACTTGCTGACTTCAACCCACTCGTTATTCAGTACCTGACTTCACACGCTTTGACACATGAACTACGACTCATCTAGGAATGACTCAAACTAAAAAAATTATGATGCTAACAGAAGGGAGTTCAGATTGGAACTCTATATAACCTGCAAGGAAGCACTATTAGTGATGGGTGTAATAGTTCCATAGTTCCTAATATTAGAGCCGAAGAAGAAAAAACTCTTACAGACTCTTGAGAAAAGGTTATGTTGTGGAATCAAAGACTGGGGCATATCGGAGAGAAGGGTTTTCGACTACTACACGGTAAAGGTATATTTGAAGGTATGTCTAATTGCTCTCTGTATTTTGATTCATGTGAACATTTTGTATATGGGAAGAATAATCGGGTAAGATTCCCCTTTGGTGCAATGAGGGTAGAAGGAATTTTACAACTAGTGAAAAGCGACGTGTTTGGACCTATGTCAGTTCCATCATTGGGAAAATATGTGTACTATGTCTCATTTATAGATGAATTCTAGAGGAATACTTGGATATATTTCCTCGGGAGGAAATCTAAAGTCTTTGACAGGTTTAAATATTTTAAGTCTCTTGTTGATAATCAAATAGAGAAAATAATTAAGATGTTGAGGATGGATAATGGTGGAGAATTCTGCAGGAATGAATTTGAAGAATTATGTAAGAAGTGCGTTATAGAAAGGAAGAAGAATACTCCATACACACCTCAACATAATGGATTTGTAGAAAGGATGAACATGACTTTGATGTGAAAAGAAAGGTCCATGCTCAATGGTGTCAGGTTAGGACAATAATTATAGGCATAGGCAGTGGGTACTGCATGTTACCTGGTCAATTAATCACCCTCATCATCACTGGCTGAAAAGACTCCGCACAAGGTATGGAATCGTAAGAAACCCTCTCTCACACATCTCAAGGTATTTGGTTATGAGTCTTATGTTCATGTTCCAAAGGAAAACATAAGTAAGCTAGAAAATAAGGATGAAAAGTGTATCTGTATTGGGTATAAAGATGGTCTCAAAGGTTATAATATTTGGAACCCAGAAACTAAGAAGGTTGTGTATAGTCGAGATGTGGTATTTAGAGAAATGAAAGATGTTGTAAAATAGGAATTCCAACCATGTAAGGAAGAACCAAAGAACAAAGACTTTGAGTTAAAGGATGATGAATTAGACTCTCCAGAATAACATGAATCAGAAGAAGAAGATCCTCATACTCCATTATTGAGGATATTGGTTCACGAAAAAAGGCTACTGGAAAGGTATACTCCACCTGATTTATGTTCTAATTTTTCTTTGTCTATTACTGATGATGATCCTAGAACTATTAGGGAGGTAGTGGATTCAGAGGATGAAAAACTTTGGAAAAAGCCCATGGTCGAAGAAATGGAAACCTTGGATAAGAATGGGGCTTGGGACCTATTGGAGTTGTCGAATGGAAGAAATATCATTGGAAACAAATAGGTATTTTAAAAGAAGTTAAATGCAAAAGGAAAAGTGGAGATATACAAAGCTCAGTTAGTAGAAAAGGGTTATTCCCGGGTTGAGGGAATTGATTTTGGTGATATTGTTTCTCCTATTTTAAAGTTAACCTCTATTGGATTTATGTTATTTGTTGTTTTTGCATTTGATTTTGAAGTAGAACATATGGATGTGAAGACAACATTCCTACATGGGGATATGGAAGAATAAATCTGCATGAAGCATCCATAAGGCTTTGTTGTGAAGGGAAAGCAAGAGCTGGTATGCAAAATGAAAAAATCCTTGTAAGGTTTAAAACAATCACCAAGGACATGGTATCAAAGATTTGATACTTATATGTTAGGACTTGGATTCACAAGAAGCAAGGAGGATCATTGTGTATATTTCAAATTAATTGGTGATCATTTTATTTATTTGGTCTTGTATGTGAATGACATGTTGTTGATAGGAAAAAACAAGGAGATTATATAGGATGTGAAAACTCAATTGTCCTCTAAATTTGACATGAAGGATATTGGTGCTACAAATTTCATTTTGGGAATGGAAATTAAAAGAGCTTAGAAATACAAAAAGATCTGGTTAAATAAGAGAAAACGTGTCGAGACAATATTGCAGAGGTTTAATATGCAGAAATGTAAACCAGTCAGGGTCCTGTTGAGGGGCCCTAAATCCATTTAAATCAACAACAGGAACCAAAACTGCCACAAAGGCCCAATTAGACTCTACAGTGTTTGATGGTGTATTGGTTCTCCAGATATTTTGATCTGACCAATTTATCGATGGGATTTACATAATGATTTACAGGATATCTTCTTGTGAAAGTTCCTCCTTCATTTTAAATGTTCTCTTTTTTATCTTTTCTTTTATTAGATAGGTCGAATCAAACAATGTGTGCTGGTATAAACCAGCTGGTGAAAGAAGGGGGGGGGGGGGGTTCTTAACTAATGAAGAAGGATGAGCTTGGGGTAACCCTTGTGCTCAAGCATGCAGACAAAGATATTCACACTTTTGACAAGCCTAGTACTAATAAATTAACTTGCTGGTATTTCAATTATTGACTGAGATGCAATTATCGAAAGAAGATATACATGCAATAAAATGATGGAAATAAAAATAGTTTCCTTAGCTCTAACATTAATCACACATTAACACAATGATTTTCTTTCATAATAGAGACAAGAACTACAAGAAAAATATTGAAAAAACTTATCAATAGATTTAGAAACTCTTACTCATTACAACATCCATTAATGAGATAAAGTCGGAAACAATTCCTCCTCAAATCCAATCACACAATGCCTTTGATTAAAAAAACAAAAGTTTGTCTCCAATCTTAAACAAGACTTCTCAATTAAGGTAGTTCGGAAATAGCTCTTTACAATTCCAAAAATGAGGGTCTTTGCCAAAAAAATCGGCCCTTTACTAAAAAATCAATCCTCTTATTTATAATTAATCATTAACTAAAAATAGCTACTACTAGTGCAAGCTAAGTAAAACAAAATATCGCCACATGACACTTTCAACTCTCTGTCTTGTAAGAATCATCAAATATTTTTATTGAATTGGGTGACTCTTCTCATACTCTGACCATCTGACAAAGAGTTCCTCACATGTGTTGGCATATGGGAACCTGTGTTGGTCCATCAGGGATGAAAGGATTTCTTTCACTTCTATTGCCCATTTTCGGTACTTGACTATTTTGACACTTAACCGTTGCAAAACTGCTCGAGCCTTGATCAGACGCTCCATGAAATGTTGTACTTGACCTAACACTATGCTTGCCACCTTTGTTATCTCGGTTGTCCATGTCGAGTCTTGTTCTGCATGTTGCTTGACTATGTCATGCAAGTTGACAAAGTCCTCATGCAAGCCAAATTCTGGGAGGCCGATGTCTTTTATTTGCCAATTAACCTTTTCCTATCTCTTTTCACAATCGACCCATTTCTCCTGAATATCCCACTGAGGTTCCTGGGCCATTTTCACCCATTATTCGACCGCTTTCCTGATCTGATCTATGTTGTTGTCCCTCAACACCTGAATGTCGTTCTCTTTGGCATCTCATCCCTTTAGAATCACGTTGATGTAATCGATCCTTTCTACTGCTTGGTAAGCCTTATCATACCACCTGTTAACGTCCTTGCAGGTCACTAGTTCCATAAGGGTGTCTTCCTGGAAATCATCTATACCTGCAGTGAAAAGGAGTCGTTCATTCGTGAATTGGTCATAGGCATATTGAAACTCACTTCTCAAAAACATTGTGGCATGTGTGGAGTCTTGATAGTATTTTTCCAAATGGAGAATATGATCCAATTCCTTAAGTGTAGCAACCAACTCCTTTTCATCCATTCTTGCTCTATCCAATGTGGCATCTGTGATAGCCATCCTTGCACCAATAAGCTCGTATGTCTTGGTGTGTTTTCTGTAGAGATACTTCTCCTCTGTGGTGATGAGAATCGAAGTATCTCAAGTAAGCCTCCTCTTCTTAGTGGTTCTCTTCATGATGGATTTTCTCTTTTGGTCATAGGTGATCGCTTGTATAGAGGCAACCTCATCAATTGGTTCAAGGATTTGTTGTTGTCCCCAGGTTAGAGTATTTCCCAGGCTCCCGACAGTGTGTACCTATTCTAGGATGGGCTCTTGAACTTATTCCATATGTCTCAATAACTCAACCTCCATTTGTTGCTCATCAACTGGTGAGGTATCGACCAAAACAGAAGCACCAGGGATAGGTTTGGTACTTACTTGGTAATCGACTGTCGATGTGCCGATTTCTTGTTTTGGAAATTCCTCTTTTTGACCTCCCAATCCCATCTCATCCCTCGATCTGTCGATTGGTTTTCCCGACAGGTTGAGTAGCTTAGTGTCTAGGGAAATTTCGACCTCATGGTCGCTATGCAGAAGGCTTTGAATTGGAGCATCGGGACCTGGGGTAGATTCTCTCTCAGGTTCCCTTTCCTCTGTAATCTACACTGGAGTCACTAGGGAAACCTAAGATCTCTCCTCATCATCATAGATGGTTATTAAGTCAAACAATGAGTTAAGTACACTTGTCCTACCCGGTGTCCTCAATATTTCAAGCTAGGTTGAAATTCCTCATGGTGCACTGATCTGCGATGATGGAACTTCACGGTTTTTAGGCCTAGTGATTTCTTCAAGTTGTATTGGCTCTGATCCACTTGACTCTCCTCTACCTATGATTGGGTCATCAACGGGGATCCTTGAAATATTTACGAGTTCAGGATCATTCTATAACTTGTCAATGATTCTCTGCACCCCTTCTAGCAAGAGAAACACTCTTCTTTGTGCCTCTGTAGTCTCTGCCGCTCTGATCTCTTCCTGAGATCTGAGGGCCTCTTGAGCTGACTACTCTATTTTATCTACTTGTTCATCCATGATCATGGCCTTGAACCTGGTCATATTTGGGTTGGCTATCCTCTGTACTACCTCTTCCCAGTCCTGAGCGCACTCTATGAAAATTTCATGCTCAAATTTATTATTCGTGTATGGACAACAAGATGATACTTGTGAAGCATGTTGGAGGACCAGGCCTTTAGGGTTGTGCCTACGGAATCAGCTTGCTAGGAACCTAAATTCAGGTTAGCTCAACCCTTCTTGTTTGGATTGAGTAGTGATCATTACCATATAAAACCCCACATGGAAATCGTAGGGTATGAAAGATCGCTTCTTGTCCTTGACTAGTGTGGAATTATAGCCCTGTAGGATGGTCTAATGGCAGATTTCTCCTACAATGAGCTAGTTTGGGGCGTGAGCGGGGAGTAGATGCGGTGCTCTGGTGGCCCTGAACACCCTGATATAGGTTTATCATTCATACAAATACCAGTGGCCTACCTTCACTATCATTTTCTAGGTTGTTGCGGATAATTTTGGGCATTCGCTTTTAAATATAATAAAATGAATTCATCACAGATGAGCAGGTAGGATTTTTTGTACCTGTTCTCCCAAAGTATGCTGAAATAAACATGAACAGGGAGCTCCACAACATGCCATCTTAAATTCATGTCGATGAAGACATTAATTTCACAGATCACATTGAGTAGGGACTAGGCCATGTGGAAAGCAGGCGCTTCCCCTTCATTTGGTGTCTGAGCCTATTGTACATAGATGCTCAATTTTTTGGAAATTATCACTCCCCAATTGAAGCTGCTTCCGGAGATCGTGACTGTGTATGCCAAGGGCATCCATGCTTCCAAAAACTTGCAACATTCCTTCTCTCCATACCGTCGACAGATGAGAGCCATCAAATAGATGTATGGCTCCCTCAGGTTGACTGTTCCATACCAACCACTACTCCGATTTGTAAACTTTTTGTCCTCCTTCCACCATGAGGCCATCAATCGAATGGTGTCATGGAATTTGTATAACTTCACCACGAAGTCTATGTTTATCCACTCATCTGGGTCTCTGAGTTTGTAGTACTTCTGGACTTATGTCGAGAGGAAACATCTGACACACCCTCCATTCTCATCGTTGATCAAACACTTATATGCGTCTGTGTGGTGGATTAGCCACTTAAAAACTTCTATGAAAGGGAAAATCGGGGTTTTGCTGGCTACCATGTGAAAATATGACTGTCAAATGTTTTGGAACACATGGACATCGAGCGCTCATACACATGGGTCGTTGTGTGATATATAATTTGGGTACTCCTCCTGGATTATTTTTTTGAAAAGGTCCCCCCACTATGGGAGCAGTACTTTGGATATTGTGCTTGCTTCTGTATCATATAAGGCTAGAGGTTGGAAAAAGGCCTTCTTTGTTGAGGTTTTTATGATCAGATATTCCCTGGGAGTGTACTCCAACTTCCTCACAGTACAAGGAGAAGAACCTTCACATGTTTCAGCTTCCTTTAGCTTGGGTGCTCTCGGTGAGCGTCTGGTCATTGGATTTCTCGACGACATTTTTCCTGCAACTAGAACATAGCTATAGACTGTCTAAGAAATCAAATGCATATATAAATCATGATTGTCGAATTGACCAACTTGAACACATACCTCTGTATCTTGTTTAACCTGGTTTTGATAATATGAGGATCAACAAAGTCTCGAGACACTTGCTTTTCTTCTTCGGATGCTCTGGAATTCAAACTTGTGTGCATAACGAAATTGCTCAAATCCTTTCTAGATATTTTAAACAGGATGAACTTACCTTGTCGTATCAGCCATTCAATTCGGTTTATGAGTGTAGTTCTATTAAATCGGTCGCCATATCTTCAAAAACATTTAAAATTAAATTCGATCATGGGTTGACGACGCGGGCACGGGTTGTAACGTGGCCTATCGACGATTTCAAATTGTTGTTTTTCAATCGACGCACGAGGTAGAAACAAATGTGGGATGAAGAATTAAATGGTTTATTAAATGTCAGAATCTGATCATATCTTATGTCGAAAACATCCCATCGTTTTTCTAGTCCAGTTTGTGAGTCAAGGGTCGAGATTCTGCTTCGAGCACTTTTTGTTCATATCTTCTTGCAAAATATCCAACGTTGGTCGATATTTTCGTACAGATATGATGTGGCAAGGCTGACCTAGAGGTGTGACTAGGACACATGAAACCTTAAGATGACTCGAGATGAAACTAGGCCGTACGAAACCCTTACATGAAAATGACACATGGCACTTGAGACCGGTGTCTTCATTTACTCATGTTAATTGGAATTGAGACTTTCTTTAAGATACACGTTATAAAACCCGATCCTATCCTGCTGACGCCAAAAAGTATCAAGGATTGACGATCGACGATAAACCAACCCAAGTTCTCTCAGATCGACTCTCTCGAAAAAGTCTCGATGCCGAAAGTGTATCAAGGATCGATGATCGACGATATGTTTATCGCAGACAAAAATGATTTTTTAACCTTCTAGATTTCCCCGACCCCAATAAATAGTATTAGTCATTGGCTATCGGTGATTTGTTTACGTCTTTTGTCAATGTCTATCCTTCTTGTATTTTTCCAACGTCGATGGGGATCGACTATCTCCTTAATTTTTCGTGGTGAATAACTTATGAAAACCAACTCCGCCTTCTACCGAAACCGATGATGCATCAACGATCGATGACTATTATACATGTGTGGCCACTTACCTACTTGAATTTTTTCGACGTCGAACACAAGCGCGTTAGGTGAAATGTTATTTGTAGATTCTTAGTTAGGATGTCAAGTTCTTTTAGACACAATTTTTCATGTAACAATTTCAAACAACCTAACTTGATTGATAAGAGTCATGAAAACAAAACAAAATAAACCATCTCCCCCATGTGAACTCAATTTAGATAGTAAAAGAAAACAAGTGGTACCCAAAAAATGATAAAATTTCATCAGGCTTTTAGGGTGTGTTGAGAACTCAACAAATAGTGATTTACTGGGTGAAATAATAATCTTTGTTCCTTCCCCGGTCTTAGCTGATGCAGAAGTTGGTTAAGAACCTAGCTGGTTTTGTTTTTATCAGAGTCTCTTCTATCCTTGCATTTAAAATTCCCCTGGTTCGTGAATTTGGGCCCGCCTGTGGGGTTTCAACCTTTATTCCACCTTCGTTCCCTTTGACCATGAACCACACCCCCTTTTGACAAGAGTATATTAAAGAATTCACTGGCACCAGGACTTTTAGTTATCATCATTCACTTGTTGTTGTGTTTCTCTACTTCTAGCGAGCGTCCATAGCCCCGATAGAGTCACCCCGATGCCACAGACCTTGCTTTGCTGCTAGCGAGCATCCATAGCCCCAACGAAGTTATCTACATACCCTCTCCTACTTCATTCTCATTTGGTATAATTGATTTATTTTGGCAAAGATGCCATGAGCGAGTGGCAGAGGAGGACGTATGTTATCTACAAGATAAGGTGGTTAAGGTAAAAAATTTCCTAGCTCTGTCTTAAGGTACATGTGGTCCTCTCCAACTTACCATATTTCCCTTTAGGTTTTACCATACCACCAGGTGGACACTTCATCATTTTCCAAGGTGGTTTATACGCAAAGATCAAATACAAAACTCTTTTAAGAAAAATGCATTTTTTCCAACGTTTCTTGTGTTTCATGTAAGCACAAGTCAGGGACAAAGTTCGCTACACTGTATTGATTAAGGTCAACCAATGCCTTGTGGAACACAACTTTATTGCACAAAAATACCACACAAAATAAAAACATAAATAAAGGACTCTGCAATCAACCTTCCTACACCTACAATATAAAATAACATGAAAACATACACAATTTTTATTTATTTTTAACAGAAATATTGTTTTAGGGCCTGGCCAATCATAAGCGTTGGCCCTTGAACAAGTTTTGGGAGATCCTTGTTCAAGTTTGACCTATTTTGGGACTTCGATAGCCTATCGAAGGTGGAGCGCAAGACGAAGAGGATATCGCGGGATCTTAGCCCCTTCTTAGGGATTTTTGCATTTTGGAATTATGTAATGGGTATGGGAAGGTCGGTCGATGGGTTTACCCATGCTTAGGCCCACTTTTGTATTATATATATATATATATATATATATATATATATATAGAATCTAGGCAATGTAGAAGGTATTAGTGATCGATCTATGTGGTTGAAGGATTGTAAGTGCTCTGTGCATACTGTGTAAGACTGGTAAGGCTAAGTGTAAGGGAGTGTAAGAGATCGAGAAGAGGATTTGTGCTAAACCTAACTCGGGGAAGGAGGATCTAGTGAAGTGTGCATATCTCCTGTCCTATGCGGAGTAGGGTTTTCAGGCTCTGTGCATGTAATTTATTAATAGAATATAATAGAAGAGAATAAGATTTGGTGGACGTAGCCCCAGGGGGGCGTGAATCACATATATGATGTGTTTCTTTTCTTTGTGCAATGTATTGATGTGTTTAAGTGTGACTTGCTATGATATAGATGAATTTTAGATAGAACTGATGTTGCTTTGTGCTTAATAAGGAGAATGAAGGTTAGATATGAACTATACGAGTATGCTTACTGCCTGAATCTGTTATATCTATTGTGTTCCTTTTATGCTAAGTGCTATTAGATGTGGATCAAGTTGAATACTGCGATTCTCAGGAATTAGGGTTTGTCTGCACTGTTACTAAGAACTGAATATTGATGAATTCTTACTGCTAAGTGCTCTGTTAAATGTTAGAATCATAGATCTATGTCCTAGCTAAGGTTGCATACATCTTATTCCTACAACCACCCCCGCCTCTACCTTGGGTGAGTCCTGCAGGTGATGCCAAAAGGGCCAATAGTTAGGGTTTTTTTGGTGCTCTATTGTAGTGTTGAACCCTGGGTCTACCCCTGTGCCAACAAATGGTTCTGATGCCAGGACCTAAAACTGTGATTGCTGGGAACTAAGAAAGAAGAAGCTTTGTGCAAAGATCCAACCTGAAATTGTGAAAGATCTGTGCGTAGATATGTCACTCTAGTGAACAGTACTCTACCTGGTTTTTGAAGCTCTATTCTAAAGAAAAGAAGTTTGATCTGAAGAAAAGAGGTAAGATCTGAACACTTTGTGCTCTGATAAAGGTAATAATAGTGAAAAGTTTTAGATCTAGAATCTTTGTGCTCTGTAGAAGTAAGATTAGTGGAAATTTTTGTTTCTAAAACTATGGATCTGGGCATGTTTGATAAGATTTGACCTAGCCTAGAAACTAGGGCATTGACAGACGAAAGAAGATTTTATATGAGTAGATATGATAATAATAGTGAAATATATGTTATACCTATGCATATAAAGAATGTTTGGACAAACGAAAGGACGTAGGACCCTAGAAATAATTTTTTGTAGGTTAGATACTATGATCCTAGCATGTAGTACAAGAGAGGCTGGGGAGAATTTAAAATAAAGAAAGGATTAACCCTTTGCTACAGTTGCAGAAAACTAGGACATCTTCCTAAGGAATGCCCTGGAAGAAGACCTGGTTGCCTCTGTTGCAAAGCTATGGACCATGAAGTATTGGATTTCCCTAGAATGGTTGCTAACGTTGAAAGAATGAATATGAACCACGAAAACCCTAAGGCAGATCCAGAAACTGATATTATGACAGAACCCCAGAAAGAATCAGAAAACATATTGTTACAGATGCAAGAAACCCTGAACAACCACCGATATGTCAGCTTATCAGAGTTCTTTAAAGAAAAAGAATGCATAGAAGCAAGAATAGGAGACTTCGACATTGACTATGCTTTGGATGAAGAAACACAGATGAATATTATGACAGAAAGAACTTAGGAAACTTTAGGGGAGCCTGTTATGATTCCTTCATTGGGAGGAATAGGACTATTTAGAGGAATGTTGATAAACCTATATGGAAAGCTTACCCAGATATCTATGAGTGCCAATGGAACTTCGATAGAGGAAGAATTTGAAGTTGTTAAATTTATTGAGGACAATGCTCCATTTTATATGTTGCTTGGAAAACCTTGGATTGAAAGAGATCAGGATAGAAGGAAAGAAAAAGAAGTCTTAGAACAGAAGAAGCAAGAGTTAAAATATTTCATGACTAGGAGGATCACGCACTTGATTAAAGAAAATGAGAAAAGATCAAAGCCATTTGAAACCAAAGAATTTGATTTCGAAGTTGCAAGAATACCAAAGGACTCCCAGAAGATTGCAGTACCTATTCCATATACACATGAAGTATTACCCCTGATTTCTAAGAAAGAATCTCAACAGTGCGAAGTTACTATGCCAAAAGAAGATAAGAATTAGAATGGAAAAAGGAATACCGAGATAAAACTCACTGGGAAAAAGGATAGAAAGCTAAGTAAGAAAAGAGCCAAGATTGAAAAGTTACAAAAGATTCCAGAGGAAACTTCGCGGAAAGAAAATTTGAAAAAACGGAACTTCGTCGGGATATCAGAACAACGTCACATGGAACTTCACCATGGCGAATCAATATAACCGTTGGCAATAGTATATCCATTAGAATGACTCCCCAAATGGGAAGAAAGGCATTAATGGTGAGAAAAATCACCACCAGACCATTGGGACCGCATCGTAATGGACAGAACTGAGTTAATGAAGGCTTCTTACCCGTTGCCAGAGATCCATTAACAAGTATCTATTTATCTCGTCGCGCCACGCACCGAGAACACTTTTTACTAACTGTGAATTTGAGCCCGCAGATTAGTTGATTTTCACACATTTATCATCGTGCTTTTACCATCTATCCCATTATATTGAGAGATTACTCTTCGAACCCGAGACTTTCAACCCCAAGCATGTATGTCGGATGAGTTCAACACTGTAGAGAAAATTGTCGAGGAATTTCTCATTGACCTCATGACCGAAATAGTAATGTCGATGTCTAAAAGTATACAAGCATCATCGACGATAGGACTGCAAGCCTCTTCGTCGACTGCTCGTAGATTGGGGCCATCCGGACTAACAGTAGAGAAGAGAACCAAGCACAGAGACAACCTAGCCAACATGAAGTTGATTCCATCTATATTACCTGACTATATCTTGCCTCTAGTTGGCGCGGTAAGTCGTGATAGAATTCCAAGAGACTTCGAGTACACCATCGTTATTGTGTACCTCCCAAAGGGGATACGTGTAGTAAGAGTACAATAGAACAAGATCGCAGCATTGAAGTTCAGTGACTTCAACCTCGGAGATCGCAAGAACCACAACATGCTCGCCCTGTATAAATACCTAACCAAGACAAAGGGAAATAACTCAAATATAGTCCCCCAGTCATGGATGATGAACCTCGTGCATTCCACCTTGTTAAATGTCATGAAAATCCCCCACTTTGGAAGGCATCAAGAATTCAACACCTGTGTCAAGCTACTACTGTCGTGTTACCATGGTTGTTAATTATGGCTAAACCATTGTATTACAATCGATCTGATGTTGATCCATAGGATCATAGGGTTGAGTATGCAAGGACCTGACCCATGGGAGTTCTACCCAAGAAAAACCACAGATCGTGCACTAGCACAGAAGAGTAAGGACACATACAACGATATCGAGAAGGGGAAATGAGGATACAAGGTAGCCTCCATCCAGAATGGCGCAGTGCACCTAGCATGTTAGTTTATAGCTGGAAATTTGGTACACAAGAATTGACCCACACAGGTCACGGGTTTTGTCATCGACCTCACAGGGAAGTGTGTAGAAAGCTTACAGATGAACTGGGTGAAGTACCTAGTCAATCAACTCGAACTAGACTATCGCGAAGCGCAGGATCAGGGCTATGAGTTTCACTTCAGCTGGCTCCTGATCCTCATCTCCTTTGTTTCCTTGGAGATGCCATAAGGTGTGACCTTCCCGGACATCCAGCCATTTGAGTCGCTTGACGCGAAGTTCACTACACTTTGGTATTCAAGTGATATGAACAAACAATAGAAGTCGAACGTTGTTTTTCATACATATTACCTTCAGCTGAAGAGAGCCATCGAAGTAGAGCCTCACATGACTCCAAACACCTTATAGAGGTTCCGACCCCTAATGAAATTCAGCACATATCGACATTTCATTTACATAACAGCGTGAGCCGATGAACATAAGGAGCAGATCCAATTGTACTACAAACTTACGGAAGAGGACCTGGAGGACATCACTAAGTACTGGTCCGCAGATCTCCTTATCCCCACTGACCCTGTAGAGATTTTTGATCCTGAATTGGAGAGATTGGAGACCACTCACAAAGAACAAGACACACATGGAACCAACAGAAGAAAGAAGATTGAGGACGTCCAAGATTTAAGTAGCACCTCAGGGAAGACTGCTTCCATATCACCTGAGCAAGGAGGTGATGACAATGTAGAAGAGATGAAGGACGGAGAAGATGAACAAAATAAAGTAAAAGTAACACGGCCCAAAGACGAGGCTGACCCCTTGAAGAAGAGGAAGGTTTCTCCCCTGAAACCTTCTTCCCGGAAGAAATCAAGAGCCACCATGACCAAGATGCAGACTGCACTTACTCCTGATCACTTTTATTTCATCATAGAAAATGACGCTTCACTGGAAATCGCGAAGAAACAAGAAGCTAAGCAGGAGGAAATGTATGATATAATTGAGGTCAAACTCCAAGGGGTACAGTAGGCTCTTCAGTCCAGTCGCGTAGTCTCCACTGCACCCTTGCCATTAGGAGAACAAGAGTCGGATGATGAGCCAGCCCAACTCTGCCTACTAGCAGATGCAACTGAATCTCTGCTTTGACGAGAACAAGAAGAAACAAAACAAGCCACCTGGGCTTTGAAGAAAGTACAAGGAGTACTTGTAGAACAACGCCGAGTTTCAGAGCAGGAGAAGATTGCTCTCCAGACAAATTTTGATTCGGAGAAAGCGCAAATGCAGTAAGAAAAGGAACAGTTGCTCGCAGGGCAACTCAAGGTAAAAGAAGAATTCAAAAGAGCACTTCGCTCTACGAAAGGCTTAGAGCCATCAGAAGAAGACCGGGCTGAGAATCAAGTAGATAAGCTCACGAAATCCATCCAGCATCTACAACAAAGAATAGCATATTTAGAGCTCCGCACAGTGCCCAACACTCCGCAGGATGTAAGAGATAAAAGAGAAGCAACTGCTTGGAGCACAGTTGAGAGAATAAAGGATTTTTCCATGGAGTGAAAGCAACTCATCGATCATAGTTCCCATACTTATGAGAAAATCACTGAGAATGAATAACTAAAGGCACTGGATTTGCACCTCCAGGAGGTGAAGCAACAAGCAGAAACAATACAGGGGTAGTTGAAGCCCATTTCGGCTGTTGAAAGAATGAAGCGAGCCCAGGAGCAGTGCACTTCCCAACAGTAGGTTCAAACCGTTCAGAGCAAAGTCATGGAAGTGACTCAAAGGGTCCAACCTATACAGGATGAGTCTTACCAACTGTTCACAGAAATCGAAGGCTGAGGAGTGGAACTGGAGCAAGTTGTCACTACAACTGAACAACACCTCGAAGGACCTATCAACGAAGTAGTCATATAAGAGTTCACTAAACAGGAGTTTGTGGCACAACAACAAGTCGAAGCAACTCGAGCCAAGCTCGAGGATTTTGAAGCAGAACTACCTAGACCAGAGTGACTCGGGATGAGTCACAGGTGAGTGTTGGGGGCTTGTTGGCCTTTGACCAAGTTTTGGGAGATCCTTGGTCAAGTTTGACCTATTTTGGGACTTCAACAACCTATCAAAGGTGGAGCACAAGACAAAGAGGAGATCACGGGATCTCGACCCCTTCTTAGGGATTTTTAGGTTTTGGGATTATGTAATGGGTATGGGATGGTCGGCCCATGGGTTTACCCATGCCCAGGCCCACTTTTGTAATACATATATAGAAGCTAGGCGATGTAGAAGGTAGTAGTGATCGATCTATGTGATCGAAGGATTGCAAGTGCTTTGTGCATACTATGTAAGACTAGTAAGGATAAGTGTAAGGGACTGTAAGAGATCGAGAGGAGGCTTTGTGCTAAACCTAACTCGAGGAAGGAGGATCTAGAAAAGTGCGCAGATCTCCTGTCCTATGCGGAGTAGGGTTTTGAGGCTTTTTGCATGTCACTGATTAACATAATATAATAGAAGAGAATAAGATTTGGTGGACATAGCCCCGGGGGGGTGAACCATGTATATGTTGTGTTTCTCTTCTTTGTGCAATGTATTGATGTGTTTAAGTGTGACTTTCTATGATATAGATGAATGTTAGATAGAACTGATGTTGCTTTGTGCTTAATAAGGAGAATGAAGGTTAGATATGACCTATACAAGTATGCTTAGTGCCTGAATCTTCTAGATCTAATGTGTTCCTTTTATGCTAAGTGTTATTAGATGTGGATATAGTTGAATACTGTGATGCTATGTAATTAGGGTTTGTCTGTGTTGTTACTAAGAACTGAATATTGATGAATGTTTACTAATAAGTGATCTGTTAAATGTTAGAATCACAGATATCTGTCCTGGCCAAGGTTGCAGACATTTGAGTCCTGCAACCACCCCTGCCTCTACCTTGGGTGAGACTTCATCTGCTTCTCAGGTGATGCCAAAAGGGCCGATAGTTAGGGTTTTGTTGGTGCGTTGTTGTAGTGTTGAACCCTAGGTCTGCCCCTGTGCCAACAAATAGGAGGGCGATGATTTCCCCCCTCATATTTTGCAACCGATACGTGCCTGTCCCAATTTTATCAGCTACCTAGAAAGTTCTAAGCCATAGATTCTGAAGCTTTGAATGTTTTCCCTTCGGTTAATTTTCTCTATCCCATTTCAGGACTAAGTCTCCTACTTCAAAATTATTCTCTCTGGCCTTATTATTGTCAAACCACCTTTTAACTATCTGCTGATGAGCAATGGAATTTGATTTTTCTTTATCCCTTTATTCTTCCAACATGAGGAGGGTATCAATTCTTTGTTGAATAACTGGTGAGGTTTTCCCTCTAGATCCCTGAGTAAGATGAAGAGATGGAAGATATAGCCCATTTGGGATAATGGCTTCTTGTTTGTATACCAGAAAGTACGGGGAGTTCCCTATAACTTCCTTGGGTGTTACTCTATCTGCCCATAAGGCATTATGAAGTGAACTATGCCAATTCCTCTGATTGTCTGCAACTAGTTTCTTCAATATCCTCACTAGGTTCTTATTGGTTGATTCTGCCACTCCATTCCCTTTTGGATAGAAGTTTGCAGAGTATCTGATTATGATTCCTTTATTTAGAGAAAAATTTGTTAGCAGGGTGGAATAAAAGTAAGTGACATTATAAAAAACAAGAATAGAAGGCATACTGAACCTTGTGATCAGTTGTTGTTCTATGAATTGAATTACCACCTTTTCATTTAAATGAGTTAGAGGGATGGCCTCAGCCCAGTTCGTAAAATAGTTTGTAGCAGTCAGTATGTATCTATGTTATTTTGAAGAAATCGGTGTAATTTCTCCTATGACATCTAACCCTCATTGCTCTAATGGTTTGGATATGGACACTGGTTAGAGTGGTACAGTTTCTCTCTTTTCCCTCCCCGCGCTTATTTGACAAGTTTTGCAGCTTCTAGCGTATGTATGAGTGTCTCTAAACAGAGTAGGCCAGTAATAGTTGGCTCTTATTATCTTGTGAGCATTGGTATTCCCTACAAAGTTTCCACTTGCAGGACCATCATGGATCTACTTGAGAACCTTATCTGCATCTTAACGTTCAATACATCTCAAAAGTACCCCATCATAATTTACACGGAAGAGCACCAAATTTATGAGGAAATATTGTGTCAATTTTAGTCGTAGAGCTCTCCTTTCCTTAGGGTTTAGGTTTTCTGGGTACGTCATGTGATGCAGGAGATAGGTTAGTTCTCCATACCAAGACTCTTACCCTGGGGGAACATATAAAGCTTCACTACACCACAACGCCAATTCATTCTCCCACCCAGAGTCTTCATTTACTTGGTCTTGGGCTTCAGCGGCCAGTTTACAGAATCCATTTCCCTTAACCAGTTTGTCAGGTTTTATATCTAGATAAAATTCTTAGACAACTATCATCCAATTTCCTCTCCTTTCCCCCATCTCCTGTTGAGTGAATAGGGATCAGACTGCGGGATGAGGCACAATAACTTTGGTGTGATTTTTTAGGATGTAAGATCTGAAATGTTTTATTGCTTTGTATATTGCATAAGCATGTTTTTCTATAGTAGGGTAATTCAGTTCGGCCCCTTGGAGATTATTGCTCATAAATTAAACTGGGGCCTCATTGCTGTCATCATCCTTCTGAATCAATACTGTAGCTAAAGATTGGTCGGAGGAAAAATTATAGAGGAAACAATCTTTGCTAAAGTCGGGACTTTACAACACTGGAGCTTGAGATATTGGAGTCTTAATATTGCTGAAAGAATTTTTTCATTTGTCATCCCTCTTAAATTCAACATCCTTGTAGATCAATTTTTGTAAGGGTTTGATATTTTCAGTGAAGTCAGGGGTGAAGTTCCTCACAAAATTTATTTTCCCAAATAAGGACTGCATAGCCTTTTTATTGTGGGGTGAGGGAAGCTAAGTTATTTCCTTAATTCATTATGGGTCTATGCGAATTCATCCTTGAGATATAATATGACCTAGTAATTTCCCTTCTTCGACACTCAAGATGGTTTTCTTAGGATTTAGCGATATACTGTATTTTCTACATCTTTCAAAAATCTGGGTTAGATGTTGGATGTGATATTCTCTATTCTTTCAATACACAGTTACGTCATCCAAATAGACTACTACACACTTGTTGATCAATCCCCAAAAATCTACATCCATGGCCCTCTAGAAAGTTTCCCATACATTAATTAACCCAAAGGGCATGCGTTTATAAGAAAAGGTTCCCCACTTGGTGTTAGGTTATGAAAAAGGTATAAATATCTTCCTTTTTCCCACATTTCATGATATCATCTTGATTGAATTTTCGATTATTTAGGAACAAATAGAATAGAAAATGAATAATATACTCTTTAGCGTTATTGTTGAAGTTAGATTACATAGATCCTAAATATGATTGGAATTGTCTGGTTTTATTACAGGATTGGTTAAATATTGTCAAACCCAAGATAGCAAAGGAAATCTTGAAGATGCGCAAGCTATTGGAGGTTGAAGACTTTATGGCACAAGGCAGTTTTGAAGATGATCAAGTTTCTTATATTGTAATAGTAAAGAAATCCTGAGGATCTCTTGATCCTCAGGATAGCTTAATTTACCCAGATTATTGTAATATATAAGGGGTAAATAGATCTTGAAAAAGAGTAGAAGAATTGCACCCAAGAACTCAGAACTTAGAATTGCTATGCGTTAGCAATTTTTGTAAAATGTTGTACCATCTATGAAATCAATAGAAGCTTTGAGCGGTTTTACCATTTCTATATACTGAATTTCAAATAGCGGTGCTTCTAAGGACCAAGGGCCCAGTTCGAAGGAGCTATTGTTCGACCTGTAATTGTATCAGTTCAATTTATGTTTTGTGTTTCGATTATCTTTTACAATTGTTAAATGAATGCATAAGTGTGTTGATGATTTCATGTCAATTGCAAGAGATAGATATTCCCTGAAGCATTGGATGATTGTTGCTCCAATTCCTATTACTGAGATTTGATGCGTGACAGTTCCTCATATGTTCATGTTTGTTGTTCCCTTCACTTAGTTTACATTTGTTGTTCCTTTCACTTAGTTTACATTTGTTGTTCCTTTTACTTAGTTTACATTTGTTGTTCCTTTCCATTAGAATATAGTTGTTGTTCCTTTCAATAGAAATACGATTGTTGTCTCTTTTTGACTTGATTACAGTCTCTGTTTCTTTCCATAGATAGAGTAATTCGCCTTTTTCTTTCCAGCAATTTGATTCATAATAATAGTCATTTCTACAAGTCTTTATCTAGATTCAATTACTGCTCTTAAAATGAATTCAATAGATTAATCAGTTCCTTTCCATTGCACAGCCTTAGATTTCAATTCCTAGAATCTTTAATGAATGTTTGAGGAACTTGATTGTTGATAAACTCGGATTTTCTTTCACTACACGATTTTAGCCTCTACGAGCTATCTGCATAGACTTTGTCGATATTCTTTGAGATAAAAGACGAATCCTCGGGTTGATAAATTAATGTTAAAATAAGGATTTTTTAGACATCTTTAGAGCCCGACACTTGGTTCAGAAGGTAGTTTTCAATTGGTCTTCCTATGAAACTAGAACCTGGTTGTAACTTGAAAAATCATCTAACAGGGAGAAAATCTCAGCACCAGACACAGTCTGCAAGAGATGTTCCATCGGTGGGACTGGGTAGTTATCCTTTTCTGATGCTCTGTTGAGGTTTCTAAAATACACACATAGGTGGATTTCCCCAAACGTTTTCCTGACCGGAACCAAATTTGCTACCCAGGCAGAGTGTCTAACTTGAAAGATAATTTTAGCATCTAGTAATTTATTTAAATCTTGCCACATGAGGGGTTCCAGAGATGGGTGATACTTTTGGAGCTTATGTTGGAAGGGTTTTACTCCAGGTTTTAACGAGATTGTGTGTTGGATAATGCGAGTGTCATAATTTTTCATATCTCGATAGGACCACGCAAAAACATCTTGATATTCCTTGAAAAGTTTGATATGGGCTTTCCTTTCTTATTTAGACACTGTCTTGCCTAGATTTATATTTTTAGGGTTTTACGAGGTTTCTAGGTTTATATTCTCGTACATGGGACACGAGCTGCCTGTCTTTGTGTTTGTTGACCCTTTAAATCTTTCCCTTAAGTCAAATATATTCTCCAAATTGGCTACCCCTTTCGGTATTGTGTGAAACTTTGGTTAGATATTAGAGTTATTTGTTTCACCTATTTGTTCATGGAAATCAGTTTCTACTAACTTCTCTTGGAATACTTCATCATCAATAGCCATATATTTAAAATTTTCTTGATTGGTTAGGAATTTTATAATATGTTCATCTCCTTCAAAGACCTTCCAATTAGAAATATTTTTGGGCACTGATGGTTTGTAGATTAGTTCCACAGTGAACCTGGAGGCTTAATAGTCTTCCAAAGGGGACATCCTCGAAGCAGCAATGGCTATGGAATCAACAAGAGTATCATTTGTTCTGGGGATCAATGTAACATTAAAGGCTACAAAATTTTCTATTAGCATGTGCACTTCCTATTGATAATTCCTCAGATGGGGAGAGTTGCAATGTATAGTATTCTTTACTTGCCTAATGATAATTTCAGATTCCCCAGAAACATTTAGTTCTTTAACGTTTAAGTCTATGGATTTATTTAGTCCTTGCACTAAAGATTCATACTCTGCAGTATTATTAGTGCATTCAAATTCTAGTCTATAGGACAGGAAATTGTGTTTCCCCTTTGGGTCAATGAGAATACATCCTTCTCACGAACCTTCTTGCGATTTAGACCCATCAAAGTATAGGGTCCAAAATTGTGAGAGAAAATCATCAGCTTCTCCATGCCTACTAACTTCCTCCTCTATTCCTACTTTGTCTTTGGTTTCCAACAGAGGTTCTTGACAGAAGAGGGTTTCTTCCACCGCCACCAGTATATTTTCTTGAGAAGAATTCATTTCAGAGTTTTGAGTAAGAGGCATTTTAGATGAGAGAGGGGAGAAATTGCCGAAATTAGAATCGCAGGAGTAGTTTCCTAGCACAAGGAAATCTTTCGACGAGAGTTTGTTGAAGGATTCTAAATTAGTGACAATATGTTTGAGGTACCTTTCCCTATTGTTCATAATCATGTTTTCATGTCCCTTTAATGGAAACCAGAGGTGAGTTCAATCCATGCTAAAGTATCCATTCAACTTCTCTGACCAATATCGACCTAGTAGCATTCCATAAGCTTCTAGTATATCCACTACAATGATATCAATCACTTGAACAAATTTTGGGTGTGTATCCATTCTGATCATGACATCCTTGAGTTCTCCAATAACTTTTACCTGAGTTATGTCTATTTGTATAACATGTTTATCACTTTTGAGTGGAACTCCATTTAATTTCTTGCAGATAGATAATAGCATGACATTAGAGGATGCCCCTAAGTCAACTAAACAATTATGGAGGTTTATGTTGAAGACTTCAAACGTTAAAAGGAATGATGGGACAAAATAATTTCCTTTTTTATCTACAAAGAAAGCGTCCACATTTGGTTTATTTTTTAGATCTGTGGGAGCTGGATTTTCCCCTTGGTCAGTTCTTGTTATAGGGGTTTCTACTGACTTCAAGGCTTGTAACAGAAAGTCCTTTTACTGGGGAATTATACACATGTCCATGACCGATACATTTGCCTTCAATATTTTTAAATATTCTACTACGTTGTAGTCTAGCTTGGGTGATTCTCGTGTATGGATGTTTATAGGATTTCTTTGGGAGACAAAAGGTGCTTTTGGGTGATCAGTTGTTTGTTTTCCTCTTGAATTTTGGGCAATGGTAAGGTCATTTGAGACCGGTTGACCCCTACTTCGTGTTTGCATGGCCAGCACTACAGCAGGTGGTTCTTGAACCTCAAATATATCAACAGAAGGAATTTGCAAGTCATGATCCCAAAGCAACATGGTTGTTTCTTATGGCAAGTCAACTTCCTCCTAATCAAAAATATTCACCGTTGAGTCACTTGATTGTTCGGTAAGGGAAACTTCATCTAGGAACCGATTGGCCATCAAATTCATGGCATGCACCCATTGTGGATAGTCTCTTTCAGAATGTTTCTCTTGATGATAGGTACAGAAAGAGTCGGATGCTACATTGCCCAGGTCGATGTTTAAGTTGGTCGGGGGAGGTTCAATTGATTTAAAGAGTGGGTTTCTTTTAAAAACGGGTTTATAAGGCCTTTGTCCTTGGTTTCTTTCCCCTGCACTTCTTTTCATGTCCATGATTTCATTTGACAATTTCTTTATCATCTGTTGTAGGTCTTCTATGTCTCCACTTCCCTTTTCGGGACCTTGTTATGTTTGTTTCCTTGGGGGTATAGTCAATAAGAGTCCTCTCCTGGGTGGAGGTTGAGCTTCCTTCTTAACCAATGATACCTAGCCCTCTTTACATCCCTTCATTTGGAATTCAATTGTTTTGGCTTCCTCAAAATTCTCAGCTAGGGTAAGCTTGGCAACTCTTTTTACAAACATGGAAAATAGAAGCAAGGAGAGAATTAACATATATTTCAATTTGCAATTCTTGAGTGGGTTTAGATTCGGGTTGAAATTTGTTTAGGATAGTGGTAAATAATTGATTGAAATCTTTAAGATTTTCATTTGAACTCATGGTGGCGGTGAACAGTTCAACCATTAAATCTCCTGAAGTGGTTTCTTCTACAAATTTGTCTAAAAAATCTTTTTGAAACTTCGTCCAACTCGTTATAGACCCTACATGAAAGTTAAAATACCATGAGGAAGAAAAATTCTCAAAGTTATAAGGAAAAATCCTACATACTACGTCCTCATGTTTGACATTCATCAGTCTAATAGCTAGTATGAAATTTTTAATATGGTCTTCAGGCAATATGGAGGTTTCAGGGTCAAACTTAGGAAGTAACATTTATGGATGTCGAGGAAGGTTATGTACCCATCTGGGGATTTCCAGGGCATCTATGGCCAACCAAGGTTGATTTCTTTGAGGTGAGTTTCCGCTTTCTTCATTATGATCATTGTTATCCTCCATGTCCTTTGACTCTAAAGCTGAGCGATCCGAGTTAAACCCTTCCTCGTTAGATTCAAAATCATCGGGCTCAGAGTAGTTACCAGCTGGTGTTTTGGGGATCATATTAAGGGGATGTTCAATTTTGGTGAGGGAGAAATATATCAGGTCTTCTACTGTGTGAACAAAAACCTGGTCGGGGGTGTTGACCATTGGTCTACTTACTTGTCTTCTATGAGGAAGTAATAGAGCTAAGGTTAATGATCCAATTTGTTGGGTGTAAGCTCTTGTCATTATTTTGAACTAGTTCAACTCCTCGTGGGGAAGAGCATAAGGTATTTCAGGGAATAAAGTTGCTTCCTCTTTCTGGGGTGAGTTACTTGTTTCAGGAGTGCAGAGTGTGTGTGGGATTTCTTGAGAATGCCTAGCCATGCATGTGGGCTTTTTTGAATATGTAGGCTATGCGAAATATTATATCAGAAATATTGTTAGCCATTCATTCACAGACCCTCCTTCTAGTGCCAATTCTATTGAGGGATCTTATATCCCTTTAACTCAAAAACAAGAACCAAACCCGCCACAGAGGCCTAATTAGACTCTGCAACATTTGATGGTGGAATGGTTTTCCAGATATTTCAATCCAACCAATTTATCGATGGGATTTACGTAATGATTTACAAGATATCTTCTTGTGAAAGTTCCTCCTTCAGTTTAAACGCTCTTTTTTTTGTCTTTTCTTTTATTAGATAGGTTTGATCAAAATATGTGTGCTGGTATAAACCAACTGGTAAAAAAAGGGGGGGGAGGTTCTTAACTACTGAAGAAGGTTGAGCTTGGAATAACCCTTGTGCTCAAGCATGAAAACAAAGATATTCACACATGTGACAAGCCTAGTACTAATACATTAACTTGTTGGAATTTCAATTATTGACTGAGATACAATTATCGAAAGAAGACATACATGCAATAAAATGATGGCAATAAAAATAGTTTCCTTAGCTCTAACATTAATCGTATATTAACACAACGATTTTATTTCATCATTAGAGACAAGAACTACAAGAAAAAATATTGAAACAACTAAATTATCAATACAATCATAAAATATTACTCATTACAACATCCATTCATGAGATAAAGTCAGAAATAATTCATCCTCAAATCCAATCACACAATGCCTTTGATGAAAAAAACAGAAGTTTGTCTCTAGTCCTAAACAAAACTTCTCAATTAAGTTAGTTCGGAAATAGTTCTTTACAATTCCGAAAATGAGAGTCTTTGCCAAAACCATCAACCCTTTACTAAAAGGTCAATCCTCTTATTTATAATGAATCATTAACTAAAAAATAACTACTACAAGTGCAAGCTAAGTAAAACAAAATATCGCCACATGGTGATTTCATCTCTCTGTCTTCTAAGAATCATCAAATAGTTTTACTGAAGTGGATGACTCTTCTCATACTCTAACCATTTGACGAAGAGTTCCTTGCATGTGTTGGCATACGGGAACCTATGTTGGTCCATTGGGGCTGAAAGAATTTCTTTCACTTCTATTGCCCATGCTCGGTACTTGACTATTTTGACACCTAACCAATGAAAAACTGCTCGAGCCTTGATCGAACACTCCATGAACCGTTGTACTTGACTTGGCACCATGCTCATCACCTTTACTATCTCTGATGTCCATGTCGAGTCTTGCTCTGCATGTTTCTTGACTCTGTCATGCAGATCGACAAAGTCCTCAGGTGAAGAGAATTCTGGGAGGTTGATGTCTTTCATCTCTCAATTAACCTTTTCCCAGCTCTTTTCACAAATGACCCATTTCTCCTGAATCTCATGCTGAGGTTCCTGGGCCATTTTCACCAAGTATTCAGCCACTTTCTTGATCCGATCTATGTTGTTGTTCCTCATCACCCGAATGTCGTGCTCTTCGACGTCTCTTCCCTTTTGAATCATGCTGATGTAATCAATCATTTCTACTGCTTGGTGAGCCTTCTCATACTAACTTTCCATTTCCTTGTAGGTCTCTAGTGCCATAAGGGTGTCTTCTTGGAAATCAACTATACCTGTAGTGAAAAGGTGTCGTTCATTCATGAATTGGTCATAGGCATATTGAAACTCACTTCTCAAGAACATCGTGGCCTGTGTGGAGTCTTGATAGTATTTTTCCAAATGGTGCAGATGCTCCAAATCCTTAAGTGAAATGAACAACTCCTTTTCAGCCCTTCTTTCTCTATCCAATGTGACATTTGTGATAGCCATCCATGTGTCGATAAGCTCGGATGTCTTGGCGTGTTCTGTGCTGAGAAGATTCTCCTTTGTGGTGATGAAAATCTAACTATCCAATGTAAGCCTCCTCTTCTTAGTGGTTCTCTTCATAATGTCTTTTCTCTTTCGGTCATAGGTGATTGCTTGTATATCGACGACCTCATCAACTCATTCAGGGATTTGTTGTTCTCCCCAGGTTAGAGTGTTTCCCAGGCTCTTGACTGTGTGTACCTATTCTAGGATGGGATACTGAACTTATTCCATATGTCCTTATGGCTCGGCCTTCATTTGTTTCTCACCGACTGGTGAAGTATCGACCAAAACTGAAGCACCGGGGTAGGTTCAATACTTACTTGGTAATTAGATGTCGATGTGCCAATTTCTTGTTGTGGAAATTTCTCTTTCTATCCTCCTGATCCCATTTCATCCCTCACTATGTCCATTGGGGTTCCTGGAAGGTCGAGTAGCTCAGTGTCTAGGGAACTTTCGACCTCATGGTCGCTCTGTGGAAGGCTTTGAATTGGAGCATCGGGAGCTAGGGTAGATGCTCTCTCAGGTTCCTTTTTCTCTGTAATCTACACTGGAGTCACCATGGAAACCTCCAAAATATCCTCATCATCATAGATGGTTATCAAGTCGAACAAGGGGTTAGGTACACTTTTCCTACCCAATTTCTTTGATATTTCAGGTTGGGTTGAAATTCCTCCTGGTGCTCTGATTTGCGGTGATGGAACTTCAGGGTTTTTGGGCCCGATGATTTATTCAATTTGTATTGGTTCTAAGCCACTTGGCTCTCCTCTACTTACAATTGGGTCGTCAATGGGGATCCTTGACATATCTATGAGGTCAGGATTATTCTTTAATTGGTCAATGATTCTTTGCACCCCTTCTAGCAAGAGAAACCCTCTTCTTTGGGCCTTTGTAGTCTTTGTCGCTCTGATCTCTTCCTGAGATTTGAGGGCCTCTTGATCCAACTACTCTATTGTCTCCACTTTTTCATCCATGCTCATGGCCTTGAACCTGGTCATATTAGGGTTGGTCATCCTCTGTACTACCTCTTCCCAGTATTGAGAACACTATGTGAAAATTTCATCCTCAAATCTATCATGCGCATATGGCCAACACGATGATACTTGTGAAGCATGTTGGAGGACCAGGCCTTTAAGTTTGTGCTTGTGGAATCGGCCTTTCAGGGACCTAAATTCAATTTGGATCAACCCTTCTTGTTTGCCTTGAGAAGCTTCCTTTACAAGATAAAATCCCACATGGAAACAGTAGGGTATGAAAGCCTGCTTCTTCTCCTTGAATAGTGTGGCGTTATAACCCTATAGGATGGTATAATAGCACATTTATCCTACAATGAGCCAGTTTGGGACGTGAGCGAGGAGTAGATGCAGTGCTCTGGAGGCCCCGAACACCCCGATATAGGTTAAGCATTCATCCAAATACCAGTGGCCTACCTGCACTACCATTTTCTTGGTTACTGCGGATAATCTTGGGCATTCCCTTTTAAATATAATAAAATGAATACGAGTGATGAATTCATCTCAGATGAGTGTGTAGGATATTTTGTACATGTTCTCCCAAAGTATGCTGAAATAAACATGAACAAGGAGCTTTGCAACATGTTAGCTTAAATTCATGTCGATGAAGACATTTCTTGCACAGATCACATTGAGAAAGTATGAGGCCACGTGGAAAGTGGGTGCTTCCCCTTCTTTCGGCATCTAAAATTGGTGTACATAGATGCTCAATTGTTTGGAAATTATCACTCCCCAGTTGAAGTTGCTTCTAGAGATCGCCACGATGTATGCCAAGGGCATCCATGGTTCTAAAAAATTGGAGCAATCCTTCTCTCCATACATTCGAGAGATGAGAGCCATCAAGTAGATATATGGCTCCCTCAGGTTGACTGTTCCATACCAGCCACTGATCTGGTTTGTAAAATTTTTATCCTCCTTCCACCATGAGGCCATCAACCGACTGGTGTCATGGAATTCATAGAAATTAACCACGAAGTCTATGTTTAGCCACTCCTCTGGGTCTCTGAGTTTGTAGTACTTCTAGACTTATGTTAGGAGGAAAACTTCGACATACCCTCCTTTCTCATCGTTGATCAAACACTTATGCGGGTCTGTGTGGTCGATTAGCCACGTCAAAACTTCTATGCAAGGGAAAACTAGGGTTTTGTTGGCTACCATGTGATAATATGACCGTCGAATGTTTGGGAACACCTGGTCATCAAGCGCCCTTACATATGGGTCCATGTGTGGCATATACTCTGGGTACTCCTCTCGACTAATTTTATTGAAAAGGTCCCCCCATTATGGGAGAATTAATTTGGATATGGTGCTTTCTTCTATATCACCGAAGGTCGAAGGTTGGATAAGGGCCTTCTTTGTTGAGGTTTTTATGACCGACACTACCCTGGGAGTGTACTCCAACTGTCTCGCAGTACCAGGAGAAGAACCTTCACCTGTTTCAGCTTCCTTTATCTTGAGTGATCTCGTCAAGCATCTGGTGGTTGGCTTTCTCGAAGGAATTTTACCTGCAGCTAGAACATAGTTAGAGACCATGTAAGAAATCAGATGCATATATAAATCATGACCGTCGACTTGACCAACTTGAACACATACCTCTACATATTTTTTAACCTGGTTTTGATAATTTGATGATCAACACAGTCTCAAGACGCTTTCTTTGCTTCTTTGGATGCTTTGGAATTCAAACTTGTGCGCATAATGAAATTGATCAAAGTCATTCTAGAGATGTTAAACAAGATGAAAATACCTTGTTGCATCAACCATTCAATTCGGGTTATGAGTGTAGTTCTATTAAGTATGCCACCAGATCTTCAAAGGCGTTTAAAATTAAATCCGATCATGGTTTGACGACACGGGTGCAGGTTGTAACGTGGCCTATCGACGATTTCCAATTTTTTTTGCTCAATTGGCGCACAAGGTAGAAACAAATGTGGGATGAATCTTTAACTGGTCTATTAAATGTTAGAATCTGATCGTATCTTATGTCAAAAACATCCCATCATTTCACTAGTCCAGTTGGTGAGTTGGGGGTTAGGATTTTGCTTCAAGCACTTTTCGTTGATATCTTCTTGCAAAAGCTCTGACGCCGATCGATCTTTCTGTACAGAGCTGACATGGAAAGGTTGACCTGGAGGTGTGACTAGGAAACATGAAACCTTAAGACGACTTGAGACAAAACTAGGTCGTACAACACCCTTACGTGAAAAAGACACGTGGCACTCAAGACCAACATCTTCATTTACTCGTGTTAATTGGAATCGAGACTTTCTTTAAGATACACGTTCTAAAACTCGATCCTATATTGTCGACGTCGAAAAGTATCAAGCATCAATGATTGGCAATAAACCTACCCAAGTGCTCTCGGATCGACTCTCTCGAAATATTCTCGAGGCCGAAAGTGTATCGAGGATCGATGATCGGCAATATGTTTATTGCAGAAAAAAAATGATTTTTTTAACCCTTCTAGATTTTCCCGACCCCGATAAAGTGCATCGGTCATCGACTATCTTTGATTTCTTTACGGCTTTTGTCAATGTCTATCCTTCCTGTATTTTTTCGTCGCCGATGGGGATCGACTATCTCCTGAATTTTTCGTGGCAAATAACTTTCACAAACCAACTCCACCTCTTACCGAAACTGATTATGCGTCAACGATCAATGACTATTATAAATGTGTGGCCACTTTACCTACTTGGATTTATCCGACATCGAACACAAGTGCGTTAGGTGCAATGTTAGCTGCCAATTCTTAGTTAGGATGTCAAGTTCTTTTAGACACAAGGTTTCATGTAACAAGTTCAAACACCCTATCTTGATTTAGAAGAGTCATGAAAAAAAAACAAAAAAAAACATCCCCCCCATGTGAACTTAATTTAGACAGTAAAAGAAAATAAGTGGTACCCAAAAAATGATAAAATTTCATAAGTATTTTAGGGTGTGTTGAGCGCTCAACAGGTCCCTATTCCTGTAGGTGTAAAGTTATATGTGGATTAGTGTCCAAGACATGAAGAGGAGGAGGACATGTCTTGTGTTCCATATGTGAGTGTGGTTGGAAGTTTGATGTATGCAATGGTTTGTACTAGACCAAAAATTTCAAATGTAGTGGGAGTTTTGAGTAGGTATATGTCAAAACCAACCAAGGAGCATTGGACAATAGTAAAGAGAGTTTTCAGGTATTTGAGTGGCACTACTAGTTATGGATTGTGCTACTAAGGAAGACCAGGTTTGGAAAAAGTGTTGGACATACATGTCTTTGTGGATGTAGACTGGGATAGAGATATGGATTGTAGAATTTCTAGAAGTAGGTAATTTTTTTAACTTGTTGGGAGGAGCAATCAGTTGGATGAGAAAAAGATAGTTTGTAGTGGCACTTTCAACTACAAAAGTTGAATACATGGCAGCCACTCATGAAACCAAGGAATAAGTATGGTTACAAATATTTTGTTCAGGTATTGGGTTGGTACAACAAGATGAAAGGATAGATTTTGACAGCCATAATACAATTTTTTTGGCAAAGAACCCAACTTATCATTCAAAGACAAAGCATATTGATGTTCAATATCACTTTGTGAGAGACATGGTTGAAGAAAGAAGGTGTTTCTTATGAAGGCGAACACTTTGAAGAATGTTGCAAATTCATTAAAAAAAAAATTGATTGTTGAGAAGTTCTCTTGGTGTAGAGGATCTATGGGAATTTCTTCCCTAGATTGTTGACTATGTAACCTTATAACCCCTTGTACGCAAAGAAAACAACAAGTGGGAGAATGTTGGGTATGTGTTATATTCTTTGCATGGATAGATCTAGTGTCTATGTTCCATCGGGAACACATGAGGGTAAGAGGGGGGCAGAGCACCCCATTTCCCAGGGGGTCATAGGGGGTCACAGCGGGAAGGATACCCCCTGCATAGAGGTTAGAGCGAAGCACCCCTGAAATGTTTTTTTTTGCATCCACTTTTGGGCAGTTTTTTGGCACATGGTTTTCTATTTTTGGTTAAGGAATTAGGGTTGTTGACTAATATGGGTTATTAGATTAGGGTTTTGGATGATACATGATCTTATATGTATATTTTATAGTAATCAATCTATGTGTATACGAAAATAGAATATGTTAGTTTTCCCGGTTTTGGTTTCCAAGGGAAAAATCTATGTGTAATGTGTGTATTTTCCATTGTATATTTTCTATTATTTTATTAAAAATATGTTTGCAGTAAATAATTGTATAGGGTTAAATATACACATATATCATGTCCATGTCTTCTACTATTGTATCCTCTTGGATGTTGTGCATGGTATTCATTTTTATCTTTTTTGTGACGAAAATCCTTGTACAGGTGATCTTCTTTGCATCCCAAACATTGGATTGGTGGTCTTCCTATTTTTCACAAGGAGGCCTCCTTCTTGAAATAATCCTTAGCAGGATGATCTTGTTGATTTTAAATTGGGTTGTTTCTATTGAAAGGAATTTTGAATCCCTTCATCCTCTGATCAAACCTTTCTTTCCTCTTATCCTTCCAATATTTCTTCAAATATTCTCTACCCTTGCCTTGCTCATACATGTACTTAACCTTCCTAATTGTTTATGTCAAAGTTATAGGTTCATCACATTGAATCTTGTCCTTATAAAAGGATGGAAGTCCACTCAAAAACCTATGTATATTCACCTTTCCATCCTTGATAAAACCCTCATACTTCAAAATTCCGAAGAAATCCTTTTCATACTCTTTCATGGTCATGTTCTGAAAGTGCTCTAAAAGGTACTCCTTCTAAAAATATCTCTTGAATTTTTTCCAAGTGTTCCTTCTCTCATTAATGTGTTCCACTTGTTTCAGTTGATCCCACCACACAAAAACAATTCCATGCAAATGGTATGTGGCAATTCTTGCTTCAAGATTAGGTGAATAGTTGTGGAATTGAAAATACTTCTTGATTCCCAACAACTAGGCTTCAAAATCATATTATTTTTCTCTTTCACCATCAAAGGGTGGTGGCCTCAACTCTCCTTGTAAGTTTTCCAATTCATGTCTTCTTCTTGGGTGCCTAATAAGAGATACCTCTAGACTGCTTATGGATTTTTTAGATGCATAAAATTTCCTTAGAGATACCACCAGGGAGACCGCCAGACAGGGGTTTTGAGCACATGATTGAGTTAGAGGCAGGGGCTACACCGGTGATTATAGCACCCTACAGACACCCCAAGAAATTTAAGGATGAAATTGAGAAAGAAATCAAAGAATTGCTCGCTATGGGGCATATCAGGCCCAACAGGAGTCCTTTTGCATCTTCAGTAGTACTGGTACTGAAGAAGGATGGCACATTACAGATGTGCATCGATTACAGAGTGCTCACCAAGAAAACCATCAAGAATCGTTACCCCATTCCATGCATAGATGAGCTGATGGATGATTTACATGGGGCAGTCTTCTTCACTAAGATTGATCTACGTTCAGGATACCATCAGATCAGCATCAGGGAGAAGGATATTGAGAAGACAGCATTCCGATGCCATTTCGGAACTTTTGAGTTCTTGGTCATGCCGTTTGGATTGACCAACGCACCAGCCACTTTCCAATCTTGCATGAACCATATCTTTAGAGGAAAGTTGAGGAAGTACCTTCTGGTATTCTTCGACAATATATTGATCTACAACAAGACATGGGATGAGCATTTAGCACACTTGGGGAAGGTCTTGGATATTATGAAGGCACAGTCTTTATATGCCAAGGAATCCAAATGTGAATTTGGCATGAGTGAACTACTATACATAGGGCATATCATCAGTGGGTAGGGAGTACAGGTTCACCAGGAAAAGATCAGAGCCATTGTGGATTGGCCAACACCCAAGAATCTCATGGAGCTGAGAGGATTCTTTGGGTTATGCAGTTCCTACAGGCGGTTTGTCAAGGGTTTTTCACAGTTGGGAGCACCACTCACAGACTTGAAAAAGAAGGGTGCTTTTCATTGGACAGAGGAATCACAACATACATTCAACAAAATGAAGGAGGTTATGAGCACATGCCCTGTTCTAGCCCTCCCAGACTTTTCTCAACCATTCGTCTTAGAGTGTGACACATCAAGGGTGGGGATTGGAGCAGTCTTGATGCAGGGGGGGCACCCCATTGTGTTTGAGAGCAGGAAGCTCGATGAGTCAGAGAGACTCTATCCTATTTACGACAAGGAGATGCTAGCGATCATGCATTCTTTAACAAAATTCAGGAAGTATCTGGTTGGCAGCAGGTTTGTAGTGGAGACTGATCATAACAGTCTCAAGTATTTCCTTAACCAGAAAGACCTCAGTGAGAGGCAGCAGAAGTGGGTCTCAAATATCCAATCATTCGACTTTGATATTGAGTATGTCAAGGGAAAAAGGAATATTGTGGCGGATACCTTGTCCAGGAGGCCAACAGGATGTTCGATGATGGATATTTGTACAAATTGGAAAGCTCATTTGTTGGTGGAATACTCCAAAAAAAATTTTGCTTGTGAGGTGATGGACGGACAAGTGATTGATGATAGATACTGGGTTCTCGATGACGTCATTTTCTACAAGAACTAGATCTACTTGGTTCCAAAATCCACCCTGAAGGGGAAGATTCTGAAGGTGTGTCATGATTCACCAACAGCAGGGCATCAAGGGTACTTCAAAACTTATAGGTAGATCAGGGAGAGATTCTCATGGAAGGGTCTCAAGGATGATGTGTTGAAACACATACGAGAGTGCACGACTTGTCAGTAGAACAAGTCCGAGTAGACACACCACGTAGGGCTACTACAACCTCTACCCATTCCAGAGCAGAAATGGGAGAGCATTTCTATGGATTTCATTATAGGCCTCCCTAGAGTGCAGGGAAAGGACTGTATATTTGTGGTGGTCGACAGACTGACCAAACTCGCACATTTCTTCACCATACCCACAGACTACAAGGCCATACAGGTAGCAGAATTGTTTTTCAGGAAGGTATTCCGGTTGCATGGGTTACCCAGGCAGATAGTTAGTGATAGGGATGGGCGCTTCATTAGCGCATTTTGGCAGGAGATTTTCAAATTAACAGGCACAGAGCTAGCCATGAGTACCAACTACCACCCATAGACAGATGGGCAGACAGAAATTGTCAACAAATGGGTGGAAGGGTATCTGAGGAACTATGTGGGGGGGAAACAACTCACTTGGGTGAGATGGTTACATATGGGTGAGTATTGCTACAACACAACTTACCATATGTCTATCAGGATGTCACCGCTCAGGGCATTGTATGGATACGATGCACCCTCCTTTATAGAGACTGTGTTTGGGGATAGCATGGTCCCGGGGGCCAAGGATTGGGTGGAGGAGAGTCAGAGGATCCTTCAATCAGCAAAGGAAAACTTGTAGTCAGCTCAGAATCAATAGAAGATATATGCAGACCGACACAGAGTTGAGTGCAGTTTTTGAGGTAGGGGATTTGGTTTTCCTACGATTACAACCATACCGACAATCCTCCTTGAAGAGGAGCGGAGCAGAGAAGCTGAAGCTGAAGTTCTACGGGCCTTACAGAGTCATCAGGAGGATAGGCGAGGTGGCGTATGAGCTAGAGATACCGAAAGGTAGCAAGATTCATAACGTCTTTCACGTCTCTTGCCTTAAAAAGGCTGTGGGACAGCAGGTTAGCATTTCACAAGAGTTGCCACCTTTGGATGAGGAGGGTCAGTTGGAACTAGTGCCAGAGGAAGTACTAGAGAAGAGAGAGCGCAGATTGAGGAGCAGGATCATTAGAGAGTGCTTGGTTAGATGGAGGGGTCTTCCCGTGGAGGATGCCACATGGGAGGGAGAGCATATCTTGCAGCACCCAGGATTGATGTTGCTTGAGGACAAGCAATCTCGGGAAGGGAGGACTGTGATGTCCCGTTTCCAAGAGTAGGCCAGCAAGGAGTGACTTAGTAGTCTATATGTTCCCATAGACTATAGTTAGGCACAAACAAGGAACAAAATGGAGAAATAAGGAGGAATTGATGGCTAAACGTTGAATTAAGCCAAAATACATAGGAAAAGTCACTTAAGCCTAAGTCAACGAAGAATTAGAATGAAAAGGTGTTAAAGGGGGACTTAATTGACAAATAAATCACTTTAGGAGGAAAAGCGCCTAGCTTAAGTGAGGTCAATGGTGAATTAGATTGGGAAAGGTATAAAGGGAGGAATTTGACCTAATTCCTCATTATGCATTGTTATGATTTGATGTTGAGAGTTCCCAGAGGAGGAGGAGAGCCGACCTTACTGTTTTGTGGATTTCTGGAGGAAACCACCACCATTGATCGGTTTCGGTGTTGAGAGACATACCCTAGCCCATCGAATATACCATTCAGGTATTTCACCGTACGTTTCAGGAGTATTCGTTGTAGAGTGCGCAACTCAGCCAGGGAGGGCGCAAGCTAGTTTGAGGGTTTGGAGAGCTGCAAGAGACCCGTGTCTCGATTGCAGTTTCATTCCAACCCATTTGAGATCTAGCCAGGGCGCTTCTATTGAGCCATCTATCATTAGATTCCGACGTTGGAATCTTGTATATCGATTCATCTAGCCATTCAGGGCGCAGTTATTCCCGACAGTCATTTGGCGTTGCATGCAGAGTTCCAGTGCAGATCCAGACAAACCCTTCCGACCCATTTCATCATCTGGCGAGATGATCGTTTTGAGCCATATAACAACAGATTCCATTGGTGAAATATTTTTGGGCACATTCAGTGTCCCAGGAGGGGTGCAAACCCCCCAGGGGTCCAGATCCAGTACCGCAGGGGTCAGATCCGAGATCCGACAGACTTCCATTCCAGTCTAGAGACTAGGGCGCTTCTATTGGAGCAATTTTGAGCACATTCTTACGGTCGATTCTTCCGATCGAGTTTCCCAGCTGGTAGCGGTTACCGTATTTCTCCGGAATCGCATATTTTGCCGATCTATCCGTGCATGCATCAGATTTTCTATCATCTTTTGATCACGGGTATTTTTTTATGTTATTCGATTGTATTCCAGTACTGATCCAGGATATCTGACTAACGTTTAGATTCTATATTTCCAATAGGCTATTGTTTTTCCATGCTTGAACTGTTATTATTCATGATATTGAGCAATTGACGTTCTCTACTTTTGCATGCATCCTTATATGATTATTAAACCTTAAATATGCTACATGCACATGTAATAACCAACATGCACTTGCAATAACCAATATGCAACCGCAATAACCAAAGAATATCTCAAACACGCGGCTAAAACGCATCCAGAAACCCCCAGTGTATCATATCTGCAAGACAGAGCATTAGAATAGTAGCAAATATCTTGATCAGCAGGATTAGGGATATTTCAGTGGTATCAGATCTTTAGTCTTGCCAGCCTCTAACTAAAGACCATGAATCCAGTCGAAGAACCAGATGGTCGTGAGCACGAAGGTGACGAATATGCCACTTACAACAGGCGAAGGGGAAGAAGGGACATGCCTAACTTTCCTCCCTTCCCTCCCAGTTCAGAGGAAGAGGAAGAGGCACTCAGAGAAGCAGAGCAATGAGCAGAGCGTGAGGCCAAGAGAGAAGCAGAGAAGAGGCTAGGTGACAGGTATGAATGACCAGAGGTCAATGGTAAGGCCCCCATGGATCCCGACGTAGCCTTCATGCAGATTATCAGTGACATGCTAGCTAGCCAGTGGACCATGTCTCAGTCTTTGGCTCAGGTAGCGGATAGACTGGCTATGGTAGACCTTTCGGGCACTCAAGGCCCACATGCAGCACATGGGAACTCAGGGGTAGGCAGTAGACCCCAGTCACCCACTCGCACGTATACCTCTGCGAGTAGGATTCCACGTCCGTTGTTTCCCAGTTTCCAGAGGGCAACCCCAGTAGCAGCTCAGATACCGATAGCACAGAGACCACCCACACATGCAAAGGATATTGCAGAGTATCGGAGAGAGTATGTGGCCTTGGGCCATGACTTTCATCAAGACATGACCTTAGTCGAGTATTGTGGACTCAGACTCAAGAACCATCCTAGAGAGCCACAGAGGGGAGGGCAGCAGCAGCAGGGCCATAACATTGACTTCATCCGAAAAGTTGGTAAACTCACCATACCTTCTTTTGACGGATCATCCATATGCACTGCCAGAGCTTCGGTACAGAAACTAGATACCTACTACAAGCTCAAACAGATGACTGAGGAAGAGGCCATCAGTTTCACCACCCTACACTTGGAGGGTGAGGCACATGAGTGGTGGTATCATGGATTGGTGACACTGGGTCACAATCACATCACCTCCTACAGAGAGTTCACAGAGAGACTCATGGATAGATTTGATAGGAGGGATCCATAGATCCACTTCAGAGATTTAGCCCAGTTGAGACAAACTGGCACAACAGAGCCATTCATCTTGGAGTTTCAGAGAGTAGCAGTGGCAGTGACAGACATATTTGAGCCTCGATTGGTCATGTTATTCAACGAAGGGCTCACAGAACCCTTGAGAGGTTGGGTGAAGGCCTACTGACCTCATACCTTGCAGGATGCCATCCGGCGCACTAGAGATTTGGCAGATTCGGTGCCAAAAACTAAACCTTTCACTAAACCCTTTGTACCACAAAGAAATAAGGATCCAAAGAATCTTCCAAGGGAATGGAAGGGCAAGCCCAAGTTGGATGATGAAACATGACGGGAGTTGATGAGGAAGAAGCTTTGCTTCTCCCGCAGAGATCCTTGGGTCCCCTGGCATAGATGCATGGGGAAGGGACAGATCCACTATATCGAACTGGAATCAGGTAGTGAGGAGGAGGATGAGGATATTCAGGCACCGACATACAGTGATTCAGAGACTAAGACCACTCATGAGCCAGAGCAGCGGCCGAAGAAACCTCAGATACCGGCTAGGGCCCATCCCCAGGAGGAGGCCAAACCTTGTAGAGAGGTGAAAGGGGGAACCATAGCCACCCTTTCAGGAATACCCAGGTATAGCACTCTTAGGCTCAAGGGCCTTGTACAAGGGCAACGCATGACAACTTTAGTTGATGGTGGGGCCACCCACAACTTCATAGATGCATCCTTGGTAGCCAGGAGGGGGTTACGCACATAGGAGTTTGAGGGATTCCATGTGGCAGTGGCTGATGGATACACGATGACATGTTTGGACATGATCCCTGACCTAGAGGTCAAACTCAGCAACTACACCCTGACTGACACATTTCATGTAGTTGACCTATCAGATATGGATGTCGTGTTGGGAGTACAGTGGTTATATTCATTGGGGGAGATTGGGTTCAACTATAAGAAGTTGACCATGAGCTTCAGAGATGCCAATGGATCGAGAGTTGTGCTGAGAGGCATGTCTACAGGGGCGCCTCGAGAAGTATAGGCAAAGAGGATAGAGCGTATTTTTCGTCATGGTGATGTGGCTTACGCAGCAGAGTGTTGGATCACCATGCGAAAAGACTTAGAGGGTAGGGAGCAGTACCATCCACATATCAGAGAGCTTTTGGGACGTTATGAGCCAGTATTTGGGCCAATACCACCAGGGAGACCGCCAGACAGGGGTTTTGAGCACATGATTGAGTTAGAGGTAGGGGCTACACCGGTGATTATAGCACCCTACAGACACCCCAAGAAATTTAAGGATGAAATTGAGAAAGCAATCAAAGAATTGCTCGCTATGGGGCATATCAGGCCCAGCAGGAGTCCTTTTTCATCTTCAGTAGTACTAGTACTGAATAAGGATGGCACATTATGGATGTGCATCGATTACAGAGCACTCAACAAGAAAATGATCAAGAATCGTTACCCCATTCCACGCATAGATGAGCTGATGGATGAGTTACATGGGGCAGTCTTCTTCACTAAGATTGATCTACGTTCAGGATACCATCAGATCAACATCAGGGAGAAGGATATTGAGAAGACAACATTCCGATGCCATTTCAGACATTTTGAGTTCTTGGTCATGCCGTTTGGACTGACGAACGCACCAGCCACTTTCCAGTCTTGCATGAACCATATCTTTAGAGGACAGTTGAGGAAGTACCTTCTGGTATTATTCGACGATATATTGATCTACAACAAGACATGGGATGAGCATTTAGCACACTTGGGGAAGGTCTTGGATATTATGAAGGCACAGTCTTTATATGCCAAGGAATCCAAATGTGAATTTGGCATGAGAGAAATACTGTACTTAGGGCATATCATCAGTGGGCAGGGAGTACAGGTTCACCAGGAAAAGATTAGAGCCATTGTGGATTGGCCAACACCCAAGAATCTCACGGAGCTGAGAGGATTCTTTGGGTTATGCAGTTACTACAGGCGGTTTGTCAAGGGTTTTTCACAGTTGGGAGCACCACTCATAGACTTGACAAAGAAGGGTGATTTTCATTGGACAGAGGAATCACATCAGACATTCAACAAATTGAAGGAGGTTATGAGCACATGCCCTGTTCTAGCCCTCCCAGACTTTTCTCAGCCATTCGTCTTAGAGTGCGACACATCAAGGGTGGGGATTGGAGCAGTCTTGATGCAGTGGGGGCACCCCATTGTGTTTGAGAGTAGGAATCTTGACGAGTCGGAGAGACTCTATCCTATTTACAACAAGGAGATGCTAGAGATCATGCATGCTTTAACCAAATTCAGGTAGTATCTGGTTGGCAGCAGGTTTGTAGTGGAGACTGATCATAACAGTCTCAAGTATTTCCTTGACCAGAAAGACCTCAGCGAGAGGCAGCAAAAGTGTGTCTCAAAGATCCAAGCATTCAAATTTGATATTGAGTATGTCAAGGGAAAAAGGAATATTGTGGCGGATGCCTTGTCCAGGAGGCCAGCAGGATGTTCGATGATGGATATTTGTACAAATTGGAAAGCTCATTTGTTGGTGGAATACTCCAAAAACAAATTTGCTTGTGAGGTGATGGACGGACAAGTGATTGATGATAGATACCAGGTTCTCGATGATGTCATTTTCTACAAGAACCAGATCTACTTGGTTCCAGAATCCACCCTGAAGGGGAAGATTCTGAAGGTGTGTCATGATTCGCCAACAACAAGGCATCAAGGGTACTTCAAAACTTATAGGCAGATCAGGGAGAGATTATCATGGAAGGGTCTCAAGGATGATGTCCTGAAACACATACGAGAGTGCACGACTTGTCAGTAGAACAAGTTCGAGCAGACACATCCCGCAGGGCTACTACAACCTCTACCCAGTCCAGAGCAGAAATGGGAGAGCATTTCTATGGATTTCATTACAGGCCTCCCTACAGTGCAGGGAAAGGACTGTATATTTGTGTTGGTCGACAGACTGACCAAATTCGCACATTTTTTCGCCATACCCACAGACTACAAGGTCATACAGGTAGCAGAGTTGTTTTTCAGGGAGGTATTCTGGTTGCATGGGTTACCCAGGCAGATAGTTAGTGATAGAGATGGGCGCTTCATTAGCACATTTTGGCAAGAAATTTTCAGATTAACAGGCACAGAGCTAGCCACGAGTACCAGCTACCACCCACAGACAGATGGGTAGACAGAAATCGTCAACAAATGGGTGGAAGGGTATATGAGGAACTATGTGGGGGGGAAACAATGCACTTGGGTGAGATGGTTACATGTGGGTGAGTATTGCTACAACAAAACTTACCATATGTCTATCAGGATGTCACCGTTCAGGGCATTGTATGGATACGATGCACCCTCCTTTATAGAGACTGTGTTTGGGGACAGCAGGGTCCCATGGGCCAAGGATTGGGTGGAGGAGAGTTAGAGGATCCTTCAATCAGCAAAGGAAAACTTGCAGTCAGCTCAGAATCAACAGAAGATATATGCAAACTGACACAGAGTTGAGCGCAATTTTGAGGTAGGGGATTTGGTTTTCCTACGATTACATCCATACCGACAATCCTCCTTGAAGAGGAGCGAAGCAGAGAAGCTGAAGCCGAAGTTCTACGGGCCTTACAAAGTCATCAAGAGGATAGGAGAGGTGGCGTATGAGCTAGAGATACCGGAAGGTAGTAATATTCATAACGTCTTTCACGTCTCTTGCCTTAAAAAGGCTGTGGGATAGCAGGTTAGCATTTCACAAGAGTTGCCACCTTTGGATGAGGAGGGTCAGTTGGAACTAGTGCCAGAGGAAGTACTAGAGAAGAGAGAGCACAGATTGAGGAGCAGGATCATTAGAGAGTGCTTGGTTAGATGGAGGGGTCTTCCCGTGGAGGATGCCACATGGGAGGGAGAGCATATCTTGCAGCACCCAGGATTGATGTTGCTTGAGGACAAGCACTCTCAGGAACGGAGGACTGTGATGTCCCGTTCCCAAGAGTAGGCCAGCAGGGAGTGACTTAGTAGTCTATATGTTCCCGTAGACTATAGTCAGGCACAAACAGGGAACAAAATGGAGAAATAAGGAGGAATTGATGGCTAAACGTTGAATTAAGCCAAAATACTTAGGAAAAGTCACTTAAGCCTAAGTCAACGAAGAATTAGAATGAAAAGGTGTTAAAGGGGGACTTAATTGACAAATAAATCACTTTAGGAGGAAAAGCGCCTAGCTTAAGTGAGGTCAATGGGTAATTAGATTGGGAAAGGTATAAAGGGAGGAATTTGACCTAATTCCTCATTATGCATTGTTATGATTTGATGTTGAGAGTTCCCAGAGGAGGAGGAGAGCCGACCTTACTGTTTTGTGGATTTCTAGAGGAAACCACCACCATTGATTGGTTTCGATGTTGAGAGACACGCCCTAGACCATCGGAGATACCATCCAGGTATTTCATCGTACGTTTCAGGAGTATTCGTTGTAGAGTGCGCAGCTCAGCCAGGGAGGGCACAAGCTAGTTTGAGGGTTTGGAGAGCTGCAAGAGACCGGTGTCCCGATTGCAGTTTCATTCCAACCCATTTGAGATCCAGAAAGGGCACTTCTATTGAGCCATCTATCATCAGATTCCGACGGTGGAATCTTGCAGATCGATTCATCCAACCATTCAGGGCGCAGTTATTCCGGACAGTCATTTGGCGTTACATGCAGAGTTCCAACGCAGATCCGGACAAACCCTTCTGACCCATTTCATCATCTGGCGAGACGATTGTTTTGAGACATATAGCAACATATTCTGTTTGTGGAATCTTTTTGGGCGCATTCAATGTCCCAGGAGGGGCGCAAACCCCCCAGGGGTCTAGATCCAGTACCGCAGGGGTCAGATCCGAGATCCGAAAGACTTCCATTCCAGTCTAGAGACTAGGGCACTTCTATTGGAGCAGTTTCGAGAACATTCTGACGGTCGATTCTTCCGATTGAGTTTCCCAGCTGGTAGCGGTTACCGTATTTCTCTGGAATCGCATATTTTTCCGATCTATCTGTGCATGCATCAGATCTGCTATCATCTTTTGATCACGGGTATTTTTTTTATGTTATTCGATTGTATTCCAATACTAATCCAAGAGATCTGACTGACGTTTAGATTCTATATTTCCAATAGGCTATTGTTTTTCCATGCTTGAACTGTTATTATTCATGATATTGAGCAGTTGACGTTCTCTACTTTTGCATGCATCCTTATATGATTATTAAACCTTAAATATGCTACATGCACATGTCATAACCAACATGCAACCGCAATAACCAAAGAATATCTCAAACACACGGCTAAAACGCATCCAGAAACCCCTAATGTATCAGTTCTGCAAGACAGAGCATTAGAATAGTACCAAAAATCTTGATCAGCGGGATCAAGGATATTTCATTATCCCCGACTAGATATACAACTTCGGTTCTCTCTCAGAGTTCCTCTTATCGTAGTGAATTCCCCTCTAGGAATGAAACTCCCTCTGAATAGGACCCCTCTGATGAACGCCCGAGATTCTCTTAGATGGTAGATATGAGAGCTAATATTTAAATTGAATTCTAAGAATATCCATGCCCAATTGGGCCCACTCTTATCCTGTCGACCAACCAAATATCGACATGTGTCATCCTTCGAGTACATGGATTTCCATGCTAACATTCTCATCACGTTGTTTTCCAAGTTGTCACACCACGTCACCATGACATGTTGTTCTCTTTCCTCCTTCTTGAACCACATTGGTTCTACGATTGAGATCATTGGAATATTTCTTGATATATCAAGGTTACTCTGACCCTTGGACTCTGATGAAACTCATCGCAATGGATCCAACATTATATATATCTCCAAAGTCACTCTATGATGGATCAACAACTATCAAAATCCTTGTTCGTTCGTATTCATGCAACCTTGTACTCAGACATATCGATGGCAGTGTCCTTCAATCAATGGTGGAGATATTTCCAACCTCAGATCTGACAATTGTCAATTAAGGAATACCATCCAAAGGCCTAAGCCCAACATGGGATTTCCGAACCACCTAGCACAATTGTCTACTAACACGTGGAAAAAAGGGTGTATCACAGACTGACAGTTGGCTAAGTACAAAGTATGATGGATAATTGATTGTACATATGTATTGGGCGTGTAACGCAGTGATCAAAATTACACAAGGCACAATTCCGCAAGGTTCCGTGACTCTCCATGCTTCTCGCACATGTCACAAAGGTGGATTATAAATTTTTCATCCACTTTTCCCCTCATGCATGTAGGATAAGATTTACGTAATCCAGAATCAATGGTGGATAACCCACTTGGAAGATCGATCGACAATTGTTGTATGTTGGTTTCTTGTTGGGAATATTGTCAATTTAGAGGCCCGTATCGTGAAGGGAAGGACTAGATGGGATGTTAGGTACGTGATGGATCACCAAAGTACTATTTCCAATTTGATCTTAACATTGTTACACCTTGACGTTGTCTAATAGCCCTTAATTAATTTAAGAATACCACAATAATTTCTATAGCAGGCCCCTTCAAGGCCTGTTGTTGTAAACCGAAGGATCTGATACCAATCTGAACACACCCAAGTCAAAAAAACTTGAATTTGTTTTTCTCTATACTCTTATCTAAGCCATACCGACCTTCTGGGTACCTCTAATTTCTCCCTCTTGGGCTACTTTGTGTTTATGATATCCATTAATTACATAAAGAAGAATGAACTGTACACATACATTCATCAATATAAATGCTAACGGTAATTAGATATTAACATGGCATGCACAACAATAACCAACAAACAAACATATCATAAACACATCATATCTCAAAGATAACAATTAATACACAACATAATAAATACATAGTAGAGAAAACCATGACAAAGAGCAATTATATTAATCAATTTCAATCACCAATTGGCTATAGACCAAGGAAATTCCACCCAACCATAAAAAAAATTGTTCTAAATCTCAACAGTAGGTCACCCTCGAGCCAAGGCTATGAATCCACAAGGATGGGTTCCAGGGCGACACTCAACTTCCCCAAACCAGTTGGCACTTAATCTCTCATGGTTTCTCCCACAAAAAAATCCAAAGTACACCAACCCTATTATCCCCATCCTACACCACTCAAAGGCAATGGATCCCCTTCACTGCCACGTAGTCCGTCAGGCTGTACACTTCCTTCCAGGGCTCTAGTGCATTTGGTCCAAAATCTCCATGATGGGACTCTTAGGACTCATGGATATGAATAAAATTCAACAAATACCAATTCATCTTAGACATACATGCATCAATTCATGGTTGGAATACACCAGTCATTTCTATATCCAACAAACAATGGCTTTCTTTCCAACAATTTGTTTTACTCCCCCCCCAAAAAAAAATCCAAGATTAGGATGAATGGGAAAACTAAATGAGCAAGGAGTGGATGGAGAGAGTGAGAAGAATGAATAATGTTTGTGTGTGTGTATACAACCCCACAAAGAACCCAAATATAAGTTTATATATTTACTAGGAAATCAAGAATCACATGGTATTCCCAAAGAATCTCATGTAACCACTTCTCTCAATTAAATCTATTATGGGCAAAAAGACTTAGCCCCTTAATCCCCCCTCTCATGGAATCATAACCCCCTATAACTCTTGTCCTTGTCCTTCTAGAAGCCAGTGATGTATTTTATTATTAATAATGATCAAATGTTACATTTCCTATGCACTCCGACCTCTTTTAATCATTTGGGTGCTCTGGCCTTTCACAAAATAACAAAATACATTATTTGATTTGGGGACTCAAAACCAGGGTATTACAATATTATGTAATATGATACTAGCGAAGAACTCAATCTCACGGAGAGATATATACACATGTCTTTGTTGATGTAGACTAGACTAGAGATCTTGATCACAAAAATCTACAAGTGGTTATGTTTTTAACCTATATGGTGCAGAAATTGGTTGGATGAGTAAGAGGCAAGTTGTATTTGCATTGTCAACTACAAAATTTGAATACATGGTAGCTACTCATGGAAGTAAGGAAGCTATATGGTTGCAAATATTGTTTTTATTTTTTGTGTTTTTCAAAAAGGAGTGAGAATAGGTTGTGATCGCTTAAAGGGAAATTTTATGACAAAGACCCTGCTTATCATTCCAAGACAAAGAAAATTCATGTTTAGTACCATTTTGTTAGAGAAATGTTTGAACATAGCAAAGTATTATTGGATAAGGTTGATACCTAGAAGAATGTTGCAAATTGCATATTCACTGACAAAGTCTGTTAGTACTAGAAATTTCTCTTAGTGTACAGAATAAATGGGCATTGCTTCCCCTAGTAACTAATTATGTGAAACCCTTCCCATTTCCCCCATTCTTTAAAAGAATACATCGAGTGGGAGAATGTTGTACATGTGTTGTACTCTTTGCATGTAGATTTGGTTTCATCCTAGAGAAAAGGGAGTATGAGGGACTTATCATCTCCCTAGATATGGGGGCTCGAGGTAATAATATCCCCCCCATTAGATGTTTCTTGGGAGCACCCAAAAAACAATTGTGTCCACTTTTGGTCTTGCTGACGGGTCCAAATGGACTGTGAAGCAAGTAAGGGAGAACGCTTGATGGTAGGTCCCAATTAGACCTATTGTCATTTGGTGTATCATTTCTGTCTAGTATGTGGGCATGGTTTCCACTAAGAATTAAAAGAATAAAAAGGGGAAAGACAATGAACTATCCCCCAAGCAGTTCTAATTAATTCTAATTATAATATAAAACATAAACAAACTAATCTAATCTAACTAGTTCTAAGTTATCATGCAGGAGCAAAATGAATAGATGAGAACATTTTAAAATAGTTCATGTCAACCAACAATAACAATAATAGTTCATGGAAACCAAGAATATGTTAAAACAATAATAGTTCAAATATCATCGTAAAGGGTTGAAGAGGAGATATGTAACATCATCCCTGTACTCATTAGAAATCACAACAACATAAACATTCTAAATACTAAGCACATAAATAGTCTGTATGATCAGCACTTGGAAAAACTTAAATAACAAATACATGTGTAGAGTAGTCCCACAAGCATTTGAAAATAGTTCTGAATTCAAAATTCCTTCTTCTCTTCATATATTCATAAATAAGAATATTATCAATCTATACAGTGGGAAAAATTCCATTTACTACATTCAACAAGTTATATTTAATAATACAAGAGAAACTCCTCAGTTCTTGTGATTTTTCACTTCATTTCCCTTTGTTTTGTCATTATACAACTTCTGATTTGTTTTTAATTTTAGTAAATGAACATGTGAGAATTATAAACAAAATATGAAGAGACTCTTGAGTGGTTATTCTTGCCCTAAATCAATTCATAAATGATATTCATTTACAAATATTATTAAATATCCTCCTTGGTGTTTTATTCTACTCTTCGAGTTATTTTGGACATTTTTGGTGTCATCCTAGTGATTAATATTATCTTTTATTCTTCTCCTTTGTCTCAGCCTTCCATCGTGCTCTTCCAGGTCCAATTTTGACTCATGTATCTTCAGATATGATCTCCTAAACATGCACAATATGTTCTCCAATTAAATTTATACTTCTTTTTTTTTCTACATTTTATAAGAATTTCTTCCCTCAATCTATCAATGTTTATTATTCCATCACATTCTAATCTCTGTTAGCTTTCCAATGATCTATCTCGGTCTTGATTTCATTTTTTGTAGCCCCAGATATGGCCATCTGAAGTTTACATAGTCAATTTTCCCCACAAATTCATGACCTTTTTTTTCCACGTTTTTTGGGTTCTCTATGACTGTTCTCGATTGAAATATTCTTTCAATGTATTCTTCTCCTCGATACCTTTCCAACAAGGTATCCCAGGCTAGATTTTGACACCAGTAGCTCAAGATATATCTGTTTGAAATTTGGTGCTTAGTCGCCCTTGATTTTCTCGTGGGTGAATCTTGGTCATCGATCTTCAACCTAAAATAATTGTACCACATGCATGAGGTAATTCAATACTGAGTGGTTTAAATATTTTTTATCCCCTTTACTTAATTTTTATAAGAACCTAGATAAGGCATAGGACCTAGGGCTTGTGTTGTAATTTTGGCCAATTACCGTAGTGAAAATAGGAAAATAAAATAAAAAGAATTAAATAAGGAAAATAATAAATGAAATAATAAGGAAAATGGGATATCAAAATGGGTCCATTCTAATGGGCCATTAAAGTGAGTCCATTTCGATGGGAGCTCACACTCTAATGGGCTCAACTATGATGGACTATATCTCCCCAATGGCATAAAATAAAATTAAAACAATACAATGTGTCATCAGAGTCTCACGATGGGTGCACACTTTCCAATGACATGACTCTGATGGAACCATTATGATGATCCATAGCTTGAAATATTAAATTCATATGCTAATTTTTCAAGGGTATTTGAGGAAGGGAAGAGAGGATTCCATGAAGATAGGATATGTGTCTTAATGATAATTTCCAATGGAATTTACCATTGGGTGAACATGAAGACCAATGGGAAAAATCTTGGAAAGAATTCCCATGAAATATTAAGTTGAATTTTAATGAGTGGGGAGGAAAATGAAAAATTTAAATTAAATGAAACTAAAACGAAATAAAATAATAAAAATAAAATGAAAATATACATACTAGGACTTAGGGTATACATGGGAAAAACAAAATTAAAAAGAAATAAATGAATACACATATATACATAAAACAAGGGTCAAAAATTCAAATTGTTTCTAATTTTATGGGGCATAAAAAAGAAGGAGAATGTAAATATTATACATTAGGTTTTTAGGAAAAACACACCATGTAACAAATAGTTTTCTCATGCAAAACAAAGTTGATCCATGTAAATGTTGGATTACTGAGAGGGGGGGTGAATCAGTAATAGAGCAATCTAATCCTTTTTAACCATAAAATGCAAGTGTTATATCAATGTAACATTATCATCCAATAGTTGCAGAGTAAATAAACAATGAACAAATGAGAAATCATACACATACACAGTACACTGGTGTTTTTACATGGAAACCTAAACCAGGATAAAACCACGTAATGGTTTTTCTTATATTTCCTTAAGAATTACATTCATTGGAAGCACCAACTTCCTTTTTTTTCCAGCTGCAACTGGAAGGAGGCTCCAACCCCCTATTTTCTTAGGCTACAACCTGAGGGAAGCTCCAACTCCCCAATTCTCTGGCTAAAACCAGAAGGAGGATAAAACCCCCTATGTTCTTTGACTACAACTGGAAGATGTCTACAACCACCTGTCCTTGCCCCATCCAGCCGCCCTATCGTATAAGTAGAAAGATGGAACCACTGTCACACTATCACTGTGAGATATACTTTTGTAAACCTATACCAATCAACCTGCACCAAACAACATGTACGAAAAAAAATTGTAATCAAGATGTACCATAAAAAAGTGCATCAGCCATGCACCAACCTATACCTCAACCTGTACCATCAACGAGTGCATAAAACATGCACCAAATATGTACCAATCATGCATCAAATAGACATAAACTATGACTCATCAAGATGTACTAACATCATCAACTATACACCTCATGTATGTGCCAACTCATCAACTACTTGTCTCAACCATGTACCCAATATGTACCTCAACCAAAATCCCTCATCAATTTCATCATCCAAATATGATTTGTAACTCTGTAATAGACCTAGTGTATATGATAAAATACCTGCAAACCTTCCTTAACTTTAACAACAAGAGACTAGCATTTTCATCAAACTTTACTTTAGTCTCACATGACTAATTTTGGATTAGTCAACAACCCTAACTTGAAATAATCATAACTATGTCCTTGTAATGAATAAATATCTGAAAATAGTACACAATGTTCTTTAGTTTCTTTTATGCAATTCCTCCAGGTTTCATTGCTTGGAACCTCTCAGAAAAGGAGTTATAGCAAAAATGGCATACCTTGTTGAATTCTAGATTATTCTAGAGAGCGAAGTTGTAGAGCGTTACCCGCACGAACTGTTTGTTGTATGGATCTGAAAATAGTAAACAAAATACTACAAACTATAATATAACCAATACATTTTTTCTTACTGAATTTGAATTTGTTATGAAGAATTTATGACGTTTTTACCTGAAACACTTGTTTTAGACTAGTTTTAGGACTAGCCACAAACCCTATTTTCCACGGGGTGTAACTCCAAAAATACAACGACCCACAAGATGAAATTTTTATCGCAGCTACTTGGATATGTTTCGTCAACGGTCTCCATATTTCACATTCTAAATCATTCTAGAAAAAAAAACTATTGTGAAAATGGTGACATGACCTGTAAATAACATACCCTAGAAAGCATCATCAAAATAATTTATCCTCCCTTGAATTTAGGCCTTCTTTACTTCACCTTCCCTCTGAAATTCACCTTAGATATCCTTTTGTTACCTCAGTCACTTGTAGATATTCAATATGCTCAAGTGTAATTGAAATGAGAGACCCTTTCCTCATATTTATAATTTTATGTAGCTTCCTCAAGGGGTTACCTTCTAACCATCTTAAACCACTTTCTTTATTTTAAGGCTAACCCACTTCTAACCACTTGTCCACTTAGTAATTTCTCCATTAAAATTATTATTTAAATAATTTATTTTGTATCCACTTTGACTTTTAGTACACTCATCACTTCACTTTATTATTTAAAAAATTTCTTCTTTGCAACCATTTTGACTACTTTGACCTTTTGGGGCTTCTAGATGACTCATGAGGATTCTCCAATTTCACATGGACATAACTCTCTAACCGTGAGGAGCTATGTGACATTCCACGTACCACCAGAAATGGCATGACATGTACTATCCATATAGAATAGTATTACCTTCAAATATATTAAAACCCATACCATTATACATCAAACTAAATTGGGTCCATTACCTAAACCTTTGTGCTACCAGAATTCGCTATCGGACTTTCTTCAAGGGTTGACATCAATGAAAACCAACCCAAATAATCTACAATATCCCCCTTTGGCATTGATGGAAACACTCTAATGCAATACTGAAGTCATATCACTCATACTCCCCCTATGACCATCGCTCCCCCTGGAACCATGCCTATGTGCTATTTCTCCAAGTATTTACCTTTGCATCGGATAAATCTCTCCCCCTTTGTCATCAATGGAAAAGGTATCTTTCCATCTGGGGCTTCTCCCCATGACTGAACTCTTCCTAAAACTGATCTCCCGAAATGAATTGTCCTCTTTATGGTGCTTCCTCGTGTAAATCTAAGACATATAAGACAATAATTCAAAAGCATTAATTTTGGAGTAGAAATTACTCTGAGTCTCTGGAAAAGATACACAAAGGATTCCCTTGGAAGCGGTTTTGTAAAGATGTCTGCCACTTGTTCTTTTGTGCCCACATATTCAACTATAATTTTCTTCTCTGCAACCTGTTCCCATAGAAAGTGATACTTTATTGGAATGTTCTTCGTCTTGGAGTGCATCATAGGGTTCTTTGAGATACCGATGGTGCTTGTATTGTCACAATAGATTGGAATGGGCTCATCATACTCAACCTGTATATCTTTCAAAGTTTGTTTCATCCATAGAACTGAGTACAACATCCCGTTGTTGCAATATACTCTACTTCGGCTGTAGATAAAGATACTGATTATTTTTTCTTGCTTATCCAAGATACTAAACACTCACCCAAGTAGAATGTTGCTCCAATGGTGCTTCGTAGGTCAACAATGCAACCTGCTCAATCTACAACTGTGTAGGCAATAAGTGATAGATCCTTATAATCCAAACTCTTATGTTCCATTGAGATATATGAAAATCCTCTTCACTGCTGATACATGTGATTCCTTTGGTGTTGCTTGAAATCATGCCACCTGTCTAACTACCTGCATTACATATGGTTTGGATGCTATCACATATAGTAAGCTACCAATCATTGACATGTATTGTCTTTGGTCTGTAGACTTTGAATCATCATCTTTTCTCAACTTGCAACTAGTTTGCATAGGAGTGGTAACTGGTTTGCAATCTTCCATTCCAAACCTCTTTCACATTTCTTTGATATACATACTTTAAGAAATAAAAATTTCTTGGTTTCTTTGACGTATCTCAAGACCCAGGAAGAAGGATAGTTCTCTGAGTAATAACATTTCAAATTCATTCTCCATATCCTTTGCAAATTTATGCCTTGATGTAGAGGTTGCTTTATGCACTTCCTTTTCTGAACCCTACATGTTGTAGATATTTATCTAGTCTAGAGTACCATGCTCTAGGAGCTTGCTTTAGACCATACAAGGCCTTCTTCAATTTACACACATAATCTGCGTTCTCTGCCAACTGAAATCCTTCTAGTTGTTCAATGTAGACTTCTTCTTCAAGTTCCCCATTCAGAAAATTTGATTTCATGCCCATATAATACACTTTAATATTCTTGTAGCATGCATAAGCTAAAAGAAATTGGATTTCTTCCATTCTGGGAACTGGGGAAAATGTCTCTTCAAATTTGATTGCTTCAACTTGTGTGTATCCTTTACATGCCAATCTATCATTTTTCCTTGTAACATGTCCATCTTCATTCAATTTATTCCTGAAAAACCACTTTGTGCCAATCAAATTATTATTCTTTGGTCTTGGAACCAATTCCCAAGTGTCATTCTTCTCTATTTGATCTAATTCTTCATCCATGGCCTTATTCCAAAATTCATCCTTGCTGGCCTCTTCAAAATTGTTTGGTTCAATCGTAGATAAGAGTGCTAGGTGCGTTTGTCCTGGTGAACATATTCTTCTTCCAGTCTCAACTCATGCATCTTTGTTTCTGATAATCTGATCTGAAGGATGATTCTTATGTACTCGTTTGCTAGGTGTATTTGGAGGAACTTACTGAACTTTCTCTTCTACTTTTGTTTGATCCTCTTCATCTTCCCCTTCTACTTTTTCTTCATCTTCCACTTATTCTTCGTAAAGTTGTTTCATTGGTTCATTTTCTTCTTCATTTAATTCTCGTCCACTTATTTCATCAATTGTTACATTGATGTTTTCCAAAACTTTGTTCAACCTCATATTGTAACACTTGTATGCTTTCCTTGTACTTGAGTAACCAACAAGTACTCCTTTGTCCACACGAGAGTCAAACTTTCCCATTCTTCTATCTTCTCTTTTGATGTATCATTTTCTCCCAAATACTCTGAAGTGCTTGACATTTGTTGGTAGTCCTTTCCATAAGTCATAGAGAGTTTTTTCATTGTTGTTCTGAGCATTACTTTGTTTTGAATGTGAACTGTTTTATGCACTTCATGTGTCTAAAAAATATATGTCAATTTGGAATCCATTAGCATTGTTCGAGCCATTTCCAGTGTAATTATCATCCATTATGATAATGTTCTTTTGTCTCTGAACCACTCTCTGAACCAATATATGAATCCATGCTCTTGTCCATTGTCATATATCTGTCCAAACATGCTAAGTGTTCTTACAAATCCATCTCTCTCCATATTGTCCAAGATTCTACTGCACAACTGTCCATAATGTTGACCCATTTATCACTATATTATCATGAAGTATTCACTATTACAACTGATTAATATATCAAACTATACTTTTGCTAATTGACTGCTCTAGATCTATCTACTCAAACTCTACAAGATGCTCGAAGGATGGTTCTTTAGTCTGTCACAATTATCGCATAGACTCTCCCTCTCTAATATTCATATTACCTGGGAGTCTCTAAGTCAGATGGATCAGAAAAATTCCTGCTCTGATGTGTATTCATCATCATATTCATTGGTAGATGTGTTGGCCCTTGGTTATGGAAGGAAGTGGAGAACAAGGAAGAAAAGGTAAAAATCAAACTTCGCGGTAGACAGAGTGACTGTCATTGGGTCGAAGTGAGAAAAATAGAAAATAAGATGGAGCAAAGCATGGGAAAAGAAAACCATTAGAAGAGGAGATCGAGGATGACAGATCAACAAGGAATAGGGATCGAGGACAACTTAGCAAACGGAAAAATCCACCATTGGATGCTTTGGAGCACCGCATGAGAAGGAAGGAAACATAGGCTGGCAAAGCCCAGAAAAAGTGGATCAAGTTTACCTAGGGTTTTAGACACCTAGGGTTTTGGTAATTAGGGTTTTGACACCTAGGTTTTGGCCTAAGGTTGTCGGTGAGGTATTGTAATGTATAAATAAAGGTTAAGAGGACCTAGGTCGGGGGATGATATTGTTATTGATTTAGCTCTATTGTTGTGGTGAGAGGTCATTATATTGTGAGAGAGAAGTGTTGAGGGAGAGAGCCTTCTGGTATTGTAAGATCTTCAGCTGGGTGCGAAGATCAAATGTTGCAGTTGGGTGCAAAGGAAGGGGGAGAGAAAGAGAGAAGAAGAGAGAGGATCTTCTGGCCAAGAGTGCAGATCAAAACTGTAAGCTTTACCTTAATATATCATAAGCACAGTTTTGTGGATGTAGCCCTAGAGAGAGGGTGAACCACATATATTTTGTGTTGTCTGAGTGATTGATGCTTTGATCTATATCATTTTTATACTGTTATTTGCATTACTGTGTTAGATCAAGATCTATAGCTTCTCATAGTAGATCTCATTGATAAGTGATATATGAATGTTGTGATTGTTGTTATACAAGATCCACTTGATATTCCCCTAGTTGTAGACATCTCTGTCCTACAACCCCCTCATAGTTGCTTCGGGTGAGACTGTGTCTGCTTCGCAGGTGTTGCTGAAAGGGCCAGTATCTAGGGTTTGTTGGTGTGCTCTTGGAGTGAACCCTAGGTCTGTCCCTGTGCCAACAAATGGTTCCGTTGTCAGGACTAGAATCTGTGTAAGGGAATGTCAAGGTGGTTTCCATCGAAGACAAAGATTCAAAAGTGGGTAGAGGATCAAGAGAAGGACTTCGTTGAAGCCTAGAACAAGAACCCTAAACTGAGTACTGAAGATTGGCTACAAAGATACATCTTCACCGAAATTCACGAGATCTTCTTTGGAGGAATCCACCAGGATTTGTTTGAGTGGTTGGCTAGGTTAGCCGATACCCAGTTTGAGATCATATCTAGACCTCCTGTGGGTTGGACACCAGTGCTGATCCAGAAAGTCAAGAGAGTTGACAATGTTGTATCCAGAGTTGTAGATCACTGGTTTGATAGTACCATCGGAGGGTATATCACTGAATTTGCTATTGACAGAAGATAATCATATAGTCAGGCTGAGAGATACTTCTTCAAGTGACCTAGAGGAAACGTTTTGCAATTTCTGAAGCTGAGAATCAAGATTCTCTTGCATGAAAACCACATCTTGAAGATACAGTAGATCGGATGGATCTGAGAAGGATAATGTTCAGAAATTCAGACAGCGACAATGACATAGAAGCAGGACATATGCGCAGTGGGAAAGTATTCTGAGGGGGTCACCTTGAGAACTTGTTTAAGAAAAACTACAGAGAAGAGGGTTTCTACAGTGGAGAAGAGGTATATCTAACTGAAGAGCATCCAGAGCCCACCAGAATAGAAGAAGGGGAAGCTAAAGAACTGTGCCAAAACGAGCCAGAAAAATCAGGAACTGCATGGACTACTGAAGTAAGTAACATTAATCCTCCTATTGTCGCAATAGTACCTAGTAGTCATAATAGTTAAAACCACCAGAGTCCTCAGAGCACTGTTATTGGTAGCTCAAAATCTCATCAAACAAGGAACCTAGTCATCTCTATGGCAGATGAAACAAGACTCCCTATCTTTAGAGGAGATGGATCTGAAGATCCAGATCAACATTGGTTTCTGTGCGAAGCCGTATGGAATATTAAGAGTATCACTGACGAAGCCATCAAGAGGACCCAGTTCAGCACTACACTAAGGGACCGCGCACTGAGCTGGTACATGAAACTTGTCCAAGGACTGGCATAGCCTAAGCCCCTGAATGAGATCAAGAATGCGTTGATTGCAGAGTTGAAGAAACCTAAGTCAGAGTCACAATGTATTATAGAACTAAAAGAGATTAAACAAAGGGTAGAAAAACCTGTTTGGGAGTTCAATCAAAGATTCAAGACCTTGATAGGCTGATTAAATTTTCAGATCCCTGATGAATAGAACAAAGAATGGTTCATCACGGTGTTGTTACCACACATCAGAGTCCCTCTGATGCAGCAGAAGATTGCATCACAGGCAAAAGCTTTGGAGATCACCATGAAGCTTGAATCAACACCGATGGGAGAATCTAGCTCAGGCATTAGCCAGATCATGAGCCAGCTGACTAGTTTGTCTTTACAGGTCGAGGATATGAAGAAATATAAGGGAAAAGACAAAAGGGAAGATATATGGTGTGTAAGATGTAGATTTGAAGGCCATGATAAGGAACATTTTCCCTTATTTCATGAGTATTTGGCCTCAAGGGCACCGAGCCCATTGAAGCAAGTTAACCTACCCTGGTGCGATGTATGTAGAAATAGGCATCACCCAGGTGAGTGCTACTACATACAGAAGTATGTTCACACACCCACAAACTTGTATTGTACATTCTATTAATTAGTGGGGCACGATGATCGAGATTGTAGAGCTTATGATCTCATGCATGAAAGGTCGATGGACATATACAAGATTCAAGGTGAGGTTCAGCAAGAAGGAAACACTCCACAGTACAACTCTCCAAGGAGAGGAAAATTCAATCCTCGTGGTGGATACAGAGGACGAGGATGAGGAGGAGGTATGGGCTGAGGCCGAGGACAAATAATCTGTTACAACTGTGCACAACCAGGACATTTAGTAAGGGATTTCTAGAATCCTTGCACAACCTGTAGTTACTGTAACTCCTTCGAGCATGTCATAGAGGAATGCCCTGTGCTGCTGGCTAAACTTCAAGAAAGACAAGGATTTCAGCAGAACCCACAAATACAATTAATCAAAGAGGAACCTTACGAAGCTTATCCTAGAGTCGTTTTTATTACAAGAGGAGGCACTACTACGGGACATGATAGAGTGACTAAAGAGAATATTGCAGAAGACGCAGGAGTCAGAAAAGTTGCAGAAAAGACCCGGATTTTCAATGCAAAGAAAGAAAGGAAAATCTTTGAGGAGGCAAGGCAAGAGTTCAAAGCAGATCAAGGATCTACTTCAAAAACACAACCAGAAATACGAGAATACGAAATGCCTCACGCATTTGATCACTCTGCTTCGCACAGAGGGGGGAAAGAGGCAAGTAAACTTGTCAGTTTCTTATATATGTTTATAGACTTTCTTAAAGATGGGAAAGCTATACATGAACTGCAAAATCTGGTTAAAATATGAGCTAGGAAAGATAGACCCCCTACTGAATAGGGAAGTACGCCAAATTGGTAAGAAGAGAAGGAAAAATAAGGAATTACACTTGAATGCTCAGATAGGAGAGTATGAGATAGACTATGTGGTCCTCAACTTAGGGTCGGAGGTCAATGTCATGACGAAGAAAACTTGGGAACTGATGGGAAAAACCAAACTGATATATTCCCCTATCAGGCTTCGCATGGCTAATCAGCAAGATGTCAACCCATTTAGACAATTAGAGAATGCCCCAGTGGACATCGACGGAGTAAGAACCTTTGCAGATTTTGAGGTAATTGAAATTGTCTATGATAGCTACCCTTACCCTGCATTACTAGGAATTGATTGGGCCTTCGACAATTCCACTATTGTTGATATAAAAAAAAGATGCATGAAATTTGAGAGAGTTGGCCTTAGGGTCATTGCACCTTTAGATCCAGATGAGGTCCCACGATATACAAAACCTATCAGAGAAGAAGACTACGCATTTGAACTGGAAAACATCTACAAATTAACAGCCAGACAACAGGATTATATCAACCCTACTGTCGATGGAAACCTGAGCTAGAGAAGTGACAATGCGTGTTCATTACAGTCAGAAGAAGTGATGGAGAACTGGCAGAACCAGATGTATGAAGTATCCAAAGAATATGTTCTCGACTGACCAGAGAAGTTCGTTGGATTGGTACAACCATAAGAAACTTACCTACCTTTGATGGTTTGAATCCCCTAGAATCCTTCTTGATGGACTTTGAAGCAATTGTACTAGCACAACAGAGGTTGTTGTCTATGGACGAGGCCCTAAAATCCACACCATCAAGATGGTGGGGGACACATAAAAGCAATATTACAGACTGGACACAATGTCGAACCTTGATGACAGCGTAGTTTTCAACACAAGTAGGAAGCTGGGAAGTAAGTTATACAGGTCGAAGCAGCCCAAAGGTGTTAGAAAAACAGGACCGTGGAGCAATAAAATAAAACAAATGCAGAAACAAAACACAGAAGACACACAATACAAGAGAGACACAGATTTACGTGGTTCACCCAGTGTGGGCTACGTCCACCAGAGAAATTGCCAGGTCCTTCCTTTATTATTATCCAGCAAATGAAGGGATACAACCTACATCAAAACCCGTTGTAACTTCCTCTTCTTTCTCTCACGGTCTCCTCTCTTAGAATACAATATTCACCATCAATCATAGCCGCAATACATTTCCCTCATAAAAGAGGGTTGCCTTCTAGGGAAAAAAACCCTAACATAATCTCTACCGTTAGATCTGCGACCTTATAATGAACGGTCCAGATTTACAATGAAAT
>ML780300.1:297463-383779 GCA_009831015.1 Picea engelmannii | reverse complement strand
ACCCCCCGGACCCCGCAGAGGGGGTACCCTCCCTTTGCACTCCCCCACGTGGAAGAGTGTACATACTTATGGGGTGTAAATACTTCATGGGGTATAAACACGGCTGAAAGAAATGACCTCTGAATCAGGAAGATAATCAGGCTCCACAACCAACAAAAGGACCATATACGAAGCTGTGAAGAGGCCTGGAGTGACATTCCTAGAGAAAAATGGGTACACATATTCGTCAATATGCTGGATAGCACCCCGATTAACTGGTAGCTTCAAGCAGAGTTGAGCCTCATCACTACATACTAGGAAGGTATGACTCAGAATTTTGTAATCACATTTTTATTTGAAAGTGAATACCCTTCAGTAGACCAAGCATTACAGATTGTAAGACCAAAAGTGTTTGAAGAGGCATTTATCCTCCCTTGGTCACCAGAAGAGGACGAATGGACTACGCCCCTCCAGAAACTACAGATCTACTACAACATTAATGTCGACGAAGACGATGATCCAAGGAAGGTGAATATCACAGAAACCGAAGTCCAGAGAGATGTGGAAGGACCAAGAGTTGAACTACCATTCATTGGAGAACCGATAAATATAAAAAAAAGTCAATATTGGGATAGAGGAGACACCAAAGCTTGCCAATGTCGGAGATTGCCAATGTCGGAGATTACTGGGACGTTGCTACCATTGAAAAATTACAGAATTATTGCACGAGTATCAGGACTTGTTTCCAACCAAGTTCACTGATATGAAGGGTATCAAAGGACCTATGGGAGATATGAGAATAACTTTGAAACCATATGTGAAGCCAGTCAAGAAAAGAACCTACAGATTGAACCCGAAATATAAGGAAAAAGTGAAGATTCAGCTTGACAAAATGCTGGAAGCAGGGATTACTGAACCTGTCGAAGAGTCGGAGTAGATTAGCCCCATGGTAGTGCAAGATAAGAAGGAAGGTGAGATTAGTATCTACGTAGATCTCAGGAAGCTGAATGATGCTTGTCTACATGATCCTTTCCCTACACCATTCACAGACGAAGTGTTGGATAACGTGGGAGGCCAAGAAGTATATTCTTTTACAGATGGGTTTTCAGGAGACCATCAAATCTGTATCGCCAAGGAGGATTGTCATAAGACTACATTTTCCACAATGTGGGGATCCTACCAATATATAGTAATTCCATTTGGATTGAAGAATGCCCCAACCATCTTTTCCAGGGTGGTGGTTGAAGCATTCAAAGAATTTTTGCATAAGTTTTTAGAAGCATACTTTGATGACTGGACTATTTTTAGTTTGTTGAAAAAATATATTGAATGTCTAAGGCTAATGCAGGATAAATGCAGGCAGTGTCAAATTTCTTTGAATTTGAAGAAGCGCATCTTCTTCTCACCATTTGGAGTATTATTAGGTCATATTGTATGCAAGAAAGGATTGTTGGTGGATCCATCCAAAATTGCAATTATAGTTGTTTTTCCACCTCCCACCTTAGTCAAACAACTACGCACTACGCTAGGACATACTGGCTATTATAGAAAAATTATCAAAGGATATGCTTAGATTACTGCGCCGATGGAGAAGTTACTAAAGAAAGATTGTCAGTTTGGTTGGATAGATGAATTCTAGCAGAGCTTTGACACACTGAAACAAAAGATGGTGACTCTGCATATTCTAGTCTTTCTAGACTGGAGCAAGGAATTTCATGTGCATGTTGATGCGTCTTCCATTGCATTAGGAGCAGTACTATAACAACCTGGAGAAGGGGACATTGATCATCCATTAGCATTTTCCAGTAGAAATCTATCTACAACTGAAATTAATTACACCACTATGGAAAGAGAAGGATTAGCCATGGTGTATGCATTAGAGAAATTCTGCCACTACTTGTTGGGAGAACACTTTAAAATGTTTACCGATCACTCTACGCTGAAGTACCTAGTCAACAAGCCAGTGTTGGGGGGGATAATATGCAGATGGCTACTGCTATTTCAAGTATATGATTTTGAGATCATAGTTAAGCCAAGAAGAATGAACAAGGGCCCAGACCACCTGTCAAGGTTGAAACATGGAGAAGAACCTACTAGTCTGTAGGATACATTACCGGATGCACAACTGTTCACCATTAGAAATATTGATGACCACTTCGCAGACATAATCCAGTTCCTGTCAACAGGAATGGCTCCAGGTGAGTACACAATTCCTTAGAAGAAACAACTATTGGTGCGAGCTGTAGACTTCTCACTTATAGTTGGACAGTTGTACAAAATGGGGCCTGAGGAGATACTAATAAGATGTGTGATGGAGGCAAAGCACCCTATGATCCTCGAAGAAGATCATGAGGGCATTGCAGGAGGACATTGCATAGGGAAAGCAACTGCGCAGAAGGTTCTGCGAGCTGGCCTTTGGTGGCCTATGTTACACAGAGATGATAAAGACTATGCCAGAGCATGTGATGTATGCCAGCAAGTTGGAAAACCATCCCGAAGAGATGAAATTCCATTAGCACCATAGATGACTTTACAAACATTTGACAAGTGGGCCATTGACTTCGTGGGACCTATAAACCCACCAGGAAAGCACACAGGAGCAAGGTATATTATCACCGCAATAGAACACATGACTAGATGGGTCGAAGCAAGAGCAGTCAAGGATTGTAGTGCAGCTACAGCTACACATTTTATATTTGATGACATAATAACTAGGTTTGGATGTCCTAAGATCCTTATGAGTGATCAAGGTACACACTTCATCAATAAGAAAGTTGAATCCATGACTGAAGAATTTGCAGTCCACCATCAGAAGAGCACACCTTACCATCCACAAGAAAACGGAACAGTTGAAGCATTCAACAAAATCCTGGATACAGTATTGACAAAGATTTGCAGTGTGAACAGGGATGACTGGTATTTAAGAGTACCAACAGTGCTCTGGCCCTATAGAACCACTTGCAATAAATTAACAACACAGACCCCCTTCAATTCGGTCTATGGTCTGGAAGCTATTATCCCGATGGAGTACTTGGTACCAAGCTTAAGAATTGTTGCATTTACGGAAATGGATGATACTAGTGTTGTTCATGAGAGGCTAGCACAGTTGGTTGAACTAGAAGAAGACATATTCATTGCAGGCTTCCATCATCAAGTTCAGAAGGAACAAGAAAAGGCCTATCATGACAAACATATCAAGAAGAAGATATTCAAGCAAGGTGATTTAGTACTAGTATATGACAGTAAGTTTATCGAACACCCTGGAAAGTTCAGGACGCATTGGCTCAGACCATATGAGATTGCCTATGTTACAGAAGGAGGAGCTACACAGCTAAAGACATTGAAAGGAGACTGTAAGGAAGGCTTGGTGAATGGGAGTCAGCTGAAGTTGTACTATGACAACCAACTACCTCGCAGCTCTCAGTAGAATCAAGGAGAAAAGGGTCTAGGTACCAGGTGCAGTTGAAATTGGGTATCAGACATAGAAAAGAAAGTTTTCACAAGGATGGAAAGAAGGCATAAAGTAGAAAGAAAGGGATGCACTATGTAGTCCAAAGCCAAAGTAAACCAAGAGGATCAAATCTGAAGTGCCTCAGGATGAGTCATAGGTGAGTGTTGGGGGCATGTTCGCCCTTGGTTATGGAAGGAAGTGGAGAACAAGGAAGAAAAGGTAAAAAGTGAACTTTGCGGTAGACACAATGACTGTCACTGGGTCGAAGTGAGAAAAAGAGCAAAGAATATGGAGTGAAGCATGGGAAAATAAAACCATTGGAAGAGGAGATCGAGGATCATAGATCAGCAAGGAAGAGGGATTGAGGACAACTCAGCTAATGGAAAAATCCACCATTGGATGATTTGGATCGCCTCATGAGAAGGAAGGAAAGATAGGTTGGCGAAGCCCAGAAAAAGTGGATCAAGTTGACCTAGGGTTTTGGTAATTAGGGTTTTGACACCTAGGTTTCGGCCTAAGGCTGTCAGTGAGGTATTGTAATGTATAAATAAAGGTCAAGAGGACCTTGGTCGAGGGGATGATATTGTTATTGATTTAGCTCTATTGTTGTGGTGAGAGGTAATTATATTGTGAGAGAGAATTTTTTAGGGAGAGATCCTTCTGGTATTGTTAGATCTTTAGTTGGGTGTGAAGATCAAATCCTGCAACTAGGTGCACAGGAAGGGGGAGAGAAAGAGAGAAGAAGAGAGAGGATCTGTTGGCCAAGAGAGCAGATCAAGATCTATAGCTATGCAGAGTAGATCTCATTGATAAGTGATATATGAATGTTGTGATTGTTGTTATACAAGATCCACTTGATATTCCCCTGGTTGTAGACATCTCTGTCCTACAACCCCCTCATAGTTTCTTCGGGTGAGACTACATCTGCTTCGCAGGTGTTGCCTAAAGGGCCATTACGAGGGCTTGTTGGTGCACTCTTGGAGTGAACCTTGGGTCTGCCCTTGTTCCAACAAGATGCATCATCTCTCTGAGCTCTGACTTCTTTATTTATGTCTGTGGATTAATATTTCACTACAATTCCTGAACGTACAAGCACTTCAACATGTTCCTTATTTACCTATCCTTCTTTTCTTTCATTTATTTTCCAAAACTTTATGTATCTGACATCTTTCTTTTTCTCTGTAGAATTTTCTTCATCTCGTTCTATTGCCAAAATTTAGATCTTTGGGACCTGGTCTTTATTCACTTGTTCTTCGTGTTTTCTTATCCATACTTTCTAATATATGATATCAATATTCTCTTTAATGGAAGTATTGATCATGCTTCTACAATCACCCCCTATGTGTCTATAGTTATAACATTTGTAACATTCAATGTTGCGTGGGGCCACATAGGAATTTCTATCTTGAACATTTATTTTATAATCCCTTCAATCTGCAACCTTATGTCCAAAATTAGTACAATAAAAACAATGACCATAAAAGAAATTTGCATACCTAGGAGTGAATGATATTCTTTTTGGTGTATTCCTTATGAATTTATGCCTTAACTGATCATGATCATGATTGAAGCTTCTTTGTGGCTTGAGCATGGATGGTCTTCTTCAAGATGTATCTTCTATAGTTTTCTTAGATTCTAGTTGACCATTGTTCCTCCCTTTGAGTACTTCTGCATAACTCATTCTATTTTCTTCATTCTTGTTTTCTACCAACCTAGAGTTCTTCTCTTCATTCTCTATAACTGATGTGGATGTTTCTATCTCTTCAACGTTCTTTTTGAGGTTGACAATTTTACTTCTTAATGTGACAACTTCTTCTTCAAGCTTCTCAATCTTCTTCTTTCTTCTTTATCTAAGACTTCATGACTTCTTTTGTTCTTTTCACTTCTTCAAGATGGATTTTTAATGTGATTATTTCTTCTTCAAGTCCTTTCTCTTCTTGACCAAACTCTGTCTCAAGCTGGTTTATATCATTATTTATTTCCTTAAGATGATCTATCAATATCTTCTCTCTCATTTTTGCTTCTTCCTTCTGTGCTCCTATGTTGGCTTCCAAATACTGCTTTTGATATTCAAGATTTTCTTCGATCTTTCTGGATTCTTCTAGCTGAGTTCTTAAGTTCTCGATGACCTGTTGGGATTCTTCAAAAATGTGAAAACTTTCCTTTTGTTTCATCAATTCTTTCTTGAGTGACGTGTTTTCTTCTCTTTCTTTTCTTAGTTCATATAAAACACTAATCAATTCTGCTTCATAATTGTCTTCTTTTTCAATTAGTTTTTTGGTCTCATTTCCTTCATGGCATTCTATTTCAAGATGTCTATGTTTTTCAAAATTAAATAAAAACAAAATACCTATGTTGATTATGTACTCTTCATCTTCTGAATCTGTTTGACATGGTGAACATATTTCTTCTTGATTCGTACCTACATATTCTTTGGCATTTTATGAATTTTTTATGCATGAAGAATATATGTCATGTAACGTATCCAAAAGTTCTTTGGCTAATGAAAATTTACCAACCTTTTCTCTTACCAGATTAGGTAATCCTTCCCAGATGAAATCCATTTCTATTTTGTCATTCTTCTTCAATTCCTTCTTGGCTATAGTCTTTTCCCTTTTTGAACTCTCATATCTTGTAACGACTGATAGCCAAATATAATACCCCTATTCCTATAAAAATACTTTTGTCCTTCCACTTCACATCTCATACTTTAAACCATTCTGACCATTAAACAGTGGTACTCCATTCTCAGAATAATCCATGATCTCCTTTCAATGGTTAAATTGTTTCCTTAAGGAACCTACTCTAATACCAATTGTTGGATTACTGAGAATGGGGGTGAATTAGTAATAGATAAATCTAATATTTTTTCACCATAAAATGCAAGTGTTATATCAATGTAGCATTATCATTCAATAGTTGCGGAGTAAATAAACAATGAACAAATGAGCAATCATACACATACACAATACACCAGTGCTTTTATGTGGAAACCCAAAGCGGGAGTAAACCACGTAATGATTTTTTTTATATTTATTTAAGAATTACATTCATTGGAATCACCAACTTCCTTTGTTTTCCAGCTGCAACTAGAAGGAGGCTCCAACCCCCTAGTTTCTCAGGCTACAACCTGAGGGAATCTCCAACTCCCCAATTCTCTGGCTACAACCAAAAGGAGGATACAACCTGCTATGTTCTCCGGCTACAACTGGAAGGTGTCTACAACCACTTGTCTTTGCCTCATACAACTACCATGTCATATAAGTAGAATGATGGAACCACTATCACACTATCACTGTGAGATATACTGCTGTAAACCTGTACCAATCAACCTGTAACAACCTATAATCAACCTGTACCATAAACAAGTGCATCAACCATGCACCAACCTGTACCTCAACTTGTACCATCAACGAGTGTATAAACCCTGAACTAAATATGTACCAATAATGCATCAAATACGCATAAACTATGACTCATCAAGATGTACCAACATCATCAACTATACACCTCATGTATGTGCCAACTCATCAACTACTTGTCTCAACCATGTACCCACCATGTACCTCAACCAAAATCCCTCATCAATTTCATCATCCAAATCTGATTTGTAACTCTGTAATAGACCTGATGTATATCATCACATACCTGGAAACCTTCCTTAATTTTAACGACAAGAGACTAGCATTTTCATTGAACTTTACTTTAGTCTCACATGACTAATTTTGGATTAGTCAACAACCTTAACTTGAAATAATCATAAATATCTACCTGTAATGAATAAATATATGAAAATAGTACACAATTTTCTCCAGCATCTTTTATGCAATTCATCCAAGTTTCACTACTTGGAACCTCTCAGAAAAGGATTTATAGTAAAAAAGGCATACCTTGTTGAATTCTGGCTTATTCTAGAAAGAGAACTTGTAGAGCGTGCCCCGCACGGAGTATTTGTTGTATGGATCTGAAAATGGTACAAATAATATGACAGACTGTACTCTAACCAACACATTTTTTCTTACTGAATTTGGATCTGTTATGAAGAAGTTATGATGTTTTTACCCGAAACACTTGTTTTAGACTAGTTTCGAGACTAGCCATAAACCCTATTTTCCACGGAGTGTAACTCCAAAAATACAATGAACCACAAGCTGACATTTTTATCATAGCTAATTGGATATGTTTCCTCAATGACCTCCATATTTCACGTTCTGAATCATTCTATAAAAAACTTTATTGCGAAAATGGTGAGATGACCTGTAAATAACATACCTTAGAAAGCATCATCAAAAGAATTTATCCTCCCTTGAATTTTGGCCTTGTTTAATTCACCTTCCCTCTGAAATTCACCTTAGATATCATTTGGTTACCTCAGTCACTTGTATATATTCAATATTCTCAAGTGTAATTGAAATGAGAGACCCTTTCCTCTTATTTATACTTTTATGTAGATTCCTCAAGGGGTTACCTTCTAACCATCTTAAACCACTTTGCTTATTTTAGGGGTCACCCACTTCTAACCACTTGTCCACTTAGTAATTTCTCCATTAACTTTATTATTTAAATAATTTATTTTGTATCCACTTTGACTTATAGTACACTCATCACTTCACCTTATTATTTAAATAATTTCTTCTTTGCAACCACTTTGACTACTTTGACCTTTTGGGGCTTCTAGATGACTCATGAGGGTTCTCCAATTTCACATGGCCATAACTCTCTAACCGTGAGGAGTTATGTGACGTTCCACACACCACCAAAAATGGAATGACATGTACTATCCATCTAGAATAGTCTTACCTTCAAATATTTTAAAACTCATACCATTATACATCAAACTAACTTGGTTCCATTACCCAAACCTTTGTGCTACCGAAATTCGCTACCAGACTTTCTTCAAGGGTTGAAATCAATGACAACCAACCCAAATAATCAACAGTGAAAATAGTTTTGACCCATCTAAAAACATTTTAAAGTGAGCTTGATTTTCCCCATGTAAAAAATAAATATCAAGAGTAAGTTAGGGGAAAACCATGGGGAATAAAAAACCATGGGAAATTACCATGTGGTTTTGTAAAACCAAGGGTAAAAAAAAATGGAAATAAATAAATACAAAAATAAAAATAAATAAATAAAATAGAATATACAAAATATATACAAAAATAAAAATATAAACCAAGAAAATAGGGCCAAGTTACACATGAGTCAAGGTTCCATGCCTGTCATGGTTCCATACTAGTCAAGGTTCTGCATCTAGGGACCCAAAAAATAGGAGTAAGGTATACTATGTAGATTTCAAGTAATCGGGTGTCAAGGCAGGTAGTTAGGTCGTATAGAAATCATGAACACTCATATCTAGATGTGATAAATGGAAAGTGACTAGGGGGGAAAGGCAACACTTCATGTTACAAATAAATGTCACAAATAGAGACTCATATGATAAAAGGAGATCGACACCAATCAAGCGCACGACACATGTCAATCTAGTCAAGTTGAACATCTCGAAGGGAAAACCTGATAAGATTTCAAGGAGAGGGAATACCATTAGATCAAGGAATAGTTTATTTCGTCAGGCCACAATGCATGAAACTTATTACGAAAAATAGTGAACAAGCATTGGGCGAGGACACGATAAGTTTCTACAAGCAAGAAGCTCAATAGGTATTTGGCCTAGGTTTCCAAAGAGAGGGAAGGCAAAAAGAGGAACCTGGTTGAGATTAATCTAAAGAAAATCATGCCTTTCATACCTTAGGAAAATTGCAAGGGATTTCATGCAATTGGTTCAATGAGACAAACTCGATGAAGGGATCCCGATAGGCTTTCGAGCTTCAGACCATCCTTAAGGCAATACACACTCAACACTCTGAATGAAGTTTCTCGATAGAGTAAATCTAATGAGCTCTCAGGATAGGATTGTGGCAAAGGTGGATCTGATATCCTTGTGAGATTTGTACCTCAAGGAAAAAGTAAGAAAAGGTGAATCGTTTTCTTGATAAAGGAGAGCCTAGTAAGGATCAAGGTTTTGGATAAGGATAAAATTTCTAGCTTCAGCAAATCAATGATAATAGAAACAAATCTAGTTGAGGTTTGGGCAAGATAGGGCTTAGTCGATAATGTTGATTGTTGTTTTTAAACGACAGATAAGATCTTGACAGAGATAGTTCTAGGAAAGAGGAAGAATATCAAGGGATTTCACACATGCATTTCAAGGATGGAGAGGTCATGTAAAGGAAATGACCCTATGAACTTGCTTGTGCAACCAAAAAAAAGATGAGATCAATTATGCGATTAAGAAGACACTTTCCATTATACTATAAACATTACATTTCCTATGTTCAACAAACTTATAACTGAGTTTTGGTTTTGTTCAAAGATAATCATGGGTGGTTGTAGATAAATTTCCTAAAAAATTCATGTGCCAAGTCTCAAACTCAAAGGAAGGATTAGTTATTTTGTAATTCAAGCTAAGATTTCGAAATTTAAGAGTATGATCAACACACGAGAACATCAAGATGAAGACATTAATCACAACATGCAAGCAAGAGGATGCAAAATTTGTGTTATCCATTTAGAAAATCCTCAACAACAAGCTCATTCAAGACATACAATAGAACATCAAACCATGCAACCACATAGGATCATGAAGCACATCATAATATACAAAAGATTTTAAGATAACATGTCAATTTCATCATACAAATTTCAATGAAACATCATAGGTCAATAAGAATCATGAAGAAATCTAGAATCATAAGATCAAAAGGAACAATCAATCTCCATAAAATAAAATCATCAATCAAGATCAAACCCCTAACTACCTGAATGTAGACAAAGAATTATCCTTAGGCTCAGGAAGTAGAGGATTAGGCATTATAATAAAAAATTTAGTAAGGGGGGAATTTTATCTTTATTTTACAAGAAAAAGTAAAGGAGGTTTGTTGTGGCCTCAACAAATGGTGACACACTGGAAGAACCAGTTATCTCTATCAGTATAAGTCTAGGGACTTTACTTCAAATATGATTTTTAAAGATGAGCTCAACAAACTGTAGACATTTTTCCAATAATCATGGGTACCACAATGATCCAGGTGGAAATCAGTGGCCACCCACCCATTCCACTGGCTCAAAATAGGGGTTTCAACCTTGATAGTTTTTCTACAGTTTTTCAGGTCCTAAACTTTCAGGATCATTTTGAGGCCCTAAACAATGATTTTTGGGCCCGTCATAGTCACATTATAGGATTTAGATAGAGTGTGATGGAAAAATGTGTATTCCTTAGATATACCTTTCCAATGAGTTATCATGTGCCCCAAACAAAGATCGTATGAAAAATTTATGTCCTTGGGAAGTTGACATACCAACTACCCCCATCGGGGCCCACAAACATTTTAGCATTTCATATTCCAGGCTTAGGGTTTTGGATTTTATTTATGTTAAAATGCCCCTAGAGCCTCATTGTAATCATCATCATCTTATTTTGAATGAGCGTAGCCATCACATATCTTCTCAGAGATAAGGTGCCACCATTATAGAGAGTCATTCCTTCTGTAATTTTACAGTTTCTGTACATTTCTCTCATTAATAAAAATTGTGCATTATTGTATCTCTGTGTTTATTGCACTATATCTATATATTTAATTTTATATCTCTTCCTTCATTTCATTCTCAAAATAATATGGATCAATGGTTTCAGAGCATGCTATTCCTTTTTGTTTCTTAGTGCACATCCCCGACGCGGTCAGGGTATAGAGAGTTAGGTCTCAAGCTAGTTTATCTTAAAGACAACCTCTCTCACAAGCCCAATCTGCCTCCCATGGCTAAATATAAGAGAGACAAAGGAGCAGGGTATCCCATCAAGTTGTTACTTGCAGAATCCCTCGCACAACAGAGGAATGAAATGTTGGAGATTTTTTTCCCAAATACTTCAACGATTGCCGACAATAGCAGGCATGTCTTTGTCAAGAATTCGATTTGGAGATGCTTCCTCATTCAAGGTAAAAATTAATTTTTATTTTCTTGTATTTGAATGTCTGATCAATGTGGTTGCTTTGGAAAAATGGTTAAATTTTCTAGAATGTTATTTCTATGTTCACAATTTTTTCGACAAAGAAAAGATCACCTTTGCACTCCTTAAGGCTCTCCCCCATGTCAAAAATTGGTGGGAAACTTACTGGGAGAAAAATCCCATAGAGGAGTCTGGAATATTTGGGGCCCAGACCACTTGGGATTGTTTTATGGATGCAGTCAAGGATAAATATTACCCTGTGGGAAACTATGACAACTAGTACATGAGATGGACCATGTTGCATCAAGAGAGGGGCCAAACAGTGTCGGATTTCAAAAATACATTCCATACCATGCACATCAAGATGGGTATCAAATAATATGAGTGGAATCTAGTTCTTAAATACCACAAGGCTCTACATAGGTACATAAAAAAAAATGGAATTTCTGGACATTTTATCACTGGGAGTCGCTTATCGATATGATGTCAAAATCGAGTAGAAATTTAAGCAGCAGAACAAGTGGGAGTTTGGGTCTGCAAATCCGAAACAACCAAAGTATGGTAAAGGCATCCCTAACTTGCAGAATAACCAACCTCAAGACCACAAGTCCAATACAAAAGAAAATAAGGGTAACGGGAAGACGAAGAAGGACACTTGGAAGTGGTGTGACTTCCAAAAAATCCCTTGGCACAACACCGATGAATATCGTTCAAAAAATTCATTGGTGTCCGAGCTCAAAGAAAATAACTCGAGCTACGACTAAGAATTTGATTTAGACAATAATAAAAGGATATAGATCATTGATGTAGGACCTATTGCTACCATCGCGATCACAACAATCCAACCAAAAGAACCAGAGGATCCTGAGGAGGGGGAGCACCTCTTCCATTCACAGATGTGGGTGAAGGGGACCCCACTGCATTTTATTGTTGATAGAAGAATCCAGAAGAACCTCATCTCAGTAGAGGGCATCAAGCAGTTGGATTTTCTGATAACACCACACCCACAACCATATAATATTGGATGGCCTCGCCAGGGTCGAGATCTTCATGCCAATCAACAATGTCGCCTTTCCTATGTCATAAAGCCCTTCAAGGATGAGGTATTGTGTGATGTTTCCCCACTAGAAGTATATGATGTTCTATTAGGCCAACCATATATGTGGAAGCATCATGTTATTTATGAGTCTTGGCCTCGTAGCATCATTGTTACTCTAAGGGATTAGCTCTATAGGATACCATAGGTAGTTCTAACTATTATCTTGAAAAAAAAATACTGCAAAGTAATATCTCATACCACAAAGTTTAGCCTCTTCACAATTTGGTCAGAATAGAAGAACATTGAAACCACTGCATCCTCGAGCCAAGACCCTTCTATCCAGCAAAAGAATATCAACAATATTGTAGAAGAGCACCAAGATATTTAGACTATGGGGGTTCCTCAACACTGCCTAGTCAAACCAAGTTATAATAAATCCCTTCATGTTCTTCATGTTGTATATTCACCAACAGAGTCCTCCCACACTCAGGTAGTTCATGCAACTATATTGGTTAAATAGATCCAACCCCTCCAACAACAGGGTCATAACATCCTTCAACAAGCTAAGTAGGACAACTTCAACAAGTTATGCACTTGGGAAGTTGATGTACCAACTACCCCCATCGGGGCCCGCAAAGGTTTTTGTGTTTCATCTTCTGGGGTTAGGGTTTTGGATTTTATTTATGTTAAAAAGGACTCTAAGGCATCATTTTAATCATCATCATCTTCTTTTGAATGAGCGTAGACATCACATATCTTCTCAAAGATAAGTTTCCACCATTCTAGTGAGTCATTAACTCTATAATTTTACAGTTTCTATACATTTATCTCATTAATAAAAATTGTGCATTATTATATCTCTTTGTTTATTGAAATATCTTTGTATATTTCATTGTTATATCTCTTCCTTCATTTATTTCTCAAAATAATTAGGATCACACAATGACGCCAAACTTCTAAAATATATAACCCAATATTTCTAGTACTTGTAATATAACATACTCTTTTCAAAGAGTCAATTAATGAGGTAAATTATTTGATTGATTACATACTTCAAATTGGCTTCAGTTTAACCATGGGTATTCACTTTTTATAGCAAGAAAATATCTACATAAGTGTGGTCCTCATCCCTCTTTTCCCGACATTATTTCATTGTCAGTGAGCATCCATAGCCACGACGAAGTTTCCTCAGTACCATACAAGCATATCCCCACTGCCAATATGCGTCTATAGACTTGATGGATTTACTTGTACTTCCCACACTATTGATAGTTCTTTCTACTTCCTTTTAATTTCAAAATATTCTCACCCTTTTAGATTTTATATATAGATATGCATATGCAGATAGGGTGTGAAGGAAGCATGGTGTTACGAGAGATGTTTTAATTTTCTAATTAGATGTCATGCATTTTATTTTAACCCACGGGTCCCCCAAAAATCCATCATAGTATTGGCCATTTTATTAATATGAAGTGGATGGATCTCAAAGAAAAAGGTAGATAGACAGTTTCTCATACTTATGGATTATCATGGTATGCTCAATAGGCACATGTGTTCCACCACAACTATTATTCCATACCTACAAGTAATAAATTCGTGAATATTCTTTCAGATAGAGCATCTCATGCATCTTATGACTTGTAAAACCTTTCTTCGGTGTGTGGCCAAATTGGACCATCCCCTCACTCAAATTTAAAGAGTAATCCTCAAGGACGACTAAGAAGTCAAATCATCTTAGGGAACATACCAACATTCAAATTAAACGAGGGAAGCAATTTGTACAAGCAGAAACCAAGAACTAAAACCGAATCCAATCATGAAAAGAGAACTAAACTAAAGAATCCTAAAGCTAAAATGTCAGTCATAAAAAGAAATGAAAACTCGCTGAAAAATAAGAAGAGAACCAAGAAACAAGTAATAAATCTGGTGGCAGCAACACAATATGAATGATATACATAAAGGTATCATCATTCCATCTCCAAGAATCGAGATAAGGGAAAAATATTTATTAAACAAACTTTTCACACAAGCTAAGACCTATCAAGAAAAATTTCAAGACCAGAAATCAAGTACAAGACTATGGTGAACAATGATCAAGAAAATCAATATTTAACCAAGCTTTTGTTCCAACAGATTTGAGATTTTCTAGTGACAAAAAAATCATATTGTTGAAATGCCCAAAAGAATTGGATAAATTGAGGAATTCACCTCTTTGATCTTATGGCCATGGATAAGATCTTAGTGAAATAAAATTTTGATGTTGTCAGATTGTCCAACTCAAAAATTGCATTGATATTTTTCACCAAGATATTCATTTCCATTTTGTCTATTGATCTAGAACACACAATGGTTGTATCATTCAACCCTACTTTTATAAGAATATAAGCCAACTTCCATGGTTTCCCAACTAACAAAATAAGGGAGTAAAAGTATGTCCAAATTAAAATAAAGACACTCATAGATGGATAGGCCTATTCATTTCATTTCCAATGATATGTGGAACACCACGTATTTCCTCACGGTTAGGGAGATACAACTTTGTGAAGTTGTAAGCCCCAAAGAAGTGGTCAAGAAGCCCCTAGTTAGTTACAAGTATTTAATGAAAGGGTAAAGTTGTTGTAACAAGAAAACTCTAGAAGCCCTAAATTAAGGAGAGAAGTTACCTAGCACAAGTACAAATATACATCAAGGAGTCATTCACAAGAACTCACACACTCATTCATTGATTATATATCTTGTGAACCATTGATGTTTTTTCTTAGGTTGTGACGACATTTTCTGAGGTAACAAAGGAAGGTCGAAGGTGAAAGTTTTGGAGTTAAAATAAACCCTATTTTCTGAGGTATACTCGGGCTACAGGTCAAAAAGAGAGCATATGTACACGAGATATAATGGAGAAAAGCGCATATATACGCGGGCAGTAGAAGAGAAATCCGCATATCTATAAAAAGGCTCATGAATGATTGATTAAATGTTGGTACAAGGTCCCTAAAGCTTGAAGGAAGTTTACAGGTTAGCAACTCAGAGTTTCAGGTCAGCTACAAAGGTATTGTTATGCTTGTATACTTGTTTTGATGGTTATCGTTTGTCATGATATGGTGTATGCTTGAGGTATACTTGGTATGGTTGGTTTGGTATTTGTATATGGTATATCTTGGTTGATTGGATGAGTGGGGAAGACTCTTATATCTGGTTCAATATATGACATGGTTGTTATAGTTCATATACTTGATTTCATGTTGTATGGTGGCATATGCATGAGGGACATCGATTGGTTCTTTGAGATACTTCATTGATGATATGGTACATGCCTATACATGATTGATACTATGGTATATGGTACAATTTATATTCATGGTTGATGTTATTTTGTATGATTGATGCATGTTATAGTTCACATGTTGGTACATGGTTGATGTTATTTTGTATGATTGATGCATGTTATACTTCACATGTATGTACATAGTTGATGTATGGTATGGTACGGGCACACATGTTGGATATAGTGACAGGTTGACAAGCTACAAGTTGATGTGACAGTGGTTGTGATAGTGATAGTGAAAATGACAGTGGTAGTGAAGTGGTAATGATTGTGGTAGTGACAGTTGGTCTACACTTATATTGCATGGCGACAAGATGGGGCAAGGATAGGTGGTTGTATCCACCTTCCGGTTGGATCCAGAGAACTTAGGGAGTTGGAGCTAGAGAATTCATGGAGTTGTAGATTCCTTCAATTTGGAGCCTGGGAATGGGGGGTTGGATCCTCCTTCCTATTGTAGTTGGAGAATCAGAAGGATGGTGCTTCCAATTCATGTATTATTTTGATATATAATAAAATCATTATGTATTTTTCTCCCATTTGGGTTTCCACATAAATTTTGATGTATTGTGTATCTATTGTGATGTAATTTGTTTTATGATTATACTACTGATGATATATTGAATGCTCATGATAAAATGGTGAATATTGTTGAATAATATAATGTGGTTAAAAGTAATAAAATTTCTCATTACCGATTCACCCGCCCCTCTCAGTAATCCAACAATCGGTATTAGAGCAGGTCCTTCAAGAAGCAGACTAACCAGTGGAAGGATATCATGGATTATGTTAATTTTGTGGCACCAAAGTTTGATGGTGAGAGTTATTCCTTCTAGAGAGGAAGAATCAATATGTATATCCCAGCACAAGGATTCGATGTTCGGTGATCAATAGTAGATGGATACAAAGAACCAACCACTCCCCCGACGGATAGAGATGGAAAGAAACTTGAAGAAGATGATTCAATGGATAGAAAATGTATAGAGAATGGTTTGAATCTATAAATACATACCAATATTATGCACTGTGAATCCAAAAAATAAATGTGGTATAAATTGAAGACCATCTACGAAGGAAATGAAAAATTTAAGGAAACTAAACTTCATATTTTTAGAGACAAGTTCGAATAATTGAGGATGAATGAAGGTGAAAACATAGAAGCTTAATTTCTATGAGTTGATGAAATAGAAAACAATATTGAAGGTTTGGGAGACGAGATAAAGGAACAGGTTATTGTTAATAAGACATTAATATCTCTACCAATGAGATTTGATTCAAAAATTTCAGCTCTAGAAGAAAGAATGGATCTAGCTATAATGACCATGGATGAGTTGCATGCGATACTCATAGCTTATGAGATGAGGACAGAGCAAGACAATCCAATCACGAAGGAAGAAACATTCAAGGAATCCAAGAAGACAAATAATAAAGATCAACAAAATACAAAGTCAGACTATAGTTGCAGCGATGATTCAGAGGAAGATGAAGAGGTGGAAAACTTTGTAAGAAATCTAAAAAGAGGAACCGGAAAATACAAAAGTATGTTTCCATTAAATTTTTTTAATTGTGATGGTGTTGGTCATTTTTCTAATAAGTTTCCCTATAAGAATAAGCAAAGTAATGAATAATGTCACTCTAAAAAGAAAAAGAAAATCCAAAAGGGTAGAAAAGTCTTTGCACCAAGGAAGACAGTTCATCAGATGAAGACGAAGACAATAACAATGATATAGAGAGAGTACTTTTTATGGAAGTAAAAGACATCGATGAAGAAGGATCTCGAGAAGAATGTGAAGAGGAAGAAGATGATTAAAGAGAAGAATTGATGAGTTACATAAAATCTCTAAATAGGGAAAAGAAGAAAAACAAGTCACTTCAGGAAAAAATAAAGAAGAAAGAAGAATCTTAGAATTCCAACTCCAAATAAGTCGAGCAGATGATCATGAAGCTAAAAATATAGGTAGAAGAAGACAAGAAAATTGAAGCACTCATAAGACAGTTAGATGAAAATGGCATGATCATTGTGTTGATTAAGATTGGTTGTCATTGATGTCAACCCTTGAAGAAAGCCCTGTAGCACAAAGGTTGGGTAATGGTCCCAAGATTGTTTGATGTAAATATGAATCGTTATTGTCTTGTCATGGTTGATAATAAGTAGAAATAGATGAACTCCAAAGTGGTCCCCTTATGGTGAAATCCCTCACGGGAAGATGCTTTTCAGATTGAGTTATCCTAGAAGTATGGTTAGAGAACCCATGCTTATTTGTGGAATAACGAGATGAAGATCAGTGAATTTTTCATTGAAACTATCCTAGATGGATATTACTTGTCAGGCCATTTTCGGTGGTATGTGGAACGTCACATAACTCCTCACGGTTTGAGAGTTATGGCCTTACGAAGTTGGAGGACCCTCTTATGTCATCTAGAAGCCCGAAAAGGTCAAAGTAGTCAAAGTGGTTTAAGATATTTTAGAAGGTAAATAATAAAGTGAATTGATGAGTGTACTATAATTCAAAGTGAATACAAAACAAATTATTTAAATAATAAATTCAATGGAGAAATTAGAAGTGGGTTAACCCTAAAATAAAGAAAGTGGGCAAAGTGACCTAGAAGATGTTTTTAAGGAAGCTACTTGGAGAGTATAAATAAGAGGCAAGGCTCTCTCATTTCAGACACACTTGAGAATATTGAATACCTATAGGTGTTTGAGGTAACCAGAGGATATCTAAGCCTAATTTATGAGAGAATGTGAAGAAAATAAGGCCGAAATTCAAGGAAGGATAAATTCTTTTGATGATGATTTCTAAGGTATGTTATTTATAGGTCATCTCACCATTTTCGCAATAATTTTTTTTCTAGAATCATTTAGACTGTGAAATTTCTATGCCATTGAGGAAACATATCCAAGTATCTATGGTAGACAATTCATATTCTGGGTCGTTGTATTTGTGGAGTTACACTACGTGGAAAATAGAGTTTGTGGCTAGTCCTGAAACTAGTCAAAAACAGGTGTTTCGGGTAAAAATGTCATAACTTCTTCATAATAGATCCAATTTCAGTAAGACCAAATGTTTTAGTTAGAGTACATTCATTAGTATTCTGTGTAATAGTTTCATATCTATTCAAAAAATATTACGTACGGGGAACACTCTACAAGGTCGTTCTCTAGAATAAGCCAAAATTCGGCAAGGTATGTCATTTTTTCTATAACTAATTTTCTGAGAGGTTCCAAGTCGTGAAACCTGGAGAAATTGCATGAAACACATTGAAAACAAAACTGTATCAGTTTCAAATCTTTATTCATTATAGGTACAAGTTTATGATTATTTCAAGTTAGGGTTGTTGACTAATCCAAAACTAGTCATGTGAGACTAAAGAAGAGTTTGATGTAAATGCTAGTCTCTTTTTGTTTAAAGTTAAGGAATGTTTGTAGGTATGTGATCATATACACCAGGTCTATTACATAATTATAAATCATATTTGGATGATGAAATTGATGAGGGATTTTGGTTGAGGTACAAGTTGGGTACATGGTTGAGACAAGTAGTTGATGAGTTGGCACATACATGAGGTATATAGTTGATGATATTGGTACATATTGATGAGTCATAGTTGATGAGTAGTTAACACATGATTGGTACATACTTGGTACATGGTTGGTTGCACTTGTTTATGGCACGGGTTGATTACAGATTGTTTGGTACAGGTTGGTGCATGGTTGATGCACTTGTTTCTGGTACAGGATGGTGCATGGTTGATGCAATTGTTTATGGCACGGGCTGATTACAGGTTGAGGTACAGGTTGATGCATGGTTGATGCATGGTTCAGTTTTATTGGTACAGATTTACAATGGTATATCTCATAGTGATAGTGTGATAGTGGTTCCATCATTCTACTTCTACTTCAAGGTGGTTGGACGATGCAAGAACAGGTGGTTGTAGCCACCTTCTGGTTGTAGCCAGAGAACATAGGGGGTTGTAGCCTCCTTTTGGTTGTAGCCAAAGAATTGGGGAGTTGGAGCTTCCCTCAGGTTGTAGCCTGAGAAACTATGGGGGTTGGAGCCTCCTTCCAGTTGCAACTGGAAAACAAAGGAAGTTGGTGCTTCCAATGAATGTAATTCTTCAAGAAATATAAGAAAAAGTATTATGTGGTTTTCTCCCGATTTGGGTTTCCACATAAAAAAATTGGTGTAATGTGTATGTGTGTGATTGTTCATTTCTTATTGCTCATTATTGGATAATAATTCTACATTGATATAACACTTGGATTATTTGAAGAAAAAGGATTATAATTACACTATTACTGATTCACCCCCCCCCTCAGTAATCCAACAATTGGTATCAGAGAATGTTCCTTCAGAAATCAGTTTAACCACTGAAAGGTAGATCATGGAGAGTACCAACTTGTATAAAAATGGAATACCACAGTTTGATGGGCAGAAGTGTGCTTTTTGGAGCATAAGGATGAAGACATATATACAGTCACATGGATTTCAAGTTTGAAAATCAATTGTATATGTTTACATAGCACCATCAGTTCCACCAACAAATGACAAAGCAATGAAACTCGGTGAGAATAATTCCAAAGCCAAAAATGCAATTTTGAATGGTCTCAGTGATACGGTATTCACCAAAGTTTCACATTGTAAATCCGCTAAAGAGATTTGGGACAAGCTTCGAAATATTTATGAAGGAGATACAAAAGCCAAAGAAACAAAGCTTCAAACTTACAGAGGTTAGTTCGAACAACTAAAAATGAAGGAAGATGAGAATATTGCAGCCTACTTCTTACAAGTCAATGAAACAATGAATGCAATCATAGGATTGGGAGAAGAAATTGAAGAATCTGTAATTGTTCAAAAGGTACTAAGATCTCTTCCTATGAGATTTAACCCTAAGATATCAACACTATAAGAAAGATCAGATCTAAACTCAATAAGCATGGACGAACTACATGGAATCTTCACATCATATGAAATGAGAATTGAACAAAAAAATTCAGATGTAAAAGAAGCATCCTTCAAAGCATCCAAAGGATCAAAGAAAAAGAAAAAGGAACAAGAAGAATATAGCAAAAATAGTGACATCTCAGAAGATGATGAAGAAGTGGCCAACTTCGTCAAAAGACTGAACAAGGGAACCGACGGTAGATATAGAGGTAAGATTCCTTTAATTTGTTTTAATTGTGATGGTATTGGTCATTTTGCTAACAATTGTCCTCATAAGAAAAATAGAAATGATGAAGGTTACTCAAAAGGAAAACACACATATAAAGGCAAAAGAACTACAAAGAAGTTTTTCAAGAAAAGTTTATGCACCAAAGAAGACATATCATCATCAGATGAAGATGAAGTCAGTGATAGTGAGACAGGAAGAGTTATATTCATGGCAGTAAAAGACTCTGAAGAAGAATATGAAGAAGCTGAAGAAGAATATGAAGAAGTTGAAGAAGAAATTGAATAAGTAGAAGTTGATTATCGAGAAGAATTAATGTGTTCCATAGAAGTTATCAAAAGAGAAAAGAAGAAAAACAAGAAACTACAAGAAGAACTAGACAAGAAAAAGGATACTCAAGAACTAGAACAAAAGATCACAAAATTGAAGGTTCAAATAGAAGAATATAAAAGAATTGATGAAGCACTCAAAGAAAATCTAGAAGAAAAGGATAGGATCATTGGAAACTTGGAAGCAGAGATTGTTGCACTAAGAAAGGATATTCAAAAGAAAAATATGTAGAATATCTCAAAAGTTCTGGATGACATTATCAGTAGTCAAAAATCTCATCTTGACAAGTTCGGACTTGGATACAATCATAAAGAAATAAGGGATCAAGCTCCAAAACAATAGAGAAAGAAACATATCCAAAAAGTTATGCAGAAACAATCAAAGGGGATAGGAATATATATAAGGAAGATTAAAAGGACACTCCTCCACCAAGAAGATTCAGATTTAAGAATCAACAACAGATAGATAGGACTCAATAAGAAGAAGGATTCATAAGAGCACCTCCTTTCAGCAGATCTTCAACTCCCAGGTATCAAACTATATTTTTTGGTTTATGTTATGCATGTAATAATTTTGGACATAAAGCTATGAATTGCAGAGCTAACAATAGGAACAATAACAACTTTGAGAGTCATACACAAAGGGGTTATTCAAGTAGACCTAGTGATCATTTACAGGTTTGCAGGTATGTGATCATATACACCAGGTCTATTACAGAGTTATAAATCATATTTGGCTGATGAAATTGATGAGGGATTTTGGTTGAGGTACAAGTTGGGTACATGGTTGAGACAAGTAGTTGATGAGTTGGCACATACATGTGTATAGTTGATGATGTTGGTACATATTGATGAGTCATAGTTGATGAGTAGTTAACACATGATTGGTACATACTTGGTACATGGTTGGTTGCACTTGTTTATGGCACAGGTTGATTATAGATTGTTTGGTACAGGTTGGTGCATGGTTGATGCACGTGTTTTTGGTACAGGTTGGTGCATGGTTGATGCAATTGTTTATGGCACGGGATGATTACAGGTTGAGGTACAGGTTGATGCATGGTTCAGTTTTATTGGTACAGGTTTACAACGATATATCTCATAGTGATAGTGTGACAGTGGTTCCACCATTCTACTTCTACTTCAAGGTGGTTGGACGATGCAAGGACAAGTGGTTGTAGCCACCTTCCAGTTGTAGCCAGAGAACATAGGGGGTTGTTGCCTCCTTTTGGTTGTAGCCAGAGAATTGGGGAGTTGGAGCTTCCCTCAGGTTGTAGCCTGAGAAACTAGGGGGTTGGAGCCTCCTTCCAGTTGCAACTGGAAAACAAAGGAAGTTGGTGCTTCCAATGAATGTAATTCTTCAAGAAATATAAGAAAAAGTATTATGTGGTTTTCTCCCGATTTGGGTTTCCACATAAAACATTGGTGTAATGTGTATGTGTGTGATTGTTCATTTCTTATTTCTCATTATTGGATAATAATTCTACATTGATATAACACTTCGATTATTTGAAGAAAAAGGATTATAATTACACTATTACTTATTCACCCCCCCTCTCAGTAATCCGACAATTTGTATCAGAGAATGTTCCTTCAGAAATTAGTTTAACCACTGAAAGGTAGATCATGGAGAGTACCAACTTGTATAAAAATGGAATACCACAGTTTGATGGACAGAAGTGTGCTTTTTGGAGCATAAGGATGAAGACATATATACAGTCACATGGATTTCAAGTTTGGAAATCAATTGTAGATGGTTACACAACACCATCAGTTCCACCAACAAATGACAAAGCAATGAAACTCGGTGAGAATAATTCCAAAGCCAAAAATGCACTTTTGAATGGTCTCAATGATACGGTATTCACCAAAGTTTCACATTGTAAATCCGCTAAAGAGATTTGGGACAAGCTTCGAAATATTTATGAAGGAGATACAAAAGTCAAAGAAACAAAGCTTCAAACTTACAGAGGTTAGTTCGAACAACTAAAAATGAAGGAAGATGAGAATATTGCAGCCTACTTCTTACAAGTCAATGAAACAATGAATGCAATCATAGGATTGGGAGAAGAAATCGAAGAATCTGTAATTGTTCAAAAGGTACTAAGATCTCTTCCTATGAGATTTAACCCTAAGATATCAACACTATAAGAAAGATCGGATCTAAACTCAATAAGCATGGACGAACTACATGGAATCTTCACATCATATGAAATGAGAATTGAACAGGAAAATTCAGATGTAAAAGAAGCATCCTTCAAAGCATCCAAAGGATCAAAGCAAAAGAAAAAAGAACAAGAAGAATATAGAAGGAATAGTGACATCTCAGAAGATGATGAAGAAGTGTCCAACTTCATCAAAAGATTGAACAAGGGAACCAATGGTAGATATAGAGGTAAGATTCCTTTAATTTGTTTTAATTGTGATGGTATTGGTCATTTTGCTAACAAATTTCCTCATAATAAAAAGAGAAATGATGAAGGTTACTCAAAAGGAAAACACACATATAAAGGCAAAAGAACTACAAAGAAGTTTTTCAAGAAAAGCTTATGCACCAAAGAAGACATATCATCATCAGATGAATATGAAGTCAGTGATAGTGAGACAGGAAGAGTTCTATTCATGGCAATAAAAGACTCTGACAAATAAGACTCTGAAGAAGAATATGAAGAAGCTGAAGAAGAATATGAAGATGTTAAAGAAGAAAAACAAGAAACTACAAGAAGAACTAGACAAGAAAAAGGATACTCGAGAACTAGAACAAATGATCACAAAATTGAAGGTTCAAATAGAAGAAGATAAAAGAATTGATGAAGCACTCAAAGAAAATCTAGAAGAAAAGGATAGGATCATTGGAAACTTGGAAGCAGAGGTTGTCGCACTAAGAAAGGATATTCAAAAGAAAAATATGTAGAATATCTCAAAAGTTCTGGATGACATTATCAGTAGTCAAAAATCTCATCTTGACAAGTTCGGACTTGGATACAATCAAAAAGAAATAAGGGATCAAGCTCCAAAACAACAGAGAAAGAAACATATCCAAAAAGTTATGCAGAAACAATCAAAGGGGATAGGAATATATAAAAGGAAGATTACAAGGACACTCCTCCACCAAGAAGATTCAGATTTAAGAATCAACAACAGATAGATAGGACTCAATAAGAAGAAGGATTCATAAGAGCACCTCCTTTCAGCAGATCTTCAACTCCCAGGTATCAAACTATATTTTTTGGTTTATGTTATGCATGTAATAATTTTGGACATAAAGCTATGAATTGCAGAGCTAACAATAGGAACAATAACAACTTTGAGAGTCATACACAAAGGGGTTATTCAAGTAGACCTAGTGAAACACAGAGAATAACTTACAACAGGTMTGAATYTTTATCTGTAGCAAGAAGGGTTCAGAAAAGGAGGTGCAGAAAACAACCTCTACATCAAGGTAAGTCAAGGTAATATTTTATTAATTGAAGTTTATGTTGATGATATTATTTTTGGTAGTGATGATGACAGGTTAAGCCAAAAATTTGCAAAAGATATGCAGAATGAATTTGAAATGTCGTTACTTGGAGAACTATCCTTCTTTCTTGGACTTCAGATATGCCAAAGAAACCAAGGAATTTTTATTGCTCAAACCAAATATATCAGATAAATGCTAAAAAGGTTTGGTATGGAAGATTGCAAACCAATTATCACTCCCATGCAAACCAGATGCAAGTTGAGAAAAGATGATGATTCGAAGTCTACAGATCAGAGGCAATATAAGTCAATGATTGGCAGCCTACTATATGTGACAGCATCCAGACCAGATGTAATGTAGGCAGTTGGACAGGTGGCATGATTTCAATCAACACCAAAGGAATCACATGTATTAGAAATGAAGAGGATTTTCATATATCTCAAAGGAACATAAGAGTTTGGATTATGGTATCCAAAAGGAAAGGATCTATCACTTATTGCCTACACAGATGCAGATTTCCCAAGTTGTATTGATGACCGACAAATCACCAGTGGAACAACATTCTACTTGGGTGAGTGTTTAGTATCATGGCTAAGAAAGAAACAATCATCAGTATCCTTATCTACAGCCGAGGCAGAGTACATTGCAGCAACATCATGTTGTACACAAGTTCTTTCGATGAAACAAACTCTGACAGATATACAGTTTGAGTATGATGATTCCATTCCAATCTATTGTGATAATACAAGTTCCATCAATATCTCAAAGAATCCAGTGATGCACTCTAAGATGAAGCACATTCCAATCAAGTATCACTTTTTATGGGAACAGGTTGCAAAAAAAAACATCAGAGTTGAGTATGTGGGCACAAAAGAACAAGTGACAGACATATTTACAAAACCACTTCCACGGGAAGCCTTTAAGTATCTTCTCCAAAGAATCGTAGTTATTTCTACTCCAAAATGAATGCTTTTGAATGCTTATCTTATATGTATTAGATGTACATGAGGAAGCACCATAAGAAGACAGTTCAATCAGGGGGAGTAACCCCGGATGGAAAGATACCTTTTCCCTTGATGACAAAGGGGGAGAGATTTATCAAATGCAGAGGATAGAGGCATGGTTCCAGGGGGAGTAGATTTATCAGGTACAGAGGATAGAGGCATGGTTCCAGGGGGAGCATGAGTGATATGATTTCAGTATTGCATTAGAGTGTTTCCATCAATGCCAAAGGAGGAGATTGTTGATTAAGGTTGGTTGTCATTGATGTCAATCCTTGAAGAAATCCTCGTAGCACAAAGGTTGGGTAATGGACCCAAGATTGTTTGATGTAAATATGACTCGTTATTGTCTTGTCATGGTTGATAATAAGTAGAAATGGATGAACTCCAAAGTGGTCCCCTTATGGTGAAATCCCTCATGGGAAGACACTTTGTGGATTGAGTTGTCCTAGAAGTATGGTTAGAGAACCCATGCTTATTTGTGGAATAATGAGATGAAGGTCAATGAATTTTTCATTGAAACTATCCTAGATGGATATTTCTTGTCATGCCATTTCCGGTGGTATGTTGAAGGACACATAACTCCTCACGGTTAGAGAGTTATGGCCATGAGAAGTTGGAGAACCCGGGTTTGGGTAATGGACCCAGGTTTGTTTGATGGATAATGGTATGTGTTTTGATATATTTGTAGGTAATACTATTATATATGGATGTTACATGTCATTCCATTTATGGTGGTATGTGGAACATCACATAACTCCACACGGTTTGAGAGTTATGGCCTTACGAAGTTGGAGGACCCTCTTATGTCATCTAGAAGCCCCAAAAGGTCAAAGTAGTCAAAGTGGTTTAAGAGATTTTAGAAGGTAAATAATAAAGTGAATTGATGAGTGTACTATAATTCAAAGTGAATACAAAATAAATTATTTAAATAATAAATAACCCTCAAATAAGGAAAGTGGGCAAAGTGACCTAGAAGATGTTTTTAAGGAAGCTACTTTGAGAGTATAAATAAGAGGCAAGGCTCTCTCATTTCAGACACACTTGAGAATATTGAATACCTATAGGTGTTTGAGGTAACCCAAGGATATATAAGCCTAATTTCTGAGGGGAGGTGAAGAAAAGAAGGCCGGAATTCAAGGAAGGATAAATTCTTTTGATGATGCTTTCTAAGGTATGTTATTTACAGGTCATATCACCATTTTCGCAATAAAAAAATTTCTAGAATTATTCAGACCGTGAAATTACTATTCCATTGAGGAAACATATCCAAGTATATTTGGTAAAAAATTCAGCTTGTGGCTCATTGTATTTGTGGAGTTACACTCCATGGAAAATAGGGTTTGTGGCTAGTCCTGAAACTAGTCAAAAACATGTGTTTCGTGTAAAAATGTCATAACTTCTTCATAAAAAATACAATTTCAGTAATACAAAATGTGTTGGTTATAGTACGGTATGTATTATTTTGTGTAAAAGTTTTAGATTGATTCAATAAATATTTTTTGCAGGGCATGCTCTCTAGAATAAGACAGAGTTCAGCAAGGTATGTCATTTTTTCTATAACTACTTTTCTAAGAGGTTCCAAGTAGATAAACCTGGAGGAATTTCATAAAACACACTGAAAAACATTGTGTATCAACTTCAGATATTTATTCATTACAGGTACAAATTTATGATTATTTCAAGTTAGGGTTGTTGACTAATCCAAAACTAGTCATGTGAGACTAAAGAAAAGTTTGATGTAAATGATAGTCTCTTGTTGTTTAAAGTTAAGGAAGGTTTGCAGGTATGTGATCATATACGCCAGGTCTATTACAGAGTTATAAATCATATTTGGATGATGAAATTGATGAGGGATTTTGGTTGAGGTACAAGTTGGGTACATGGTTGAGACAAGTAGTTGATGAGTTGGCACATACATGAGGTGTATAGTTGATGATGTTGGTACATATTGATGAGTCACAGTTGATGAGTAGTTGACACATGATTGGTACATACTTGGTACATGGTTGGTTTCATTTTTTTATGGTACAGGTTGATTATAGATTGTTTGGTACAGGTTGGTGCATGGTTGATGCACTTGTTTATGGTACAGGTTGAGGTACAGGTTGATGCATGGTTGATGCATGGTTTAGGTTTATTGGTACATGTTTACAGCAGTATATCTCATAGTCATAGTGTGACAGTGGTTCCATCATTCTACTTCTACTTCAGGGTGGTTGGATAGGGCAAGGATAGGTGGTTGTAGCCACCTTCCGGTTGTAGCCAGAGAACATAGGGGGTTGTAGCCTCCTTTTGGTTGTAGCCAGAGAATTGGGGAGTTGGAGATTCCCTTAGGTTGTAGCCTAAGAAACTAGGGGGTTGGAGCCTCCTTCCAGTTGCAACTGGAAAACAAAGGAAGTTGGTGCTTCGAATGAATGTAATTCTTCAAGAAATATAAGAAAAAACATTATGTGGTTTTCTCCCGATTTGGGTTTCCACGTAAAACACTGGTGTACTGTGTATGTGTGTGATTGTTCATTTCTTATTGCTCATTATTGGATAATAATTCTACATTGATATAACACTTGGATTATTTGAAGAAAATGGATTATAATTACGTTATTACTGATTCAACCCCCCTCTCAGTAATCCAACACATTGAAGGGTTAGAAGCACAGATAGTCACTCTAAGAAAATATCTTCAGAAGGACATGCAGTAAAACAACACCATGATATTGGATAATATCATTAGCATTCAAATACCTTACTATGACAGATATGGATTAGGATACAACGAGATGCAAAAAAAGAAAGGTTCAAGCTCCAAAATGACAAAGAAATAAGTAGAACCAAGAAACTATGCAGAAGCCATCAAAGGTCCCTCTAAGAAAGAAGAAGACAAGAATACTCAAGAAGAAGATTACATAGACACTACACCACCTAGAAGATTTAGAAGTCAGTATCAACAAAAACTAACTATAGAAATACCTCAAGAAGAAGAAGGATTCAAAAGAGAAACACCATTCAAAATATCTTCCACTCCTAGGTATCAAACTATTTTTCTTGGTTCATGTTATTCATGTAATAATTTTGGTCACAAAGTTGTGAATTATAGAGCCAATACCAAGAATATAAGAAATCATGAAGGCTATACAAGAAATAGTTATCCAAGAAGATCTCATGAAGCACAAAATAGAAGCTACAATAGATTTGGATCATTGAGTGATGAGGTAGAATGCTACAAGTGCAACAACTTTTGAAATATGGCTAAAAATTGCATACTCACTATTCCTCCAAGGGAACCAAATCAAAATATCAAGATTCATATGCAGGAACCAAAAAGGATATGGATAAGAAAGAAGGATCAATTCAACACTAAAGAATTCAAACTTGCTATACAATCTAAACACAAGAAACATGGATGGTATGTTGACAGTGGATGCTCAAATCATATGAAAGGTGATACAAAAATTTTTATGACATTGAATAAGGAAATAGATGGAACAATTTCATTTGGGAATGAAAAATCAGCCATAATTATTGGAAAAGGCACAATCAAGCTCGGAAGTAAGGATGCCACAACATAAAATGTTTTACCGGTCGGAGACATGAAACACAATATGCTAAGTGTAATTCAAATGTTTGATCAAAGACACAAACTTGTGTTTGACTCAAAGAAGTATGAGATAAGGAAATCATAATCAAGCAAGTTGGTGGCTACAGCTGTAAGAACGCCAAGCAACATATATGTTCTAAATGAAATCGGAAAGGAAATATGTTGCTTAGGAAAGGACAATGAAAGTTGTCTCTAGCACAGATGAATGGGTCACATAAATTTTGATAATCTCTTCAAAGTCAGAAAAAGGGAAGCAGTGAGAGAAATTCTCAAGATCTCAAAGCCAACGAATATTTTATGCAAGCATTGTCTAAAGGGAAAATAAACCAAGACCAAGTTCAAATAAAAGGAGTATTCCACAACAAAACCATTGGATATTGTACACACTGATCTAGTTGGACTAAAAAGAGCAAAGGGATTGAAAGGTGAACAATACTTCATGATACTAGTTGATGACTACACAAGAATGATTGCATTTTTCTTTCTCAAGAAGAAGTATGATACTTTAGAAAACTTCAAGACATACAAAGAGATGGTTGAAATTGAGACAGATTTGAAAATAAAGTTCTTGAGATCAGACAATGGAGGATAATTTACATCAAAGGACTTCATGGAATTCTGCAGCAAGCATGGGATAAGAGGAATTTCCTAGTAGCTAGGACACCTCAGCAAAATGGAGTTGTCAAAAGAAAGAACAGAATAGTACAGGAAATGGCCAAAAAAATGTTAATGGATTCCAAGTTGATAGACGTCTTTTGGGTACGAGAAGTGCATACAACAGTTCCCATTCAGAACAAAGGGATGCTCAGAAATAATAGTGATAAGACTCCATACGAGTTATGGAAAGGAATACCAGCAAATGTAAAGAACTTCAGAGTTTTCGGAAGCAAATGCTAAATCAAAAGAGAAGATGGAAGAATTGGGAAATTTGATTCTCGAGTTGATAAAGGCATATTGGTTGGGTACTCAAGAAAAATGAAATCATACAAATGCTTCAATATAAGACTCAAAATAATAGTAAAAAACATCAATGTGACGATTGATGAGACAGACGGACGAAAGATAAAATAAATTAGCAAAGATTTAGTGGAACAAGATCACGAAGAAGATTTGAAAGAAGAAGAAGTAGATGAAGAATCACATGAAGAAGAAGATCAACCAGAAACAGAGAAAGAACAATAGGATCTTCAAGTACCTCCAAAGACACCTAGCAGACGAGTGCCAAAAAATCATCCATCAGAAAAAATCATTGGAAATAAATATGCAGGAGTTGAAACCGGAAGAAGAATCTGCTCACCAGAACAACAAAACCTAACACTACTATCTACTATTGAGTTGAGCAGTTTTGAATAAGCCAACAAAGATGAACACATGATCAAAGCTATGTATGAATAATTGGATCATACGGAGAAGAATGACACATGGGAACTAGTTCCAAGGCCGAAGAACAAGAACGTCATTGGTACAAAGTGGGTCTTCATAAACAAGTTGAACGAATATGAACAAGTTACCAGGAACAAAGAAGTATTAGTATGCAAAGGATACTCTCAAGTTGAAGGTATAGATTTTGAAGAAACCTTTTCCCCAGTTTCCAGGATGGAAGTAATCAGATCGATATTATCCTATGCTTTCTCAAAGAGAATCAAGGTCTATCAGATGGATGTAAATTCAACCTTTATAAATGGACAATTAGAAGAAGAAGTCTACATCGAACAACCTGAAGGGTTTATGTTATCAGAAACATAATATTGTGTTTGAAAGATAAAGAAATCATTATATGGACTCAAGAAAGACCCAAGAGCATAGTATTCAAGACTAGACAGACACCTGCAACAACAAGGGTTGAAGAAAGGAAATGCAGACAACAGTCTCTACATAAAAGTGAATCAAGATAGTATCCTGATAATTGAATTTTATGTTGATGATATTATCTTTGAAAGTGATGATGAAAGGATAAGTCAGAAATTTTCCAAAAACATGCAAAATGAATTCGAGATGTCTTTACTTGGAGTGTTGTCTTTATTTTTGGGTCTTTATATATGTCATAGAAACAAAGGTATCTTTATCTCTTAAACCAATTATATCAGAGAAATGTTGAAGGAGTTTGGAATGACAGATTGCAAGCCAGTCAGTACTCCTATGAAAACCAATTGTAAGTTAAGGATGATGATTCTAAAGAAGCATATCAGAGACTATAGATCGATGATTCACAACTTACTCTATGTAACAACCTCCAAACTAGATGTGATGCAGGAGTTGGATAGGTTACAAGGTTTAAAGTAACACCAAAGGAATCACATGTTATGGAAGTAAAGAGGATATTCAAATACCTCAAAGGTACTGAAGAGTTTGGATTATGGTATCCAAAAGGCAAGGATCTATCTCTTATCACCTACATAGATGCAGATTAGATAGGTTGCATTGATGATAGAAGAAGTACAAGTGGAGCATCTTTCTACTTGGGTGAGTTTCTGGTATCATGGTTAAGAAAGAAAAAAATCATCAGTATCCTTGTTTACAACAGAAGTAGAATAGATTGCAGCAACAGCTTGTTGTACTCAGGTTCTTTGGATGAAGCAGACCTTACAAGATATACAAGTAAAGTGTGATGAGCCCATTTCAATACTTTATGACAACACCAACACCATCAATATATCCAAGAATCTAGTGATTCATTCTAAGATGAATTATATTTCAATCAAGTATGACTTTCTACACGAACAAGATACATATAAGAACATCAAGCTAGAGTATGTCGAGACAAAAGAGAAGATTTCATATATATTCCCCAAACCACTTTCAAGGGAAAATTTTGAGTATCTACGACAGAAGCTTTGAGTAGTTTCTGCCCCATAGTGATTCACACAGCATCAAGCTCAACGAAACAGGGGGAGAGAAACAAACGTATTGAAAATGTTCAAGTAAAGAACCTTTTGAATGATTTTCACATACATCAGAAAAAACCATGAAGAGAAAGGGAAGTAGAGGCAACAAAGGTATGTAGATAAGGGGAGTAACCCTAAGAGGAGGATTACCCTTTTCCATTGATGTCAAAGGGGGAGAAATAGAGAAAGGCATGGAGACAGAGAGAGAGAAGCATGCAGATAGAGGGAGCGATGATCACAGGGAAAGCGTGGGATTAATTATTGTCATGCATAAGTTTTTCCATCATTGCCAAATGGGGCGATTATTGATAATTTGGTTTTCATTGATGTCAACCCTTGAAGAAGCCTCGACGATGTGGTTATGGTACCTGAAGTTGGTTAAGGAATATGGACATGAAGGAAAGTGTAAATGAAAGTAAGACACTCATAGATGGATATTCCTTGTCGTGTCATTTCCAATGATATGTGGAATGCCATGTAGTTCCTCATGGTAAGGGATATATGACTTTGTGAAGTTGTAAACCCCAAAGAAGTGGTCAAGAATCCCCTAGTTGGTTACAAGTATTTAATGAAAGGGTAAAGTTGTTGTCACAAGAAAACTCTAGAATCCCTAAATTAAGGAGAGGAGTTACCTAGCACAAGTATAAATATACCTCAATGGGTCATTCACAAGCACACTCACACACTCATTCATTGATTATCTATCTTGTGAACTAGTGATATTTTTTCTAAGGTTGTGATGACATTTTCTGAGGTATCAAAGGAAGGTCGAAGGTGACAGTTTTAGAGTTGCAGAAAACCCTATTTTCTAAGTTATACACGGGTTATAGGTCAAAAAGAGAGTGTATGTATGTGAGCTACAGTGGATAAAAGTGCGTATATACATGGGACATAGAAGAGCAAGTCACGTATCTATAAAAGGGCTCATGAATGATTGAGTAAATGTTGGTATCGGGTCCCTGAATTTTGAAGGAAGTTTACAAGTCAACATCTCAGAGTTTCAGGATAGCTACAAAGGTATTGGTATGGTTTTATACGTGTTTTGATGGTTACCTTTTGTCATGATATGGTGTATGCTTGAGGAATAATTGGTATAGTCGGTTTGGTATTTGGATATGGTATATCTCAGTTTCTTGGTTGAGTGAGGAGTGCTCTTATATATGGTTCAGTATATAACATGGTTTATATAGTTCATATCCTTGAGTTCATGTTTTATGGTGGCATATGCATGAGGGACATGCATTGGTTATTTGAGATACTTCATTGACGATATGGTATAGGTATATACATGATTAATTCTATGATATATGGTACAAGTTGTATTCATGGTTGATGTTATTGTTTATGATTGATCCATGTTATAGTTCACATGTTGGTACACAGTTGATGCATGGTATGTTACATGCACATAGGTTGGATACAATGACATGCTACAGGTTGATATGAAAATGGAAATGATAGTGATAGTGACAATGACAGTGATAGTGCAGTGGAAGTGGAAATGATTTTCGTGGTGGCAGTAGGTCTACACTTATATTTCAGGGTGGCAGGATGGGGCAAGGATAGGTGGTTATATCCACCTTTCAGTTGGATCTAGAGAACTCAGGGGGTTGTAGCCTCCTTCCAGTTGGAGCCAAAGAATTCAGGGAGTTGTATCTTCCTTCAGGTTGGATCCTGAAAATAGGGGGTTGGAGCCTCCTTCCATTTGTAGCTAGAGAATCAAGAAGTTGGTGCTTCCAATGAATGTATTCTTTTGATATATAAGAAAACCATTATGTCGTTTTCTCCCATTTGGGTTTCCACATAAATTATGGTGTATTGTGTATCTATTGTGATGTCATTTTGTTTATGATTATACTATTGATGATATATTGAATGATCATGATAAACTAATGAATATTTTTTAAGAATATATTGTGGTTAAAAGTAATAAAATTGTTCATTACTGATTCACCCCTCCTCTTAGTAATCCAACAATCAAATGTAATCATGAAAAAGACTTTGAATATAAAATAGATCCTAAACCAATATGAGAATGCATGAACAAGACTATATTTTTTATCATTTGTTGAGTTGGTGACAATATTGGTTGGTTAATTAAAAAAATGTCGCAAAGGAATCTGAGCAACCAAGTTTAGATTGACACTTCTCTAAGTTGCTTTCATTTCAAGAGAAAAATCTTGAGTTGATCGTTGCACGAACCATTTCCCAACCTACATAACAAAATATTGTTATGATCAACTATTAGATAGTTTGGGAAGCACTCTTCCTCTAAATGACCAATTTATTAGATTAAATTAAATTAATCTTAAGAAAAGCATGCTAAGATAATGTTAAATTGAACTATATTGGTTGTCATAAAACTTATGAAAATGCCAATGCAATCATCAAGTATTCATTTGTTGTCCATCCGATCAAATATCATAGCCGTTTTCCTCAGAAATAGTCGTTATGTGTTTTCCCACAAAATTCCCTTCAACAAGAGACTTAGTGTCATTGATTGTTGTAGGATTTGAATCGCCTAGACACTTCATATTGTTCCTGAAATCAGAAATAACAATTAGAACCATAAAACATTAATTCCATCCATTCTCTAAAGATACATGTTCACCAACAAACCTTTGTCATGCTTAAAATATGGATAAAATATGATTCAACAAATATTCAATATTGTACACTAAGGTTTGTATTTCCTCTGGTTATTAATAATAATAATGTGAAACATCCATATGAGTATCTTCAACCTTGTGAGAGGAAAGAGGAAATATTTATGGAAATGATAGAAATTAAGACTCTCTGGAAAAGTTGAAGTAATCTCAAATCATAGTTTAGATGGATTGACTCCCCCATCATAAATGAAAAATATCAATAGAAATCGAAATTGAATTAAATGAACAAAACCTGATTTCTAATGAGTTGAAGTTGATGTTTGGCATGATGGGAAAAAACATGAAATTGATATCCTCAAGTTCCCAAGAGTGTTCCAAGCAGATAAACCTTAAATTTCACTTGAGTTTACACATGGCGTAGAATATGGAGAAAATGAAATGAAAAATAAGAGTGTGCATCTTGTCTCTATACTAGATACGTTTTCCATTCAAAATAATGAGACATAAAATACAAAAAACAAAATAAACAAACTCATGAGTAAGAGGGATCAGATAAAATATGTTCCAACATAACCCAAACATGCTTATATTTCCAAGTTATGAATAAACTGATTTTTTGGGTTCAAGGAATGTTGAAGAACGTGAGCCCAATAAATTCATGAGTTACAACCCACAATAAACTCACATCTTAGAAGTTATTTTCATGGCTAAGATGAAAAAAATTGTTGAAAACTCTATTTTAAGAATATTAGAAGTTGAATTTAAATTTTTCATCAAGGTATTTATAACTCCCAAGAATTTGGATGATTTCAACATGATGAGGTAAGTGAGTAGTACTAAGACTTGATAAAAATCAGACTACTCAATCATGTAACCAAAAGAAGTGACTTAAGATCAACAAATCCAAAGGATGGAAATATGCTCTCCGAGAAAGAACAAGTCTAAAATCCCATTGAACTGATAGTGCTAAGATTGAGTCTTTCATTGACGAGTGAATTGGGGAATAAAATTATTGATTCTTAAGAAATTTCTGTAAGAGATTTCAGCAAGAATATGGATACAACAATGTTTTCCACAATTGTCAAAATATGCCTCCAGGCAACGTGAAATAATATCTCTCGTTGTTGTGTATGAGAGGAAAAGTGAATCAAGCAATATGGTAGATTAATTTCCAATCTCATCCTTGAAAGAAAGACTGAATAGAGAATAAGATATGTGTTGGATTACTAAGAGGGGAGGTGAATCGGTAATAGAGAAATCTAATCCTTTTTAACCAGATAATCCAAGTGTTATATCAATGTAGCATTATCATCCAATAACTGCAGAGTAAATAAGCAATGAACAAATGAGCAATCATACACATACACAGTACACCAGTGTTTTACGTGGAAACCCAAAGCAGGAGAAAACAATAGAATGCTTTTTCTTATATGTCATGAAGAATTACATTCATTGGAAGCACCAACTTCCTTTGTTTTCTAGCTACAATTGGAAGGAGGCTCCAACCACCTAGTTTCTCAGGCTACAACCTGAGGGAAGCTCCAACTCCCCAATTCTCTGGCTACAACCAGAAGGAGGCTACAACCCCCTAAGTTCTCCGGCTACAATCGAAAGGTGGCTACAACCACCTATCCTTGCCCCGTACAACCACCTTGACATATAAGTAGAATGATTGAACCACTGTAACACTATCACTGTGAGATATACCATTGTACAACTATATCAACCTATACCACTGACTTGCATCCAACCTGTACAAATTCCCTGTAATCAATCTGTACTTGATATGAACATGTATAAACAAAAATACAACAGGTACATGACCTGTAGTGTTGCAGCACGTGTATGTACGCGACCTATCTGTTATGAATCCCACATATGTATGCGACCAAACTATTATGCATCCTGCATATGCCTTCTGAAAACTAGGGTTTCCTTTCTCTTGAAAACTTCTGACCCTCTGTATCTTCTTTCACATAGCTCTGTAACATGTCATTGTATCCAGACTGTATTTATACCTTGTGCCCGCATCCTCTTTACCCAAAATCTCTATATATCTTTCTAGTCATGTGCCATATAAATGTGTGTAATCATAAACAAGTATAATATCCCTCACATGATCCAGACATCAAACCCTCTCTGGTATTCAACCTCTCAATACATCAACCACTTCACAAATAGAATCTCTCAACCATGTACCATAAAAACCCTTAGCTATATGCCAAGAAAGACAATATGTGCCACAACTCTAACAATATGTATCAATGATAAATTATACCAGCACTATATTTATGTAGCTATGATTTATACAGAAGTTCCCATGCAACCACTAGTCTCTCTACGAAGAATTCTCAAATCTACATAACCATTTCTCACGCATACATCAAAATCCAACTATTCATAGAAATAAGACATACCTTTTGAACCAATAGATAGATCTAATGTATCTGAGCACTGTAGACCTTCCTGGGAGCTTGAACTCGGAATCTAGAACCTCTGCATCTTCATTTCTTCAATTTTCCATGACTTTACCAACATCTACGCACCCTAATACATTGTCAGCCCGCGTACGTACACACCCTAATACACTGTCAACCCACCTACGCCTCAATATGTATGCACCCTAATACATTGTCAGCCCGTGTACGCCTCAGAAAATAAGGTTTTTTTGGTATTTGTTTTAATTATGAAATTTTTGTCGTCAACCCTTCGTACTACCTCAGACTTTCACAACTTCAGATGTGCCAATGAGTACTTGCAATAATCATTACACAACAAAAGATATTCAATGTGTTCAAGTGTGATTAAATGAGAGATCCTTGGCTTTTATTTATATATTCATGTAGCATCCCACTTTCCTTATTTTAGGGAGTTCTCCATTAACTTTATTATTTAAATAATTTATTTTGCAAACACTTTGACTTTTTGGGGCTTCTAGATGACTCATGAGGGTCCTCCAACTTCACATGGCCATAACTCTCTAACCATGAGGAGTTATGTGACGTTCCACATACCACCAGAAATGGCATGACAAGCACTATCCATCTAGGATAGTTTCACTGAAAAATTCACTGACCTTCATCTCATTATTCCACAATTAAGCATGGGTTCTCTAACCATACTTCTAGGATAACTCAATCCGCAAAGCATCTTCCTGTGAGGGCTTTCACCATAAGGGGATCACTTTGGAGTTCATCCATTTGTACTTCTTATCAACCATGACAAGACAATAATGAGTCATCTTTACATCAAACAAACTTGGATCCATTACCCAAACCTTTGTGCTACCGGAATTTTCTACTGTACTTTATTCAAGGGTTGGCATCAATGACAACCAACCTTAATCAACAATATGTGCAGTTAATGCCCAAATATTAAAACTAAAAGTGCTTAAAGCAATTGGCTCAAAGAAAAAATCAACCAAGTTCATTATGCTAAGAAAAAGTCCATACAAATTTTCATTGGTTGAAAGTAACCAAAGAAAAGAGTGAATGGGTAAGAAATGATTTGGATATCTCCAACTCATGATCAAATAATCATCCAAAGAAATTACAAGGAGTTGTAGTGGGTTTAATTTCATATGGGAAGAAATTAATACTCAAATTTTCCATTCATTGTGTATGGTACAAGAAAATCAAACCTTAAAATAATGTCAATCAAACAAACTTTTCTAATTAGAGTAATGTATTCATGAATATAGAACAAATATGAGTGCTCACTCTCACCACAAGAGGGATTGAGTAGTATTCCTTATTTAAAATATCCCACTTTCAAGATGACAAAATGCTTGAAAACGTTTTGACATGGTGAAGAGCAAATAGAATCAAGGATCTGAAAAGGTTCAATAACTAATCCATCAGCATTAGGAAAAAATTATTGATCTATATCAGTTAAAATAGGAGAATTTATAACAACGGGGAAATTCGAATCAAAAGAAACTAATTCCAAATTATCCATGGGTAAGGAAGGATTCATGTATTGAGTGTCCATATTTTCTTCATTAACAAAATGATCATAATTTAAGTTTTTCTCCATATCCTCCTCCTCCATTTATTGCAATGACAAAGGAAATATAGGATAATGATAACTTGAAATAACCTTCGATGTGACCTGAAGTGTCCCATTATCAACAAGAAATCCCTCCTCTTGGTCAGCTACAGGAAAATCTGAACTCGGATTTTGCAACACAAGAGGTTTATTCATCGTGACAAGGAAGGAAAGTGGGAATGGAGTGGTGGGAGGATACATAAGTTTCTTTCGAAAAATAATTCTCTCTTTGGTCAATATCCCTCTTAGTTAATAAAGATCCAAACATATGGAGTCCAACTAAACCATTAACATTTTCAACATTTTCATGTGAATCAAAATCAACATGTAAAGGTACATTAAGACATGATTTATATTCTTCATCCACTAGATGATATGCTTCATTAGCAAGAAAAATTAAATGGATAATCAAATCATTGATAGAGGGCCTAACATCCAAATGGAATCTATAGAAAAGATGCATAAATATGATAAGAAAAACTTCAAGAGATTCAGTTTTTTTCTTCCTAAGCTCTGATATCTCTGCACACAAATCATCATAATCATAATTCTCAAAAGCATGCCAAAATTGATGCATAAAATTCTCCCATGTGTGAATAGAGGCATCCAACAAAGTCTCACACCAACTCTTGACCATCCTGTGAGAGTGAGAGTGAAAAATATGCAAATGACACTTCCATTAGTAGTATTTTGAGAACAACAAAGTTTCCAAAATTTAAAACCATGTTCAGATGCACTTGTATCTCCCTCACCATCAAATTTAATTTGCGACAAGAAATGTAAAATATTTCTAGGAGTCTTAAGAGGTACAGTATCATAAAACCATCTCCATAAATGGATATGGGATGGAACCATTAGTAAATTAAGAAAATTAATAAGAATGACTCCACATGATCGACTTGTCATTTGGACCTCCTTCTAGCGCCATTTTTGTTGAAGATCCAAATGGCTTGTCAAGCAGGTAAGGGAGAATGTCTGATGGTGGGTCCCAATTAGACCTACTCTTGTTTGGTTTAGCGTTTCCAAACAGTATGTTGGCCTGGTTACCACTAATAATTAAAAGAATAAAAAGGGGAAATACAACAAATTGTCCCCCAAAGGGTTCTAATTAATTCTAAATCTAATCTAAAACACAAACAAACTAATATAATCTAGCTACTTCTAACTTCTCCTGTAGGAGAAAAACTAATAGATGAGCATGGTTTAAAATGATATTTTGACAACAAAAATATTTCATGGAAGCCAAGAATATGTTAAAATAATTATATTTCAGATATCCTCTCAAATAGTTCAAGACAAGACTTTTAACATAATCCATGTTCTCATTAGAAATCACAATAGCATAAGCATTCTAAATACTAAGCACATAAATAGTTCATACGATTAGCACTCAGAGAAAACTTAAACGATAAATACATGTGTAGAGTAGTCCCACGAGCATTTGAAAATAGTTATGACTTCAAAATGCCTTCTTCTCTTCATGTATTCATAAATAAGAGTATTATCATTCTATACAATGGGAAAAATTCCCTTTACTACATTCAACAAGTTCTCTTTTATAAGACAAGAGACTCCTCGGTTCTTGTGACTGTTCACTTTGTTTTCCCTTTGTTTTTTCATTATACAACTTCTAATTTATTTTTCAAGTTTGTAAATGAACATGTCAGCATTATAAATAGAAGTTGAAGAGACTCATGAGTGGTTATTCTTTCCCAAAGAAAACTCATAAATGATATTCATTTACAAATATTATTAACTCTTCCCATTGGTGTTGTCTTCTTCTCTTCGAGTTATTTTGGACATTGTTGGTGTCATCTTGGTGATTAATATTATCTTATGTTCTTCTCCTATGTCTCAACCTTCCATTATGCTCTTGCAGGTCTGATTTAAACTCATGTAGCTTAAGATATGGTCATCTAAACATCGAGAGCTTGTTCTCCAATTAAATTTGGGCATTTTCTATTTTCTTCATTTTCTAAGAATTTATGCCCTCAATATGTTAATACTTGTTGTTCCATCATGTTCTACTCTCTATTATCTTTATGAAAAGTTATAATGGGCATGGTTTTGTTTCCTGTATCCCCATATATGGTCATCTTGAAGTTTGCACAATCAATTTCCCCCCCAAATTCGTGACCTTCTATTTTTCACATTTTCTGGGGTTATTTGTCACTAACTCGGCTTGAAATATTCTTCCAATGTATTCTTCTCCTCGATACCTTTCCAACTAGGTATACCAAGCTCATTCTGACACTTGTATCTCAAGATATATCCATTTGAAATTCGGTGCTTAGCAGTCCTTGATCTACCCACATGCATGAGGTAATCGATACTGAGTGATTTAAATGTTTTTTAGCCCCTTTACATAATTTTTATAAGAACCTAAAGAAGGCATAGGACCCAAGGCTTGTGTTGTAATTTTGGCAAATTACTGTAGTGAAAATAGGAAAATAAAATAAAAATGAAATAAAATAGGAAAATAATAAAATTAATTAAAATAACCTATATGAAATTAACAAATAAAAACTAATAAAATTACCCCCCAATCTATGTAAAAATCAAAATTAATAAAAATAATTAAAATCAGAAAATTATTCCCCCACCCATGTTGAATTAAATATTAATAAAAATACTTCAAAGTAAAAAATAAAATGAAACCACTACGATGGTTTACCATCGAAATCTGATGGTCGGAGGCCAACTTAAGTGGTGAGCTCACCACTACGATGGATATCACTCTCATGGGATATCATAATGGGTCCATTCCGATGGGCTATCAAAGTGAGTCCATTCTAATGGGAGCTCACACTCTGATGGGCTCAACTCCAATGGACTATATCTCCCCAATGGCATAAAATAATATTAAAACAATACAATGTATTCCAAAGTCAAACTCAGTAAATTCCGGAATAAACCCATTCTGATACAATGGGGAAAACTATTAATATAATATAGGCCATCCCGATGGGTGCACACTTTCCAAAAAAATATATTAAAATAATTTCAATTTTGATCGGTTCTCATCGGAGTCCAATGGTGCACGTAAACTCTCCAATAGCTTACTACTCGATAGGTTGGATTCCCTATAATCTATCGGATATGCTCTTCAGATGGATCCTTGGGATGGATTTTTAGATGGCATGACTCCAATGGCACCATTCTAATGGGCCATAGCTTGAAATATTAAATTCATATGCTAAGTTTTAAAGGGTATTTGAGGAAGGGAAGAGAGGATTCCATGAAGATAGGAGGTGTGTCTTAATGGTAATTTCCAATAGAATTTACCATTGGGTGAAGATCAAGACCAATGGGAAAAATCCTAGAAAGAAGTCTCATGAAATATTACGTTGAATTTTAATGAGTGAGGGGGAAAAATGAAAATGTTAAATTAAATGAAACTAAAATGAAATAAAATAATGAAAATAAGCATACTAGGAATTAGGGGATAAATGGGAAAAACCAAATTAAAAAGAAATAAATGAATATACATATATACATAAAAAAAAAAGTCAAAAAATCAAATTGTTTCTAATTTTACAGGGCATGAAAAATAAGGAGAATGTACATATTATACATTAGGTTTTTAGGAAAAACACACCATGTAACAAACAGTTTACTCATGTAAAACAAATTTAGTCTATGTAAAAACATTTTTGACCCATGTAAAAGCATTTTAAAGTGAACTTGATTTCACCCATGTAAAAAATAAATATCAAGGGTAAGTTAGGGGAAAACCATGGGGAATAAAAAACCATGGGAAATTACCATGTGCAATCAAACCATGTGGTTTTGAAAAACCAAGGGTAAAATACAAATGGAAATAAATAAATACAAAAATAATAAATAGTAAATTAAAATAAATTTCAAGGCTGGAGTGATCATGTAAAGGAAATGACCCTGTGAACCTGGTCCTGCAACCACAGAAAATATGAGATCAATTATGTCATTAAGAAGACACTCACGATTATACTATAAACATGACATTTCCTTTCTTCAACAAACTTATAACTGAGTGTTGGGTTTTTTCAAAGATAATCATGGGTGACAATATATATTTTGTTTTGAAAATTGCATGTGCTAAGTCTCAAACTCAAAGGAAGAACTAGTGATTTTGTGATTCAAGATAAGAGTTTGAAATTGAAGAGTATGATCAACACATGAGAGCATAAAGATGAACACATTAATCACAACATGCAAGAAAAAGGATGCAGAATTTGAGTTATCCATTCAGAAGATCCTCAACAACAAACTCATTCAATATAGACAATAGAACATCAAACCCTGCAACCACATAGGATCATCAAGCACTTAAGAATATGCAAAATTTCTAAAGATAATGTGTTGATTCCATCATACAAACATCAACAAAATATCATAGGTCAAGAAGCATCACGAAGAAATTTGGAATCATAAGATCAAAAGGAATAATAAATCTCCATAAAAGACGATTATCAATCAAGATCAAAGCCATAATCCCCTCAAGGTAGACAAATAATTAACATTAGGCTTAGACAGTGGAAGGTTAGGCATTATAATTAAAATTTTAGTAGGGCGGGGCTTTCCTTTCGCCTTTACAAGAAAAAGTAAAGGGGGGTTATTGCGGCCTCAACATTTCCATTATGTGACTTTTGGTCAATGGTTTTTCATCCCATTGAAATCTAATTATGGCTAAGGAATTAGGATTCTACTCTAATATGGGTTAACAAATTAGGTTGATGGATGCTATGGAATACATAAATATTGTATATTAAATGATGAAGTTAATACAATGAGATAGAGAGAGGAGCGACTTTTAGTTAGGTTGGTTGTTGTGATTAGGGGTTTCCAAGGTAAATCTTTGTGTGTGTGTGTGTGTGTGTGTTTTAGATTATGTTATTATTGCTTTTCTTTATCAGGTTTATCAAACTCTTCAACCATGATATAATAAATATTATCTATTATTATTCATATTGTTGCACTTCTCTCAATATCTATACATTTTTGTGTATTATATTATGTATATTAGTCAAGTATTATTTGTTTTTCTTTGCTTATTATTGTACAATCAAACCGTTATATTATACTTGTCTAAATTGTTAGATTATCTATATTCATGTAATTTGTGATATTATAACATTGGTTATGTTGTTGGTTGTGCATGTCCAAGACTTAGTGTGTATTGTTTAGAAATGCATAGATATTGTTAAAGATGGAAATAGTCAATTGGTGCAAAAGAAAAGTAGAAAACTATTTGAAAAAATACACAATAAAAAATCAATTTAACCATTGCATAAGCAATAGTATTGGGTAAAATCACAAATTTGGGTAACACTTTTGTGAGAATCAGGTTTCCAAAATTCCTACTAACATTGTTCCATCCGAACTAATACTTCTTTCAACCGAAAGCCACATCTTTTCAGCCGAAATATTTTTCGGTCGAACCTTGGACATCAAATAAAATGGTACTGGGACAATGGCCTCGACTATCGTGCACCATATTAGCCGGATGATCATTTTTTTCTGGTAAATCTTTTCAGACGAAAGTTGTTTCGGCCGAAAGAGTCTTTCGACCGAAAATATTTTTCGGCCATACGTTTTTTCAGCTGAAAGAATCTTTCGGATGAAAGACTCTTTCGATCGAAAAATCATTTATATATTACCTGCACATCACCCACCTCACAATTTTCCCGAACTGTAGATATAAATTGGTTGATAGGTGTGGACGTTAGCATTGGTGGTTGGTGTTGGTGGATGTAGTTGCGGGAGGATGTTGTTTTTAGTGGTTGGTGCTGGAATTTGTAGCTGCGGGCAGTTACTGTTGGAATTTGTAGTAGCGAGCAGTTGTTGTTGGTTCAGGTAACTCCTTTAGTTTTTTTACTGTTTTTTTTCATTTTAGTTTGTTTTATAGTTTTAGGAGGTTGACAGGGCCGAATACGGCCTTTGGGCCTATCCCTGTACATGGAAAAGTTTGTATTCGACCATGTCAACCTTAGGAGGAAAGAAAAGGTAATAGCTTAGATTATAGTAATAATATATCATATCAATGGTGGTAATACTATGATGACCCTTTAACTCTTACATGAGTTGTAAGCTTGTATGTGAATTCAATGGACTTTCTCTATTTGACATATGTAATATATACAAGGTATTCAAGCCAAGCTAATTGAGTTACAAAGCACTAGTGTTGATAGTTTCATAAGTAATGGAATTTGTTCACGTAATAACAATATTGATTACACAGATTAATGGGATTCATACTACTCTTGTAAATGATTAGCATGTGTTCACGGTGGAGGTTCACAGGGACGAATACAACCCTGCCTATGTACAGGTACAGGCCCAAATTCGGGCATGTCCCTATACATGGACAGGGCCATAATCGGCCCTATCAACCTCCTCCTAACGTTGACAGGGTCGAATACGACGTTGTCCATTGATATGTATATATAAATCTATATCATTACAGTTTGAAATTTTATGGTTTTACAATTTATAGATGTAGATTTGGGGTAGATTTACATTCTTGAGAGTATTGTTATTAAATCATTAAAATGTTTTAACGATTAAAGAATTAATTCATTTTTTTAACATTTTATTTATATGGTAGAATTCGGGCCTATCCTTGTGCATGCACAAGCCTGAATTCGTCCATGTCCATGCATAGGGACAGGCCTGAATTCAGTTCCTGACATACATTATCAAGATCTAACATAACATACAGAGTAACATAAAAGTCTAATAAAACATCAAAAGGAGGACATAAACCATATCTAGAACCTAGATACATGAAAGATCTCATTTGGAATAAAACAATTATACTACATAACAAACAAGGTAGCATAAAAGTCTAATAAGAAAAAAACAAGATGACACGAAGGACATCTAATACCCAGATAGACAAACAAACCCAATCTGACCAGGATCATTATATTGAATCCTTATAAAACACCACTTTGTGCTATAGCACAAGACGAATTCCAATCTGTCTGGAATTCCAAATTCATGTGCTGCAACAAACAGTACTAATAAATAGTTCGTCAATGAAACTCAAAAAGTGGTAAATCGAGTCAATTAGGATGAACTGGTATCCCTTTCCTTGCTTTATTTCATACTAATCAACAATTATTGCCATCACACAGTAATTCAGGCACCAACTATATTCTGATAAATATCTCCAACCCTTGTTACATTAACTAGCTAGTAGAATGTTGTCAATTGTCGCAAATGGGAGGGCTAATTTTCAACTTCCAGGAAAAATATTCAGTCGGGACGTAACCACCATACAGACGCAGAATTACCACTCTGAATTTTAAATGTAATAGAAAATTCTAGGAACAAACCATACAACTTGCAAAAAAATGAAGCCCACAAAATTAGTTCTCTCCACAGGTATAGGGTGTAGGTTAAACAATACGCAGGCATGTACTTGTACCTAGATAGGGTTGTATTCGACCCTGTCCATTGATATGTATATATAAATCTATATCATTACAGTTTGAACTTTTATGGTTTATAGTTTAAAAGTTGGTCAAAATTTCATTGTATTCCCGTATTTTTAATATAATTTTTTTAAAAAGGGGGAAAACTATAATATCTTTTGGATTAGTTTTGTTTAATATAATTGAAGATTTCATGTGAAGCGTACGCAAATCGGTGGTCCTTACAGAGGTATATTTGGGGTAGATTTTCATTCTTGATAAGTATTGTTATTAAACCATTAAAAAAAATGATTAAGGAATTAATTCATTTTTTTAAGATTTTATTTCTATGGTAGAATTCGAGCATGTCCCTGTGCATGGACAGGGTCAAATTTGAATTTGTCCATGCACAGGGACAGGCCCGAATAAGGGCATGTCCCTGTGCATGGATAGGGCCTAATTCGGACTTGTCCATGCACAGGGACAATCCTGAATTTAGCCTTGTCCATGCACAGGGACATGCCCAAATTTGGGCATGTCCCTGTGCATGGACAGGGTTGAGTTCAACCATTTCCATGTACAGGGACATGGCATCTTTGCATAGTGATCTAGCACCCTCAATTTTGTTCATACACTAGATTAAATTAAATTTAATGCATGCTGGAAATTACAATTTATATTTATGTTTGTAATGTTTTGCATTATCAACATTCAATTACTTTAGAAATTAGTTTAGTGTAGAAAATTTCATTTCTAGATTTGTTTTGAGTCTAAAAATGTCATTTTTCAATCCAAGTAGACTCATTTACTTAGTTTTTTTGTACTTTGGAAATTGATTTTGATTTCTGTTTTACATTTTAGGAATTGATATCACTGAGTATAAGTAAAAAAAATTACATTTCTAGATAATGTTTGAGTCTGAAAAAACAAATTTCCAGATCTTACTTTAAGCTCATTTCATAGACATTGCATTCTATAATAAATTCTATTGATTTCTTTTATAAATTTCTGCATTTTTCACTCATATTTGATGCAGAAATTTTATATTTCAAATTGTATTTGAGCAATTAAATTTGAATTATGTACTTTACTTTTGTTTAAACTTCAATCTTTCTTTGCTAATATGAAAGTAACTTGTCCCCGAGGTGTAGGACAGTCGTTGACGGAGTGTGTTGTTAAGCCACTCCGTGTTGTTAAAGTCACCTGTTCGAAACCTGCGGGGACAAAAAATCCAACCATGTTAAGGGTTGGTGTGGCTCAGGCCGGGTGCGATCCCCGGGTGATTTTGATGGCTTAGATGCCCCTGAGTCGCAGTTTCTCAAGCCACAGGTTAATCGCGTAACCAACAAGTACCGCACAAATTAACAAACAAAAAATATGAAAGTAACTTACTTCACACATCACATAAATTCAGATATGAAAACTCTGGTTAGTGTGGTTTTTTGGTTTTTGGTTTATTTTATTTCTTGGTTAAGTACCAAGTTGAGATAATGTGTGACCCTCTTCTCTCTTGAGTGGTCCATGAGACCTAGGAGTAGTTAAGAAGGGCATGATCACATCATTGATCTTCCTCTTATGCTAGGTTGATAAAATATTATAAGTAAATATCATGAGAATCATGTGGGCATTCTTCCATTAAAGAAGAACTTAATTGTTGAATTTGTCTTGAAATCACCCTTGCTTAAGTTACTCCCCCCTTAATTGTTGTGTGGGTTTTTGGTTTTGGTCTTTGCTTGTACCTAAGTAAAGTTAGCCGCCTTGAATTTGGAAGAATTTAATTGTTGACTTTGTCTTGAAACCACCCTTGCTTGAGTTACACCTGCCTTAATTGTTGTGTGGGTTTTTGGTTTTGTTCTTTGCTTCTTCCTAAAGAAATTTAGTTGCCTTGAATTTGGATCCTCTCCTTGATTTGTTGTTTTCTTGTTGATTTTTATGATTTAAAAATTAATATTTTATGTTATAAAAAATTATTTGTTTAAATTATTTAATTATTTATTTGAGTGGTTGTGACCCCTCTAGGATATTTCTTCTTAGAGTATTAAGCCATCGTGGTCTTACCTCTCCAACCTCTTATTGTCGTTGACCCCTAAGGGCCTTTTCCATCTTGTCGTAGATCTCTTTTTGGTTGTTGTTTGGGGATTCTGGTTCTCCTTGTTGGTGTTGCCCTCCTCATTTTTTTGTTGGTGTCACCCTCCTCATCTCCTTACTAATTCCACCATGTGTATGTTGTCGACATCCTCTTCTATTGTTGGTGCCACCTGTGTATGTTGTTGGTTAGTCTTTTGATATTTTACCCTAAAATTTCTTCTTGGAAATTTGTTCCAAGTGTCATGATGAGATCTGCCCTGAGGGTTTGATCAATGATCCCTTGAACCTTTTTCTGAGCATATATCTAAGAGGATAGCAACAACATATCATGTAATATTGTTTCTTGTTTTAGTTTTAAGCAAATCTTTTGTCAGTGATTGTTTTTAGGATACTAGATTATGGATCAAAAGTTTTAATGTCTTGTTGATTGTAACATAAAAGTAACTAATCTTTAGAAATTAAAATAAATATTTCTTTTTTAGCTAGCTATATTTTTTTCCCTTAAATTTTAACATGTTACACATAGATTATCTTAAAAATTACCTTCTACAATTTACACAGATATAGATTATCTTCTACATGTTACATTTTTTTATATTTAAATATTTTCATGTTCATTATATATAGCATCATAGTAAAAAAATATAGTTGTTCTAGTTTTTTCAATATATGTATTTAATGCTTTGAAGTTGTTATAAATGCTTAAATGATTATTTTATAAATGTAATATTTCCATTTAATATTTCTATAACTTATGAACTTTCATATTCATGAATTTTCAAAGGATATATATCGAGGCAAGATGTCGAGACAAGAGTCTCCAAAAATTCCTCGTGAACACTCTAGGCTATCCCATGAAGGAAGAAGAGGAACCCCTTCTTCGACTGAGACTCTGAGTGACCAACAACAATCTAGTCAGAGGAGGAGATTATCAAATGAATCTGTGAATAGATCATCTCGAGAATGTGCTAAAAATAGTGTTATGGATGCAACTTTCCTAGATATGATGCACATTAATACTCCAACATCGAAGCCCAAAGTGGTTGGATCCAATGGTGGAAAGCATGGATCTTTTCACCATTGGGAAAGGTTCAATTCTCATGAGGGATTTCCCTGGAGCCATGGGGGCACCTTGAGGTAGTATTTGAACATGTGGTTTCACCCAGAGATACTATATTAAAAGGTATTGTGACCCTTGCACACATAAGTGGATCAAATCCCACCCCCGTGTTCTTCAAATTCAGAATTACCCGAGGTGTAGGACACTCGGTGACGGAGTGTGTTGTTAAGGCACTCCGTGATGTTAAAGTCACTGGTTTGAAACCTGCAAGGAAAAAAAATCCAACAATGTTAAGGGTTGGTGTGGCTCAGGCCGTGTTGGCCCTTGACCAAGTTTTGGTGATCTTGGGTCACAATTGACCAATTTTCGGAATTTGACAAGCTGGTCGAAGGCAGAGTGCAAGGCGAAGTGGAGATCGCAAGATCTCAGCCCCTTCTTAGGGCATTTTTGGGTTTACGGTTTATGCAATGGGTATGGGATGTCGTCCCATGGGTTTACCCATGTTTAGGCCCATTTTGTAATGTATAAATAGAAAGCTAGGCGATGTAAGTAGGCGAAGCTAAGGGTAATGAGGCCAAGATGCTAATTTCTAGAGTTTGATCTATTTGATTGGAAAGGCTTTATGCTTATTGTGTGTTAATAACTTGCAGAGCTAAGTGCAAGTGATTGTAAGAAGGTTGTATGCTTAAACGTAGATCGGGAAAGGAGGATCTGGCGAGGTGCGCACAGATCTCTTGTCCTATGCGGAGTGGGTTCCTGTGGCTCTGTGCTTGTAGAATATTGAGAGAAGAGTTGGTGGACGTAGCCCCACACTGGGGTGAACCACGTATATCCTGTGTTGTGGTTTTTTTGTGCATTATAGTTGTTATGTTATTGATGTGATGTATGCTTAGTACAATGATATATGTTATATGCAATAGCTTAGTTCTTAGTAATGTGAATGAATGCTAGATCTGATCTGTTTCTATGTGCTAAGTGCTTGGAAATGCTAGATCTGGTTGAATATTATGTTGTTCTGTAATTAGGGATTGAATTTGCGATGTGAGTAAGGGATAATTGCTAATGAATGTTAATTTCTAAGTTCTCTACTAAGGAATTATAATCACATATATATGTCTCTGCTAGGTTGCAGACATCTAAGTCCTGCAACCACCCCTCCCTCTACCTCGGGTGAGACTTCATCTTCTTTGCAGGTGTTGCCGAAAGGGGCGGTAGTTAGGGTTTTGTTGGTGCATGGATGAAGCGTTGAACCCTAGGTCTGCCCCTGTGCCAACAAATGGTTCCGTTGTCGGGACGTGAAACTGTGATTACTGGGAATTGAAGGAAAGAGAAAGCTTTGTGTGTAGATATGTTGCCCTAGTGCGTAGTATTCTACTTGAATTACCAATCTCTGTGCCAAGAAGAGAAGTTTGATCTGAAGAAAAGAGGTAAGATATTGAAGCTTTATGCTCTGAGAAAGGTAAGATAAGTGAAAATTTTTATTTTCAAAAGAATGGATCTAGGTATGTTTAATAGATTTGGTCCTAGTCTGAAAACTAGGGTACAACTAGAAGAAAGAAGATTTGATATGAATAGATCTGATAGAAACAATGAAAGATATGTTATTCCTATGCATATAAATAATGTTTGGACAAACAAATGGATGCAGGATACTAGAAATAATTTTTTGCAAACCCACCATTGTGATCCCAGTGCGCAGTACAAGAAAAGTTGGGGATCGTTCAAGAGAAAGAGAGGATTAACTCTTTGTTATAGTTGTAGAAGACTGGGACATCTTGCTAAGGAATGCCCTGGTAGAATTCCTATTTGTCTTTGTTGTAAGGCTACTAGACATGAAGTTTTGGATTGCCTTAGAATGATTGAAAAAGTTGAAAAGATGAATATGAGATAAGAAAACTATGAGACAGACCAAGAAACTAAGGATATGATAGAACCCCAGAAAGAATCAGAGATTGTATTATTACATATGAAAGAAACCCTGAAAGATCACAGAGATATCAACTTATCAGAGATCTTAAAAGAGAAGGAGCGCATAGAAATAATAATAGGAGACTTTGACATAGATTGTGTCATGAATGACGAAACACAGGTGAATATCATGACAGAAAGAACTTGGGAAATTTTGGGAAAGCCTGCTATGGTTCCTTCATTAGAAGGAATAGGATTATTTAGAGGAAAGTTGATAAACCTATGTGGAAGACTTACCCATACATCTATGAGTGCTCATGGAGCTTCGACAGAAGAAGAATTTGAAATCGTTAAATTGATTGAGAACAACGCCCCATTTGCTATTTTGCTAGGAAAAAACTAGATTAAGAAAGATCAGATATGAAGGAAACAAGAAGAGGAGGATCTATAACAGAAAAAGAAGCAACTAAGAGATTTTATGGCTAGGAGAATAGCGCACTTACTAAAAGAACAAGAGAAGCAGTCGAAGCTACTAAGGACCAGAGATCTAGACGTCGAAGTTGAAAGGACACAGAAATACTGGAAACACCTATTTGTAAAAGATAGTAGAGAACCTACCCCAGAAAGAGAAGAAGTATCACCCTTGAACCCTATGAAATACCCTTCATAGTGAAAATTTAACATGCCAAGAGGAGATAAGAACGATAATGGAAAGAGGAAACCAATGACTCAAATTTTAGGAAAGAAAGCTAGAAAGCTCAGCAAGAAGAAAGAAAAGTTAGAAAAATTACAGGACATTCTAGAGAGGACTCCGCAGAAACAAGGTTTGCATAACTGGAACTTCGTTGGGATATCAGAATAGAGAAGATTGGCACTTCACCACGATGAATAAATATGATTTTTGGAGGTGTCCCGACCATTAGAACGACTCTCCAGAACGGCTAGAAACACATTTATTGTCAGAACATTCACCACTGGACTGTTAGGAATGTGCCATAATGGATGGAATAACATTGATTGAGGCATTCCTACCCGTTGATAGATTTCGTTACGAAATTGTCTATTTATCCCATCGATCTTTTCACCGAGAACTAGTTGCTTTCACACAGTGATCATTGAGACCACACAATCCATTCTGTTACATTGAGTGTTGTTCACCGACCTGAGATATCATATCTTAAGTGTGCATGTCGGACGAAATTAGCGCAGTAGAAAAATCCGTCAAAGAGATTCTGATAGGCCTCATGTCCGAGAAAGTGATTTCCACAGGAATCCAAGCCTCGTCGATGAGAGGAGTGCAAGCATCCCCGTTAACTACTCATGGATCTGGACCATCTCGAGCTGGGACTGAGAAATGAACGAATCATCGTGATGACTTAGCGAATGCAAAGCTCATCCCATCTATCATTCTCGTCTACATCCTGCCTCTGGCTGATGCGGTGAGTCATGACAGTGTCCCGAGGGACTTCGACTACACAGTCATCATTGCATACCTCCGGAAGGGGATATGCGCATTCATACCGTAATTGGAGAGGATTTCGACGTTGAAGATTAGTGACTATAACCTAGGAGACCGCAAGATCTATTGCATGCTCGCACCATACAAGTACTTGACCAAGATAAAGGGGAAGAATTCAAAGATCATCCCCCAGTCGTGGACTATGGACATCATGAGGTCCACTATCTTGAACGTGATGAAGATACCACACTTCGGAAGACATCGAGAGGTTAACTTGTGCGCTAAGCTCCTGTTGTCATGCTTCCATGGTGGTTATCTATGGTTGGACAGGCGTATCACCGTCGATTTGGCGTTGATCCATAGGATCACCAGACAAATCATGCAAGGACTAGACCCGCAAGAATTTTATCCAGGAAAGGCTGCAGATCATGCCCTGGCACAGAGAATAAAAGACACCTATGGCAATGTAGAAAAGGGGAAGCGGGGCTACAAGGTAGCCTCCATCCAGAATGGCGCAGTGTGCATAGCCTGCCATTTGATTGCTGGTAAGATAGTAAGGAAGAACAGACCCACACAGGTCATGGGGTTTGTCATCGACCTCGCAGGAAAATGCATGGAAGGGCTACAAATGAATTGGGCGAGCTTCCTCGTCAACCAGTTAGAGAAAGACTATTGTGAAGCTCAGGATCAGGGATATGAGTTCCGTTTTATTTGGTTGTTGATCCTCATCACCTTCATTACTTGGGAGATGCCGGAAGGTGCAACCTTCCCTAAGATTGAGCCATCAAAACCCTTAGCTGTGAATTTCACCATGCTCTGGTATTCGAGCAACATGGCTAAATAATATAAGTCAAACGCGGTGTTCCACACCTATTACCTACAGTTGAAAAGGGCTATTGAGTCTTCCCCTCGCATGACACTAAATACCTTGCATAGGTTCATACCATTTGTGAAGTTCCATGTAGATAGAAATTTTATTTATATCATTGCACGAGGAGACGAACATAAAGAAAAGCTCCAATATTACTACAAGCTCACTAAGGAGGACATGGAAGAAATAACTGAGTGTCCCGTAGAGCTCCGTGTACCAGTCAACTAGGAAGAACTGTCCAACCCCAACCTAATCGAAAGTCCTTTGGTCACTTGCGAAGAGTATGATGCACCCAACAGTAGCAGAAGAAAGAAAAAGGAAGAGGTACAGAAGTTGAACAGGGCATCAGAAGAGACTTCTTTAGACTCACTCGGAGAGGGAGGTGATGAGGAAGTAGACAAATAAGAATACAAAGAAGAAAAAAAAGGATAAGAAGATGAGAAAATACAAGGAAAAGTAACATCGCCTAGGGACCCTATTGACGAAGCTGAGACCCCCAAGAAAAGAAATGTTTCCCCCACGAAATCTGCATCGCGAAAAAAGTCTAAAGCTACTAAAACATAGATGCAGACTCTGCTCACGATGGATGACATATATTTCATCATCATTGCTATCTCAAATACCTCAAAAGATATCTTACAGCGTAATGAAGCCAAACAAGATGAAGCAGAGCTGAAAGGAGTACAACAATCCCTCCACTCCAGCTGCGCAATGTCTACTATTCCCTCATCATCCAAAGGAACAGAGTTGGGAGACGAACCTGCCCAGCTCTTTCGAATAGAAGATGCAAATGAAGCTCACCTTCATTGTATCCAAGAGGAAAAGGAGTAGGCCACAGAGGCCTTGAAGCAAGAAAAGGAGGAAGCCATAGAACAAGGTCGGGTTGCGCAATAGGAAAGAGACGACATCCAAGCCAAGTTTGCAGAGGATAGAGCGCAGATCCAGAAGGACAAGGAATAGCTGCTCGCAGAGTAGATTGGTGTTAAAGAAGCATTCATTAGAGGACTTTGCTCTGTGACAGTATTAGAACAGATGGAAGAAGATTCAGTAGAAAGACAAGAAGGGAAGCTTTCCGAAGCCATTCAGCAGCTCCAACAGAGGATAGTTGAACTGGAGTTACAAGCAGTTCCAAGTACTCCGCAGAAAGTGTGAGATATAAGAGAAGAAACTGTGAGGAGTGCAATTGAGAGAATTAAGGAATTATCCTTGGAATGAAAATAGATCAGTAGTTGAAGTGCACAGACCTACGAGCGCCTTGTAGAGGACCTTGAGCTTAGAACACTGGAGTCACAACTCCAGGAGGAAAAACAACAAACAGCAACAGTGCAAGAAAAGTTGAAGCTACTATCACCGGTCAAGAGGATGAAAAGAGCCCAGGAATAGTGCATAGCTCAGTAGCAGTCCCATGCCATTCAGAGTAAGGTCATGTAAGTAACCCAACAAATCCAGCCAGTGCAATATGCAGCTTGCACACTTTTTGAGGAAATTGAAGGACAAGGTGCATAGCTAGAAAAAGTAGTCACCTCATTTGAACAACAATTGGAAGGACCTATCACCGAGAAGATCATTCAAGAGTTCACCGAGCAGGAGGCTCTGGCGAAGCAACGGGTCGAAGCAGCTCGAGCCAAGATCAAGGCATTTGAGGCAAAGTTACCTAGATCAGAGTGACTCGGGACGAGTCACAGGTGAGTGTTGGGGGCTTGTTGGCCCTTGACAAATTTTTGGTGAACTTGGGTCACGATTGAACAATTTTGGGACTTCGACACCCTGGTTGAAGGCAGAGCACAAGGCGAAGTGGAGATCACGGGATCTCAACCCCTTCTTAGTGCATTTTTGGGTTTAGGGTTTATGTAACGGGTATGGGATGTTGGCCCATGGGTTTACCCATGTTTAGGCCCATTTTGTAATGTATAAATAGAAATCTAGGAGATGTAAGTAGGTGGTGCTAAGGGTAATGAGGCCAAGATGCTAGGTGCTAGAGTTTTATCTATGTGATTGCAAAGGCTTTGTGCTTATTGTGTGTTAATAACTTGCAGAGCTAAGTGCAAGTGATTGTAAGAAGGTTTTGTGCTTAAACCTAGCTCAAGGAAGGAGGATCTGGCGAGTTGCACGCAGATCTCCTGTCCTATGCGGAGTGGGTTCTTGTGGATCTGTGCTTGTATAATATTGAGAGAAGATAATAAAGAAGAGAAGAGTTGGTGGACGTAGCCCCATGTTGGGGTGAACCGCGTATATCATGTGTTGTGGTTGTTATGTGCATTATAGTTGTTATGTTATTGATGTGATGTATGCTTAGTGCAATGATATATGTTAGATGCAATATCTTAGTGCTTAGCAATGTGAATGAATTCTAGATATGATCTGTTTATATGTGTTAAGTGCTTGGAAATGCTAGATCTGGTTGAATACTATGTTGTTCTGTAATTAGGGATTGAATCTACAATGTGATTAAGGGATAATTGCTAATGAATGTTAACTGCTAAGTGCTCTGCTAAGGCATTATAATCATAGATCTATGTCCCAACTAGGTTGCAGATATCTAAGTCCTACAACCACCCCTGCCTCTACCTCGAGTGAGACTTCATCTACTTCGCAGGTGTTACCGAAAGGGTCGGTAGTTAGGGTTTTGTTGGTGCGTTGTTGAAGCGTTGAACCCTGGGTCTGCCCCTATGCCAACATTTCGGGTGTGATCCCCAGGTGATTTTGACGGCTTAGATGCCCCTGAGTCACGGTTTCTTAGCCACAGGTTAGTCCCACATGTCATGGACAAACTAACAAACAAACAAAAAATACTCCAACACCAAAGAATCTAGGGAATACATCACAACAAGAAAATATGTTTGGTAATTTTTTTTTATTTTGTATTTTCATGCATTTATGTTTATGTTTATGTTTAATATATATATATATATATTTATTTTGTTTTTTTTGTTGTTTTTTTAAATGTTGTAATTACTTTCAAATGTATATGTGTAGATAATGAATTTAATGCGAGGGAAGATAATGAAAGAGAGAGTGGGTATCATGAAGATTCTAGTGTTGGTGAAGAGGGTGAAGGTGGATTCAAGAGGTGTTATCCTAAAATAGAAGATTGCATGCATACGTCCACCTATCCCTCAGATGTTGGTGATGATCTTCCTTGGGAAGGGATTACTGAAGAAATGACCCTGGAGTGATGCTCAGGTGTTAAAACCAGGCTGAAAAATTATTTGAGGAGCTTGGATCTCCCTCGAGAGAGTAAGAAAATCTTGGAGATTGTTTTTCATTCATTGCAGAACCTTATGGATGCATATCAAAAGATGGGGCCAATAATTGACAGTTTTATCGATTTGATGAGGAGACGAAATTCGGAGATCATGGGCCCTGATAAATGGGACGTAGTAAAAGGTAGAGTTTCAAAAGACGATGCAATTTCTATGTTCAATTTCAAAGAGGGGCCAAAGTGAAATATGTTGAAGGTGCAATATTTAAGCACCCCAACATAGCAGGACATATTTATAATAGATTTTTGGCAGCATATGGGAAGTTGTCATGGAATGATGAGGTTCCACATTACTTTTCTAGAAACTTTTATAAAAAAAAAATTATTGACATGCACCCTGATTATACCAACCTACTGTCCAATTATCATGGGTTTGGTAAAGGAAGGACATATGATCAGAAAGGGGAACATTGAAATGCGACATTGCAGAGGCCTCCACGACCTTTAGTATCTCTCTCAACAGGGGAATTTTCCTCACATTCAGAGTTGGGAGATACATCATAGGTTGGCAAAGAGGCTAGGAATGCAATCAAGGAAAATTTGGAATCGATTTTTATGGTGTTGATGTTGGTTTGAACCGTCAGAGAGCGAAAGCCAATTATTGAGCCAATTTTGTTTACAAAATAGATGAGGAGTTAGATACCATGTCAGTAGAAGATCTTAAGGAGTATGAAAAATTTTGTCGTATTGGAAGGAGTTCATTTAGAATGATGAACCGAACATCGGATTGGTATGCATTATAGTTAGTAAATTTTGTATGCATTTGAGGATAGTTTACTTGTAGTTCTAGATCTAGATACATATCATTGTATCTTTAGAAATAATTGAGTTGTTATCGTCATTAATTGCAGTTTGGTCATATGTTAAATGAATCTCCAGTAAATAGGGGACTTGATTCCATGAGTTTAAATTTTGATGGGTTGAATCAGGAATGTGTTTTCTAATATCCACATATGAGCACTTTAGTTGTCCTATCTCCAATCTTTTGAATAAGATCATCAACATGAAATTTATGTTTTTGTATAAATGTGAACACATTCAATCCTAGATTTAGTTCTTAGTTGTGTTGTTCACAGATCCCTATTCCATCTCCTACTACTTGGGCAGGCTTGTCCAAATTCGCATTGGGATAGTTTGAAGAGAGTGGGTGTTCACAGGTATCATTGCATGTTGAAAACAAATTTAGTTATATATGAAAATTGCAATATCATTTAAATTATTAATTTAAAACAAAAATGTCTTAAACAATATATAATTTATTGAATCTTAGGGTATGGTGGGTATAATTTATTGATATTCAGGTTGGCACATCACAGGTATTATATGTTTCAAAATTTAAAACTTCAATTTAATATGTTAAAATCATTTAAATTTAATCTTCAAATGTAAAAATTTGAAATGTGTTATATAGGGCAATGTGGAGAAGAGAGTGCCTCAAAGTGTGCTTGAACAAAATGTGGAGAAGAGAGTGCGGGAGATTGGGATTGAGGAGGATGCATTCATATATGGGAAGGATGCGTCTATTCATGATGATTCTTAAATGTATGTTCATTTCACATTAGTGACTTTTAATTTGCTTTTATGTTGAGCCTTTTATATATAAGTGTTCAAGCTTATTTTTGTTGAATATGCTTATTTTTTTAACTTTTTTCAAATTTGTGTTTGATCAACTTTTTAGTTTAGTCTTTCCTGTTCATAGGGTTACTCAACTAGTGTCTATATAACTTTTCAATGATTTGATAAATTATTTTGAAATATATAGAACTCCTATATAAGTTTATCGTCATCTAAAATGGTACATTCAATCTTATTTATGTTTAGATCATGATGAAGACCTAATTTTGAACTTGAACATTTGATTATTTGAGAATAGACTCTATCCCACATCAGAAAATGGGAAGTTTCTAAATTTTCTTCAATTTCATTCATTTCCTTCTTGTCCAAGAATGGCGTAATATGGAGATTTTTGTTTTCTGCATAATTCCTTCTTGGGGTATTGTCAACCTCTTAACTAATTTTTTACTAACCACAAAAACCAACATTCAAGTAGATTTACAAATAAGCTATGTATGTGCATGATCTCAATTATGTTTGGATCATGACAAAGGCATATTTAAAAGAACATTTGATTATATATAATATGAATACATCCCATGTAGAAAGATGAAAGATTTAAATGGTTTTTGAAGAATGACTTGATATATTTGCAGATTTGTATTTTTTGCATGTACATGAAAGATTATATGAGAACATTTATTCCACCGCAGAAAGAGGAGATAAGTATTTTCTGGAAGAATGGTTTTTAAAATGGAGATTTGTGAACTTTCATAGATATAAGTAATTTCTTGGAAGAATGGCTTAAGATGGAGATTTATGAGTTCTTTAATTTCAAAAGGGCATTTGAGGGCAATTGATTATATGAGAACATTTATTTCACTGCAGAAGAGGAGATAAGTATTTTACTACTGAGGAGATAAGTATTTTACTGTTGAGTAAATAAGGTCACCTGGCATGAGAACTTCACCTGAAGGATCTGGGACTTTATCCACGAGGAGATAAGTATTTATTGGAAGAATGACTTAATATGGATATTTGTGAACTTCCTGCATACACAACTATATTTATTTTCAGGGTATTATCTAACTCTGAACACTAAAATTGGTTACCAAGAACACAATTTTTCTCTTTAAAATTTTTTAAAATTTTACATTGTTTAGATCATGTATGCTTAATATGGAGAGTAACTATTTTGGAAGTTTTGGAACTTCGTGATGTAAGTTTGTTTTAAAAAAAGTGCCAAAAAATATAATAAAAAGAGAGTAATAATCTTAAATATGTGGAACTCCGGTTGGGTATGTTATTATTGCTTATTGCTTATTTAATATTTAGTTAAATATCTTTAAAATATTTTCTAATAAAGTATATATGCTAATATGTGTTATTGGTTTTTTTTTATTGTTTTTTATTGTTACATATGTTTACCTTATATTTGGTGGAAAATATGTTTACATTATATTTGGTGGAAAGGAGTATGTTGGAGGATGAAACTTAACACTTTTGGTATGTATGTAAATTTTTCTTTAATCACAACTTATTTTATTTATCTAAAATGGTATGTATACATTTTATTTTAAATTTGTAGATATATTTTATTTTAAAATTTTAAATTTTGAATTCGACAAATGTTTTCTTTTGCAGGTATGAAGTGATCTATCTTAAAGTGATTGCTTAGAGTCCATAATTTTGGAGTTAAATGTTTTAATCAAGCTTCTTAGTTTTTTTTATTAGCCTAAAATGGTTGTGGAACCTATGTATTTGGCAGTGTAACTATTCAAACTTATATATATATATATATATATATATATATATATATATATATATATATATATATATATATATATATATATATATATATATATATATATGAATTTTTTTGAACTCAAAATATCAATTTATTGTTTCATCTTTGATTTCTCTTATATTGTTTATGATGGTGGAATATATTGTTTATTGTTTCATCTTTGATTTCTCTTATATTGTTTATGATAGTGAAATATATTGTTTATTGTTCATTTATAAATAGTCAATAGCTTATAATTTTAATTTTTATGATGGTGAAAGGATAATTTATGTTTTATGGTCAGCTTATAATTTCAATTTTTATGATCTGGTAAAAGGTTAATTTATGTTTTATGATATTGTGTTGAAATAAAAAATGTTTTATTTCATTTTATTTATAAACGTCATTGTAGTATGTCAAGTACAACTTGTAATTTCAATTTTGTTTGATTTGCAAATATGGTTGAACAATCAAACATATCTTCAAATTATAGTTTCTTCAACTTATAATTTCAATTTTGTTTGATTTGAAAATATGGTTGAAAATAGTCTTGAACAAATCATCAAATTATAGTTTCTACAACTTATAATTTCAATTTTGTTTGATTTGCAAATATGGTTGAAAATAGTTAAACAAATCATCAAATTATGGTTTCCCACTTTGGAGCCCCTTACCCCAAATGACACTCAGAGATGAGGATTGAGGACTAGAGGGTTGCTCAAGTTAAGTTTCAGACTTCTCAATTGCCTCCTATTAATAATATTAGAATGGAAAAAACAACAAACAATATTGTATATTAAAAATATATGAGAGCTTCTTATGAGAGTGAAAACATAAAAAGAAAGTATGAGTCCATGGTGATGAAAAATTAGTATTAGACTACCAAGGTAAAAGCCAATTTTCATTGGGTGATATGGATTTTATTCCATTCCATTCAAGAGATAATCAATTGACTTTAACTGTAACATCCCGCTCTTGTGTGCACTGAGCGAACTTATTCTTTGAGGACACTTGCTCGCAAGTGATTTGGATTATTATACTATTAAACATTTGATTTGGATTATGAGGCTTCATGGGTTGATGACATGTTGTTTTGTTGCACTGACATAGACATGTGCTATTGACTCGGTTTTACTGAGTGTGCAGGATTTTGGACCTCGAGGATGCAGAGGCATCGATGGAACCCCTTGGACTCTGGATCGAGTCAGGGAGTGAACTACTGGGGTTTGATTGTTTTATTTGTGATATTAGTGCATCTGATTAGATGATATGATTATGGATACATTTCTAACATGATTCGTTGATGATGCAGGCTAATGATAGCTTGTCGACCAAACTCACATGTGGAGTAGAGGGGTCATGCACGGCTACCAGAGACGTTGAGGGAGAGGTGTGGACAACATCCCTGACACAGCCTACTAGCACTCCCATCGTGGCTCGAACTGTAGGTTAACGATTACCTAGTTCGAGAGGACCCACGATGCCATGAGGGAAGACTGCGATAGTCGCTCATGATGATTCTAAGGGGTGCGCAATAAGGCAGGGGACTTATTCCTTAGAGGCCCTTAGTCTCCCATAAGATCACCTGGTGGAGTATTGACTGCAGGGGTTTTTTATGTCTACCAAGTCAGTCAAGAGGCGAGTGGCACTCTTGGAGCATGTGGTGCATCCTGAAGGGCACGTCGCGCAAGAAAAAGAGAAAGAGGCGAGTGACACCCTTGGAGCACCTAGGTGTCCTGAAGGGCACTTCGCATTGTTATTTAATAATTGGATAAACCTAGATGGATTTAGGACGAATAACGTGTTAAGGAAGATTTAAAACTTTTCCCCTAATAAAATGTTGCCTAGTCTAGGAAAATAAAGTCTAGGTCTAAATTATACTGGTGGTAAAATTTTATCTATTTATTTAAAATATATATATATATATATAATAATGATAATCTTCATTAATCTTGTGACAAGAAGGGGGTAAGCAATTAAATTGATTTATAAAAATCTTTTGGGATAAAACAAAAAAAGGGGAAATAATTGTTTTACTATATTATGCTAATTAAAAAATATATTCATTAAAAAACGAAAAGGGGAAAAAGGGTAAGTTTCTGCACATGTCTTTTTGAGTTTAAATAAAAAGGGGAAAGAGGGAAATCTAAAATAATTAGGAAACTAGGAAAAATTGGGAAACATAAAAGGAAGGGGAAACACTAGGAAAAAGAACATAGTCCAACTTAGTAAGGTATCTAGCATTTAAGAACTTTCTAATTTAAACTCCACTAGTAAATTAATAAGGAGGAAAGTCATTAAAACTTGTAAGGGGATATGGAGACACCTAGGAGCGATTCTAGGAGTGCCTTTAGGTGAGTGACGGAAATAGGGGTAATTAATTCATTAATGAAATTAATTTATGGAGGAATGAAGGGGATGGGTGACACATGTACGGGGAGGGTTTTTATGAATTAAATTATTAAACATTAAATAAAATGGGATTTTGGGGAAGTAAGGGACTTTGAAACACTATATAATGGAGGAAGGAAAATGATGAGGGATATCTTCTGCTTTGTGTAATGTTACACTGCATAAATCTATACTTGACTGACTTAGCTTGTGGGAGTTGGGATACCCAGCTCGATGAGGAGTGGTAGCTCGGCCTTGCGAGGCGAGCTGGGAGCTAGCTAATTCTCTGGTTAGTGAGCGTGGCCCCTTTGCGGATCGGGGGGATAAGGGGGAAGAAGAGTACCCCTAGCGTTGGCTGGGAGGTACTGGTGAAGTCTCATCGGTCGACAAGCGAGAGTTGCACGGAGCGTGGGGGACATCAACTCAGAGTGGGCGATTGGGCAACAATACGTTTCCTTTATTTATGTGTGGTAGATTGTTACTATGATTTGTGCTTTCAGTTCTGTATGCTTAATCAGGTAAATAATATGATAGTCTTAGCGTTCTAGTCGATGACTGGAATTTCCCCATAGCCTTAGCTTGATGTTGATTGATTTCCCCTGGCCTTCAATCCCTGCATGTCTTGACCATCCTGAGGTTTATTGTTTGTGATGATTGCGGTTTTGTTTTTCCTTCGTCCCTAGCTCATCAGTCCATGCCTGAGCAGTCGGCCAAGAGCCTGATCTACGGTCGTCGCTTCGACATAAATAGATCTATGGATCTCAACGCCCTGCTTTTTTGTGTGTGGATGATGAGCGAAGGATGTTCCTGTCAGCCATCTACCTCTTTTTTTGTCCTTGGTTGATTGTTGGTCTTGTGCCTTGATGTGTTTAATTAACCCTGCAAAAATTGTTTGATGGTGAAGTTTTATTTAAACTCGTCGTTTTTATATCTCGTTTTATACCTCATTTTTATATCTTGCTAGACATTTCCTGCGTTTTTATATTTTGTTTGTTTTCCTGGCAATTGCTACTTCTTTGGCTGTACTTCATTGACTTGGGGGGAAATTTTTCCCAACAACCTTTTTATTTCCAATCAGTTGTTTGGATTCCTAGGTGCTTGACAAAGCTACACGCTTTTCGTTCTAGACAGCCTGTGTATATTGGTTAAGAATAATTTTTACTTCTGGGCATTTTATTTGAATGGTTTGTCTTCTCATTAACTCTTATCAATAATCGTTTTTATTCCTTTATTTCATGGGATGTGTTGCATAGTGATTTGCCTATTTAATTGATGACGGCAATGTAGTTTCCTCCTGGTACGTTTTTGCACAATGATTTGATTATTTACATGATGATGGCAATATAGTTTCCTTCTAGTGCATTTTTGCACAACGATTCTCTTATTTAATTGATGACGGCAATGTAGTTTCCTTCTGGTATGTTTTTGCACAGTGATTTTCTTATTTACATGATGACGGCAATATAGCTTCCTTCTGGTGCATTTTTGCACAACAATTCTCTTATTTAATTGATGACAACAATGTAGTTTCTTTCTGGTACATTTTTGCATAGTGATTAGCTTATTTACATGATGACGGAAATATAGTTTCCTTCTGGTGCGTTTTTGCACAGCGATTCTCTTATTTAATTGATTAAGGAAATGTAGTTTCCTTCTGGTGCGTTTTTTCACAGTGATTTTCATATTTAAATAATGATAGCAATGAATGTCCTTCTGGTGTGTCCCTGTACACGTTTTCCCTTTAATTATTGACTGTGTTGTTGCTGGAATGATCACGTTTTTCCCTTAATTGTTGATTGTATTGCTGCTGGAATGACCACGTTTTCCCCCTTATTTGTGTAGCATATTTGGTTGACTGTGTTTTCTGATTTGTGGTACAACAATTTGCCCTTAAATTTTGAGTGTGTTTGTTGTTGAATGGGCACAATTTGCCATCAATTGTATACTATGTTTTGTTGATGTGTGGTACAACGATTTTCCTTTAAAACTGTGACTGCATTGATGTTGAATGACCACGAGTTGATCCTTCTATTGTTTTGTATTGTCTTTTTATCCTCCTTCAAATTGAGTGTACCCAGCGTTCTCACTGCCAAACATTAATTGCTACAACAATTTTATTGGCCATGTTAATTGCTATGTTAATTGCCATGTAATTGTCAGGTTAATAGCTACAGTGATGTTAATGGTCAGCAATTTCCTTCTTAATGTTAATAGACAACGAGTTATTTTTGGTACGGTTACTGTAGATAGACAGCATGTGTAATTTAATTGTTTACAAGTGTCATAATTGGCATTCTACATTGATATAGCTAATGTGGTTATATATCTTTAATTGATAGTTAGATTGTAATTTTGGGATTAATTTAGAATTTCCCGATTATATTGTGATTAATGGTTAAATGAGATTAGTGAGTATTGACCCAAGTATAGATTAAGCTTGCTAAATTAAGGCAATACTGTATTTTTTTCAATGTTATATAATTTGATTAAATGTTATACTTTCAAGGCAATACTATAATAGTTATAGTGATTAAATGTTATATCTCTTTCAATCAAATCACTGTGTTATGATATTAAGTTTTAATGCCTAGCCTCTGATCTTTTATTTACTGATCATTTAGTGGAATGATTAGTTATACTGGTTAAATGTTATATAGTAATAAGTGTTAATGTCTTACACGGAATTCCAAACTATGATTGCATTTAAGATTAATTTGATGGTACGTTTATGACCAAGCTATGATTTAGACTTGCTCACTTGATACGCTTTTAATGTTAATTTAGATTGGCATACATTGACTTAATTGCAATTAGACTTGTTGATTTTTATGTTAATTTAGAATTGTGATTTATAGACTAATTGAAATTGACTTACTATTAGATTAGTAACTGATGTTAAATTAGATGGTCAGTTTAACAATTTTTAGACGTGATTAATGGTTGGGTTGTTGACGAAGTCGCGTATTGGCTTGAGTTCTTCCTTGATTGTAGTTTCCTTGCATCTGTCGCCCTATTGCTCGAGGTCTAGGCATAGCCTTCTTGTCAGGATTCGGCTCCTAGCACGTCGGATTATCTAGAGTCCTCAGTCCAGATAGATTATGTTGCGCCAAGGTTATGGATGTGTCTATCACCTGGGAATGGCCTGATTCCTGATGAGAGGATCATGGTGCACCCTATGGGGTAGCGGTGAACGAGAACTTGGCCGGAGTCGATGCATTATGTGTGAGTGTTGTTGAGCATCTCAAGTTGCTTTTGGCGATGGGTTGAACGCCTTTAGGCATTAGTTGTGTGCCTTGAGGTTCTATTCTTGTTTGTCTAGATCGTTGTGTCAGGATGGGGATGTTGTCTTTTAGCATGTACGCGTGATCGTGTTTGCGTCGGGCGAGTAGTCGTTCCTCCTTGTTGTTCTACGCATTTTTCGCCTAGTTCCCCTTGTGCCTGTGCATGGTGTCATAGTAGCATGTTTCCTAGACTGCGTTCTTTCATTTGTTGTCAGTGGTGTGGTTAAACTGTTGTCGTCGTCGCCTTCTTTCTTCAAAAAAAAAAAAAATTCACTTCTGCTTTGCTTGTAGTCATAACAAAGAGGGATGTTACATTAACAATGCTTTTGTAAATTTAAGCATATTGATCATCGCATCAATCTAGGCCCCTCCTTTATTTTGATAGGGCATAGACTCCTATCATTCCAAAATTTAGTAAAAACTCTGAACTCAAAATTGAAACTTCACAATGAAGTGACAGTCCATATTAAACTGGTTATGTTCATCCTTGGTTTCTTTATTGAAAATTCACAATGAAATGGCATTCCAGCACTAAACTGGTTATGTTCGTCTCTGGTTTCTTTTCGAGCTTTCAATATATTTATTTAAGAAAATGTGAAATAAAAATTGAAATAAAAAAATGATCCAAGATATTTTAATATGTAAAATTAAAATATACTTTAATACAAGTAAGCGATTTTCATTAATATTTATATTGATATAAATTGTTTATGTATCGAAAAGGGTTGATGGATTATCAATCCTATGCACATTGGAAGTATTCACTAGTGTCATTAATATGGCACCTACCATTAATGGAAGTATTCACTAGTGCTATTAATTTTTAATTAGGACATGTTAATCATGTTGGATTACTGAGAGGGGGGGTGAATCAGTAATAGAGAAATTTAATCATTTTTAACCATATAATGCAAGTGTTATACCAATGTAGCATTATCATCCAATATTTGCAGAGTAAATAAACAATGAACAAATGAACAATCATACACATACACAGTACACCAATGTTTTTACATGGAAACCCAAAGCGGGAGAAAACCACAGAAATTTAATCATTTTTAACCATATAATGCAAGTGTTATATCAATGTAGCATTATCATCCAATATTTGCAAAGTAAATAAACAATGAACAAGTGAACAATCATACACATACACAGTACACCAGTGTTTTTACATGGAAACCCAAAGCGGGAGAAAACCACAGAATGTTTTTTCTTATATGTCTTGAAGAATTATATTCATTAGAAGCACCTAGTTCCTTTGTTTTCCAATAGCAACTGGAAGGAGGATCCAACCCCCTAGTTTCTCAGGCTACAACCTGAGGGAATATCCAACTCCCCAATTCTCTGGCTACAACCAGAAGGAGGCTAAAACCCCCTATGTTCTCTGGCTACAATCGGAAGGTGGCTACAACCACTTGTCCTTGCCTCATCCAACTGCCTTGACGTATAAATAGAATGATGGAACCACTGTCACACTATCACTATTTGATATACTGTTGTAAACCTATACCAATCAACCTGCACCAAACAACATGTACCAATATCTTGAACCATGCATCAACAATGCATCAACCTATACCTCAACCTGTAATCAACCTATACCATAAACAAGTGCATCAACCATGCACCAACATGTACCTCAACCTCAACCAAAATCTCTCATCAATTTCATCATCCAAATCTGATTTGTAAATCTGTAATAGACCTGGTGTATATGATCACATACCTGCAAACCTTCCTTAACTTTAACAACAAGAGACTAGTATTTTCATCAAACTTTACTTTAGTCTCACATGACTAGTTTTGGATTAGTCAACAACCCTAACTTGAAATAATCATAACTATGTACCTGTAATGAATAAAGATCTGAAAATAGTACGCAATGTTCTTCAGTGTGTTTTATGCAATTCCTCCAGGTGTCACTACTTGGAACCTCTCAGAAAAGGAGTTATAGCAAAAATGGCATACCTTGTTGAATTTTGGCTTATTCTAGAGAGAGAAATTGTAGAGCGTGCCCTGCACGGAATATTTGTTGTATGGATCGGAAAAGTGTACATAGAATACTACAGACTATGCTCTAACCAACACATTTGGTATAACTGAATTTGGATCTGTTATGAATAAGTTATGAGGTTTTTACCCGAAACACATGTTTTAGACTAGTTTCGGGACTAGCCACAAACCCTATTTTCCATGGAGTTTAACTCCAAAAATACAATGACCCACAAGATGAAATTTGTACCATAGCTACTTGGATATTTTTCCTCAATGGCCTCCCAAATTCACTGTCTGAATCATTCTATAAAAAGCGTTATTGTGAAAACGGTGAGATGACCTGTAAATAACATACCTTAGAAAGCATCATCAAATGAATTTATCCTCCCTTGAATTTTGGCCTTCTTTACTTCACCTTCCCTCTGAAATTCGGCTTAGATATCCTTTGGTTACCTCAGTCACCTGTAGATATTCAATATGCTCAAGTATGATTAAAATGAGAGAGCCTTGCCTCTTATTTATACTTTCATGTAGCTTCCTCAAGGGGTTACCTTTTAACCATCTTAACCCAATTTCCTTATTTAGGGCTAACCCACTTCTAACCACTTTCCATAATTAGAAATTTCTCTATTTACTTTATTATTTAAATAATCCTTCTTGACTTTGTCACTTCACTTTATTTTTTAAATAATCCTGTTTGACTTTGTCACTTCACTTTATTATTTAAATAATCCTCTTTGACTTTGTCAGTTCACTTTAATATTTAAATAATCATTTTTTACTTTTTCACTTCACTTTATTATTTAAATAATTTCTTCTTTGCAAGCACTTTGACTTCTTTGACCTTTTGGGGCTTCAAGCCAACATATGAGGGTCCTCCAAATTCATAAGGCCATAACTCTCAAACCGTGAGGAGTTATATGACGTTCCACATACCACCAGAAATGGCATGACATGTGCTATCCATATAGAATAGTATTACCTGGAAATATATCAAAAATCATACCATTATACATCAAACAAACTTGGGTCCATTAGCCAAACCTTTGTGCTACAGGAATTCACTACCAGACTTTCTTCAAGGGCTGACATCAATGACAACCAACCAAATCATACACTACCTTGAATTCTCAATATACTCCAAATTCAATTAAAAAAATGAAAATCTAAATGCAACAAACCAAGCCTTAGTAGATGGTGTTATTTTTTATTTTTTGTTATCAGGTCACAAAATCAAATTATTTTTTGAAACTTAAGTTTTTTCAATCAAACTTAATGAAAACTATGTTTAATGTGTAGAATATAAGTAGTGTTAGGTTCATCATACACATTTTTCAAGTAGCTCATAATTTCAATTTTGTTTGATTTTCTTCAAAATATTGAAATCTAAATGCACATTGTAACAATTTAATATATCAACACTTTTGGAATCAAAATTCACAATTTCATAATTAAAATTGATACTTTTTAAGATGTCTTTAAAAATTTTAATTAGAATTTTAATCATACACTACCTTGAATTCTCAATATACTCCAAATTCAATTAAAACAATGAAAATCTAAATGCAGTAAACCAAGCCTTAGTAGATGGTGTTATTTTTTTATTTTTTGTTATCACGTCACAAAATCAAATTCTTTTTCAACTTAAGTTTTTTCAATAAAACTTAATGAAAACTATGTTTAATGTGTAGAATATAAGTAGTGTTAGGTTCATCATACACATTTTTCAAGTAGATCATAATTTCAATTTTGTTTGATTTTCTTCAATATATTGAAATCTAAATGCACATTGTAGCAATTTAATATATCAACACTTTTGGAATCAAAATTCACAATTTCATAATTAAAATTGATACTTTTTAAGATGTCTTTAAATTTTTTAATTAGGATGTTAATCATATACTAATTCTCAATATACTCCAAATTCAATTAAAAAAATGAAAATCTAAATGCAGCAAACCAAGCCTTAGTAGATGACCTGTTATTTTTTATTTGTAGAATGATATTATTCCTAGAGATATTAATAGAGAGGTGGATGATTTTATGAAAGTTACTACATTTAGTAAAAGTTTTTCTAAGCCATCAATAGTCCCTTATAATGACATGGAAATGGGTCCTAGTTTTGATATGAAGTTATCCTCTTCATATGAAAAAGTATTTCAATCATTGCAAATAATGAACGCAAATCCTATATGTAGTAAATTGGTTATGCATTAAAGGATTTGTGTATACGATGGATAATTTGTAGGATTAGTATAATCACCTAAAGTATAGGTCATTTTAGGTTCCCCATATAATTTATACTTTATTTCCTCAAATTGTAAATAAGGCTCGGTAAACTTTATAATTCATTAAAAATATAACTTTTCTTATTTGAATGGACGATGAAAGTAAACTAAACCAAATGATTCTACAATCCTAGATATTCATAAATACGTGTATTTCAATGCAAAATATAAATTTTGAAATCTACATGTCACTTGTTTAAAGAAATTGTAATGGTATGTCATCTTCAATTATTCATTCATGATCGACTTTGGACATTTTCCATTTTCTAACCTTTGTTTTTTTTCTTGATTGAACTTCTATTAACTTTATCCACGATGCACATACCAAATGACTATGTTGACAACTTATGACATCTGACTTGTAGTATTGAAAGTGAACATGAGTATCGGTTTGATGGGTTTCTTGAAAAAAATATCCTTTCAATACGATGGATCCTCTTTCATATATAAAATCGTTATCATCAAAATCTTATAATAACCTCATCTTTTGTTATGTGCATCGCATCAAATAATATTTCATGTTTTGATTGTTGTCTAGAGGTGCAACCATGGAAAATAAATCTCCTGCAAATAATTCGATATGTTCCAACAAGTAGTTCGTGTTATATTATCACACAAGTACATCTACAAGTTGTTTAAATATTTAAACATAAAAATTACCATCTCTAACAAGATCAGAAACTCTATCACCATCAACCGAAACTATAGTTTCATTTGATTCCATCTCCTATGAGATTACAAGTGGAATTTTCCCTTTTATATTAAGTTTGGTATGTCTCCAAGCTTCAACATATTCTGCATTTTCATTTTCATAAATCTCTATGGATTTTGTGTCCTCTATGCAAACTGAACAAAAACAAGATTAATTTCCTCTATCAAATGCAATCACATTTTTATAGCGTTTTGTTTTAACTAAATGCACTTTTCGTGTCCCATGTATTGTACCGGATTCATATAGGATTGATCTATTTACATCTTGCATTCCAACATACCAAAAAAACCTGCACAAGACAAGAACTTGTTAACTTTAAATCTACCAAGAAAGTGATTGAATATCATATAAATTTGAACATGCGAATGAAAATATCGTGTGTACAAGTGTAACATGTATATATATACACACCTACGCACATCTCTTGACAAAATATTTTCATGTCTTAGTTCCATTTTGAACCACTCAACAACTTGATCAGTGGATTCAAATCGATTGGCATGAGGGTTCATCTAACACCTTCGAAGTGCTCATTTTACACATGCCCCTGCACTGTTGTCCTCTTCTTTTCCATGACCAGTCTCAACAACATTCAACAATGTGTAATGTTTGATTTCTTATGAAGACGACACAACCAATAGAATGATCGTGAATATTTGAATTGACTCGCACATCCATCTGACCATATCCAATGTCGATCGAATCTGATCCCACGTTCTTTCAATGAATCATAAAATTTATCAAAACAATGTTGGACATAATGTGTAACGTGTGCTCGATCATCACTTATATAAAAGTGATATTATTTAATAACATGTTGATTGTTGTTGGTTCTTTCTATGTTATCAAGACTATGTTGAGCATGTCTATATAGAACGTGGACAAATATAGTGATTTGATCGGAATGATAATATTCACTATGTATTTATTTTTGTGCAGTGAATGTGTAATCAGGGATGATTTTAAGGATGGAAATTTATTTTAAAATGTAGAAACCTTGGCGAATCTTACTAATCCTTCATATGCCAACTATAAAAATTTTGGCGATATTTTTGTAAAAATATTCAAATTTCTAAGGATTTTATATAGTTTGTATAAAATTTTGGCGATTTTTAAGGTAAAATAATTTTATCCTTTAGAATTTGGGCAAATCATTTTTATAATAGTGAATCTTTCTTGGGGAAAAACCATGGAAAATTAGCCCATGAGCGAAATTTAGCCCCTAAAATCATCCATGTGTGTAATTCTCTGCAAAATAAACTACAAACAAAATTGTCCATGGTGGAAACACTTCACAATATTGTTTGAATTTTAGGTCTTTCCATCAAGGTCTATGTGAATGCTTGGTGTATTTATAAATTTCTTCCTCAAACTTCTTCAAAAAATCTATCACACATATTTTATCTACTTTTAAATCAATCCTTTTGGAAATAACATTTGAAGAATGTGTAGTCATGCTACTGATATATTCATATCTCTTCCAATTGATTGTTATATTAGAAAATGATTGATCATTCATATCAATAGGATACTTTGAGTGAAAAAAACTTAGATTTCCACAACGAACAGATTTCTTTCCACCAACACATTTGTTTTGGTAAAATAGTTCATCACCTTCTATTTCACATAGAATTTCAGATATAAAAGAACAGAATGTGGAAGGAGGAGGTGAACTTGACCATAAAGTTTTACCAAAATCAAGAAAAGTGTCATAATATAACTCAAATTCCACATGATAATGACAACAACAAGTGTCATGAATAATGATGGGTCTAACAAACGATGGTCTTTGCTACACAAATGTATTGATGGAAATTTTAACTTATTTGTGCTCTTCTTTGAACTTATTGAACAATTCTATTTGTGTCATTGGAAATATATGTTTTGGATGTTCTTCATATTTTGTTTGTGATATTCTTCATCGCAACACATCCCTTGTATGTGGTGAAACACGAGATTCTATCAACCAACAATTACGAGCCAATTCTTTGACATTTTCTGCAAGTCTATCTTTGTAGGGTTGTCTAGAAATAATTGTCCAACATGCAAGTTCATCATTTGCATCTATTTCCAATCGAAATTTACTATGTTTGTACAATGTTTTTCTTGATGTTCCCGTCACTTTTTCCATGTGTCATGTCAAATGATATTTTATATTGCTACATGAAACAATTGTTGTTTGTATCACTCTACGTGTAACAATGACATATTTTTTTCAAAAATTTCCAAAATCTTTTAATACACTAGTTATATTGTCAAAGACATTTTGTTTCACCTTTGTATCTTTTGTCGAATTTTGAATACCCAATAATCATGTAGCTTCTTTTAAATTTCTTGACTTTATTAGACAGAGTAAAATTTGAGCTTGTACTATCACTGATTCATCTTTGAAAAATGTATTATACATATTCGTAACATGGTATATTATATAATGATTAACTTCTTTCTTCCCAAATTTGTCAGTATCAACATTTTATAATATTTCATCATCAATGTTGATAGATTCTTCTACATATTTCAATTTTAGGTTTATATTAAAAAACAAAACCAAAACATAAATTCACTAAATTATATATACAAGTGTTTGAATCTTATATCATCTAGAGATTTATGTGCATACCAATAGGTGATTCAACTTATCCTTCAATTTCGGTTTCAACGACTTCATCGATGTTATGAGGCAAATCTATTTATGTTTTTTTAAAAACATCAAATCTGAATTACAATCAATTAAACATTTTAAACAATAATTTAAATAAATGATTCTATACTTTTAATATAGAAAATATGTGTACATGCATATACCTAGTTGGACTTCTTCTTGTTGAAAATCTCTATTTACATCATCATCGTTTCTTTCTTCAATATTTCCATGTTCTTGTTTCTTTCTCCAATAATGTTCTTTCCTTTGTTTGTTATGGCAAGTTTTGTCTCAAGTGCAATCAAAATTTCTCTTGTGCAATCTTTTGTTTCCCATGATTGTAGTTATCTGTAAAAGTTAAATAAAAAAATCAACATTTCATAATAGCCTCATAAAAACTTCATTCTCACAAAAATTATTAAAAGATAATTTATCAAGAATTTTATGTTCAAAAATGCCTTCACCTTGAAAAAATGTTCAACAATGCCTTCACTTTGAAAAAGTGTTCAACAATGCCTTCACCTTGAAAAAATGTTCAACAATTCCTTCAATATATAATAATTTTTTTGCATTCAAAACATCAACCACCTTGTTTAAAACAATGAAAAAAACGAAAAAAAAAATGATTCAAAGTTTTGCTTAGGGGGTCCACATATGCAAAACCATGAAATGAGAGTGTGAATTGTGTTGAATTGGTTCAGTCGAAAGCATATTTATAATATTCCGTGCCAATTGAAATGAAATTACGTGTCCCTTCATTTGTTTTTCCAACCAACGGAATTTTCTCACCCATCTTTCAGCCGAAAAACTAGGAATCCGTTTATTTTTTACGAAATCAGTTAGTAAAATATCTTTCGGCCAAAAAAAACACTTTTCGGTCAAAAGATTCTTTCAGCCAAAAACCTGTGAATGGGATTGTTTGCAAGAACATGATAATTCCCTCCAACTTCCTTGCACTTTGGAGGTTGCGTACTCCTGCAAATACTTAGATTTTATATTTGAAATTGATATCAGTATTTGCAAAATTGAATCTACTTTCTGTGGATATAATTTGTTTTCATTTTCATTATTTTATCTAATTTTATTTAATTTTATAAAAAAATCACTGCATAATATTTTCAGATGATATTATGATTCAGTGAAATGAAATATCCATATCTCTAAAAATAAACAGTGGAAAATTTAGAAAAAAACATATTCACAATCCTTAAATTGTTCTCTTCAAAAGGGTATTTTTAGATTTTAATTTTAAGTAAAAATTAAGATAGATACAAGCTGGGGGAAAAAATGTGTTTAAAATCTGCAAATGTTTCATCTTGGTCAACTTCAAAAAATTATAGAAATTATAACATTCATCTGTTAGATTCAAAATTATAGTCATAAGAAAATAGAGTCTTTGTAGATTGTTGTAGTATATTTTGTTTGTCAAAAACAAAAGTTTAATAATAGATACATTGTTGGGGGAAAACATAACTCATTATCATTCCTTTCATTTGTAAGGAACATACTGTGAAACAATTTCCAAATTGACATATCAAATCTCAATAAAAATAATTTAAAAAATAGTCAATAGAAAGCTAAAACAATTCTTCCCAAGTTTTGTTTTTACTGTAAAGTCAAATTCTAAATAAAAAAAATACTTTTGTATACCAGAAGTTGAAGAACTTGTAAAAATATAATTTTTTTTTCTCATAAAACAAGAAAAATAGACACCCATCTTCATGATTTCACCCGTCCACAACCATTTTAGGCTAATAACAAAAACTAAGAGGCTTGATTAAAACATTTAGTAAAAACTTGTCAGAACTCTCTAATTTGGAATCATGATATAAAGAAGTTTCTGCCTAAAACCTTCGCAACCATAAAAATTGCAACTTGAAATCATGATATAACAAAGTTTCAACCTGAAACCTTAGCAAACATCAAAATTGCACCTATATTTGTCATAAGCCCGCAAGGTATCTCAACACAACTGGTCAAGTAATGTTGTTATTAATCTCCATACATATACATTAATAAAAATCCATTATTAACAATCCAATCTCTATGATATATATATATATATATATATATATATATATATATATATATATATATATATATATATATATAAGGATCAGTACAGGACGACGTGATCGAGATTGGATGTGAACAAAATGAGTAACATAGGAAATCGGAGCAAGAAGAAAAGATTGAAGATGACTAAGTGACTAGGATATCAGTTGATCTCAACTGGATCTTAATCTTATAACAACACCACACCAATTCCAACCAACAAAGTAAAGAGAAGAACAATAGTTTAAATACATGACGAGCTAGAAGAGGTGGTGATGTTCTTTCTCATAAGATTTTTTTTCTTCTTTTTTGGATTCCTTCTTCTCATGATGCTCATGGAACACGTAACCCCCTGCTCCCACTGCAGTTGTTGCAACAGTATCCTCCTCAAGCTTGTGCTTTTGGCCATGATCTGGATCCTTCTTTTCTGTGTACTTCTCGTGTTTCACATGGAAACAACAAGTTGGAGTAGGCTAGGCTAACTCGGGAGCAAACAAACCCACTTTTCAGGTAAAACAATGAGCTTGAATCCGGCCAGATTTTAAGGGGTAGTCTTAGTTTCACATGGATCAAAGTTCCATGCATTTCATAACCTTACCCCAAGGGTTTTTCCCCATTTTAAACCAACCCAGATGTTGAAAAAATCGATCAGGGTTTTGGATTGGCCAAACATTTAAAATGGAGTCGTCGGAGGAACTATCGGAAAGGTAACTTGGGAGGGAATATTTATGCCTAGTTAGCCTATTCCCAACAATTTATGAAATGTGTATGGCATCATATCTATCATGTGCAGTCACTCTACCCGGTTTTTTCACTCGACTTGGAAGACCCATGTTGCTCGACATATGGGGTCATGTGGCATTGTGATGTTTCATTCAAGGAACACCCATGTTGCTCAACATATGGGGTCATGTGGCATTGTGATGTTTCATTCAAGTAACACCCATAACTGAGCCCTGAGCTACAGGTGAGTCAAGTTGCAGACTCAACTTTTCTACTTGGTACTAATATGCACACCCAATCGTTCCCTTGCTTTCGCCATTGTAACTCGTAGAAAGCACTTATATTTGACAATGAACAGTTCATGTACTTAAACATACAAGCATCATAGAACATGCAACACATATATAAGGAATGACAGAGAAAATAGTTTGGGAAAAACTAATTTTGCTAACACCTATACAATGTTTATTATATAAGATGTGTTACAATATAATTCAATGCCTTACAAGAAGGGGAGTGCAAGGTTCATTACATAAGTTTACAATAATTTTCCAAGTTGCCTCTCGACTTTCCTATAGCCCCATACCCATACAACCTCCTTTCTCTATCGCAACCGAGTTTTCCTTAATTGTTTTAAGTCTGCCTCCATGCTGCACACACTGTCAACTCAACCTAGACACCCACATACCCAAAATCCAAGGGGGATAAAATCCAAAGTTAACCTATCATTCACTTGACTATTGTTCAACTTATGCAACTCTTCGTTGTGTGTTCTACCGAGTTGTCGTCCTCCTCTAGCTCATTTTTCTTGTCATATATATATATATATATATATATATATATATATACTTTCTCCCATAATTGAAATGTCACACCATTTGGTATTTTAGTCGAGCCGACCTTCCAACTAATCACAAGATGTGCATATGGGTCGAGCCAACCCATCAACTCATCATATGCATTGTCCAAGCCATAACTACTCCACCACTTGTTCAGTCGTTGGTTTCATCCACATCTCCCAACTCACCTTTGTCTAAGTTGGCCCTATTTGTGCCTTACATAATCTGAACTGGTGTTTTCCTTACACAAACTCGTCTCATCGAGATAACATCCTTTGTAAGTAAAGACGTAAGTCTCTTTGGGTCCACATGCCCAAGTCATGCCCCGAGGTACTCCTACTTGTTGCCTATATGAGATGGTTGTTATTCCACATTGCCAGATCGAGCATGCTCTTAGCCAACTTGTTGACCGATCATGTCTCCAAGATCATCATGGAAATGTGTTCCCTACCTACATGTCATAGGCCTTACATCTTCCCCCACTAGAAATTGGTTTTGTCCCTGGAAATATCCACTGAATACAAGTTCCATGATGTTTCTTCTCAACTTCTATATTTTGTCCTCACACCATCATCATCTTCCCCAACTAGAAATCGATGTTGTCCCTCGATTTTGTCCTCACACTATCATCATCTTCCCCCACTAGAAATTAGTGTTGTTCATGGAAATATCCATTGAATACAAGTTCCATGATGTTCCTTCTCAACTTATGGATTTTGTCCTCACACTCTCATTGTTGTCGAAATTGATAACTCATACAATTGTTTCCAAATAACCTTCCCTTGGGAAGATCACAAAGTTTGTCCAAATGTTGAAATATGTTGATGATCCAGATTTATGAGGGGACGAGATAAAACATAGAAATATAACAAAAACATAGAAATATGATAAACTCAAATTCTATTAATGAACGAAATATGTGTCAGTGTTTCATGGAAACCTGCACAAGAGATCTAGCTAAAGCATACACAAAAAAATATTATCAAGAAAGGGAAGAGAGATACACAATGAATAATGAGAATCAATGCATATTATGATCTTATCATGAGTGAGTGATATTCACTCATATAGGCAATGACATCCTATAATTAGGAATGCATGCATAATATTGATGGTCTAAGATTAGAAACTCTAAAATAGAACTAGTCAGTTAACTCCCACTAAACTAGTGTTACTCCCACTGAACTATTGTGCCGAAAATATAAATTTCTCCAATAGCCCCCCTGAACATCACTATGGAGTAAAAAATGAGTCCTGGCTACTAGGCCATATTAGGTAATCATGTACAATGCAACTAATGAACACTGAATAAAAGTGAGGAAAGAGGGAAAACCACCTGGGAACAAAACCCCCCCCTTAAAAGATAATGTATCAAAAGAAGAAAATGGCAGTTGCTAGGCAATTGTGTTCTTCACTGCAAGACGATCCCGCAAAGTCTGAAACTTCTTCTCACTGAAAGTATTTGTGAAGATGTAGAAATCTTTATGGATCTGATGAAGTCCTTTGGCAACCTGCCGGGCCTTGTACCTCTTGATCCTGTGGACCCATCTGCACTTGAAAATATTCATTTATGGTGGAAGTGGAACTAGATGCCAAGTTTAATTCTCTAGGAGAGAGTCATTCTCCTTCTGCATGGATGCTTGCCATAATGGATTTCCCACAACCTTATTGTAGGTCTGCGGATCAGTAGATTGAGCCATCTAGAAATGCATGGGCATCGCAGGTTCTAAAGATGAAAATACATGAGAAGACTCCTCATGTTGAGATCGAGTCCTCCTCAAATCCAATGGATTCCCTGCAAGGTTTCCTGTTGGCTTAAGTGTGGTATGTGCCTTCTTGGGAATCTGGTGAAGCTTCGGCATTGGCTTCTTATCTAGATGTACTACCTTCTTATTTCCATGTAAAAAATCTGAGTGTATGGAATCATCTCTGATGTCTAAAACTAATGGAAGCAAAAGAGTATATGCATGATTCATTGGAGGTACATGCAAAGTACTCTCCTTATGTGTAAGTAGAATAGAGGAGTCATCGTCAGAAAAATTAGTGAATTTATACAACCTTGACTTGTGATCCACCTCACCAACTGCAATGATGGAATTGTCATGCATGTCAATTATTGAAACTGAATCTGATGTAAATTCAACATTTTTACCTTTCTGAGTGATCTGATAAACTTAGAGCAGATTCATAGAAAGATTTGGAACATGTAGAACATTCTCAAAACTTCCATTGTGGAGTTACACTCTCCCTTCTCCTGCTACTGCTACTGGAGTATCATCCCCCATGAGAATAGGGGGTCTTGAGCATGGAATCAAAGAAAAGAAAACTTCCTCTTTCACTTCCATATGATCAGATGCACCAGAATATATAATCCATGAATTAGATGACAAATTAATTTCAACCAGAGCATGATTATTACCTTTCTTAGGAGCAGGATCTTCTTCCTTCTACTTCTTGACTCCCTCTAGAATGAAGTTTCCAAGGTTGCTTTGTTGAAGTGTCTGTTCCATAAGATCGATATGTTTCTTCATGCATGTGGATTCTTCATGATTCGGTTTATTGCAGTAAGTGCACTGCTTTCCCTTCTTCTTCTTCTTCTTCTTCTTGGAATTTGAAGAGTCTTTGGAACCTGAAGAATCATTAAAGGGTTTGGAATATCCCTCCTTCTAGTTTTGTTTCTCCTTTCTATTTTGTTTGGATGATCATTTTCCATCATGCATAATGAGTGCATGTGCTTTGGGATCCTTGATGAGGCCCATATGTATGAGTTTTGTTTGCTCTTGTGTAAGAGACTCAATGAACTGATCCAATGTAGGCATTTTCCAATTTGTTCCAAAAAGACATCTGCTGAAATGGAAATTGGAGACATATACAACGTATTTTGGTCCTAGCTTGGCCAATATTGTTAGAATAAGTTGTTTCTCTTGTGTATACTTGTCAATACCACATTCACTCAAGCTCAAAATCAAAGATTTAAATTTAGTAAATAAATATTGTTTATTATCAAAACTTTTAGGGTCTAAGGTATTCAACTCTACCTCAAGCATATGACCTCGCATCTCATCCTGCTTTCCAAAGAGCCCTTCCAAAGTGGTCTAGATCTCGTTTGGATTCTTGCATGCAGAAACATGAAACCATAGATCAGTGGATATTAAATCAAGAAGTAGACATGTGGCATCATACTTATGGTTCTCCCATCTCATCTTCTCAATTGTTGATATAGGTTTTGTTTATGTCGCCATCGTCAAATTATATAATCCTTTCCTTCTGAGTTGGAATTCTACCTTGGGCTTCCAATCAAAATAATTGTATGGTTTGAGGATTACCACCAAGTTTGATTGTATAATAGCTTTTCTATCCATCTCTCCCACTGTTTCTAAGAACCCCTAAAAATTTACTCTCGATCTGCAAGTGAAAAATTAAGAAATCACGGCAGAAAGGGCACTTTAAGTGAAAATTTGTATCAATTTTAGGAGATGATATTTTGACTTACATTCTGAGACAATGGTGAGGAATCTCGCCAAACAATTGAAAACCCACTTGCATAATGGGTCAATTTACTTCTCAGGCAAGTCGTTTCCTCAAAAACTTAATATTCTGGGAGCCATCACTATAGAAAGGTATGACCACGGATTCGTATCAATTTCAGGAGGCTATCTTCCGGCTTAATGTCTGAGCAAATGGTGAGGAATCTCGACAAACGGTTGAAAACCCACTTGTAGAATGACTTGATTTACTTCCCCCAAGAGACGCTTCCTCAAAAACTTAATATTTTAGGAGCAATCACTGTAGAAAGGTACTACCATGGATTCATATCAGTTTCAGGAGGCTATCTTCTGGTTTACTTTCTGAACAAATGGTGAGTAATCTCGCCAAATGGTTGAAAAATCACTTGTAGAATGGGTCGATTTACTTCCCCCAAGAATCATTTCCTCAAAAAGTTAATATTTTTGGAGAAATCACTGCAGAAAGTTACAACCACGGATTTAGCTCGTTGAAACTTCGATTTTCCTTATTCTTTGGTTTGTATGTCTTGATCCAAGCAACGTAGCTCTGATACCATGTCATTGTTTCATGGAAACCTACACAGGAGATCTAGCTAAAGCATACACAATCAAATATTATTAAGAAAAGGATGAGAGATACACAATGAATAATGAGAATCAATGCATATTATGATCTTATCATGAGTGAGTGATCTTCACTCATATAGGAAATGACATACTATAATTAGGAATGCATTCATAATAGTGATGGTCTAAGATTAGAAATTCTAAAATAGAACTAGTCAGTTAACTCCCACTGAACTAGTGTGCCGAAAATAGAAATTTCTCCAACAATATGCAGGAATTGTAAAAATGCATAGTGAAATGAACTCGCTAGAATGGTGGTAAATTATCTCTTAAGAGAAAGAGATGTTGGATACGCTTCATTTGCAACAAGATTTACATCACACTTCATCGCATGCTTAAAGAACCTCCTTCACTTCAATTATATATGAGAGAGTGAGAGAAGAATAATTCTCATGATGCATGTGGGATAAATTGGTCTAAGTTTACAAAATTTCATAGGCATGTAAAACTCTAGGACCTCCTCGGAGGTCACCCATCCCAGTACTACTCTAGCCTAAGCATGCATAACTGCAGAGTTATAATGAGATCTAATGTATTAATACTATAGGAATTACATTACATTACAAATGGAGATAGCATTACATTACATTCCCCATCAAAAGGGTGAATATCATTGTTTATCAAAACCATGGGCTCGGAAACGTTGATTCAGTGGAGAAGGTGGATGGCCACCGAGATCCACCTGGATCAATCCTCCCCCCTTAGGAAGCAATGGTCCCTATTGTGTCAAGTTCCCTCGGGATATGGTGAAACTTTTGTTGAGTCTGAAATTTGGTGAGCCACTTGCCTTGTTAAAGTAGTTGTCTTGGTTGTACTTGGTCTGTGGAAGGATGTCATGAACCTATTGGTGGAGATGATGGATCCGTCCAACAAATTTCGTTGCATGATTTTCCTTGGCCTGAGTGTGAGGACCCTATTGGTGAAGATGCAACAAGAATAGCTATATAAATGGGGGATAATGGTTGAAACCCCAAGCACACATGAAAAGGGTCGTGGCCAATAGAGTTATACTGAACTTATGGAAGACTCTCATTCTATGGAAGGGAGAATCTATAGGTTGGAGCATCGAGTAAGGGAGAATCAGGCACTAATTCAATTGAATGTAGGATGTGGTAGTGTAGAGGCACCCTCGTAGGCGAAGCAGAAATATCTTTGTGCTCCTCTACAATATTTTCAACCTGTTTCTGTTGGATAGAAAGGTTTGGGTTCGAGGCTATAGTGATCGCAGTGAAGTTTTATTCACCCTCTAACTGGATCATGAAGAGGGAAAACTTTATGGTCTGATAAATTACTTTGTGGCACTGTTTTTCTGAGATCAATGAAGTGGAAATAGTCATAGCTACCTCTGGTACCCTATAGAGATAACCTCAAGATAGTATGACATTTCCACATCAATGGTTGTCCTAAAAGAACATCACATACTTCAAGTGGGGAAACATCACACGGTACCTCATCCTTTAAGGGCTTGATGTCATAGGATAGGTGTCATTGTTGGATGATGTGGATGTCTTGTTACTAAATCAATCATCTGATGGTGTATGGTTGGGGGTGTGGCATTGTTGGTAGCTTCAATCTCTTGACAATCTCAACTGAGATCGGGTTCTTCTGACTCCCACTGTCAACAATGAAATGTAGTGGGGTCCCCTTTACCCACATCTATGAGTGGAAGAGGCGCTCCCCCTCCTCGGGCTCCTTCAGTTCGCCTAGTTGTATTGTTGTGGTCGCGATGGTAGCAGTGGGTTCTGCATCGATGATATGTTTCCCGTTATTATGTTTTGAATCAAATTTCGAGTTGGGTTTTGATTCCTTTTCTTTGGGATCGACCACCAATGAATGTTTCGAGCAACATTCATTGATGTTGTGCTAGGGTCTTTTGTGGAACTCATACCACTTTCTGATGTCTTTCTTAGACTTCCCATCACCCTTCTTAGTTGATTGCTTGGACGGATTTTCTTAATATTGACTCTCGTTTCCTTGTCCTTCATTATGTGAGTTAGGGTTAACTTTTCCATGTTTTTTTGTGGCGTATTTGCAAACCCAAACTCCCACTTACTCCACTGCTTGAATTTCTACTCAATTTTGATTGCATATTGATACACATGTCCTCGTGAGGATATGTCCAAGAAATCCATCTATGTTTGAAATTACTTTTGAAAAACACTACGATACTTCAAAACCAAATGTCGCTCAAATTCTTTGATACCCAAATTTGAGTGTGAGGTATGAAATATGTTAGTGTACTTTGGCACTATCTAGTCTCTTTTCTGACATAGACTCATCCATCTCATGTATTGGTCATCATAACATACGACAGGGTAGAACTCCTCCTTAAGGGAATATTCAAAGGTCACCCAAGTGGGTTCTCTCCTAAATGACATAGATTCATTCACGATGTACCTCTCCCAGTAAACTTCCCACCAAGCTCTGACATGGGGAAGGGATTTAAGGAGTGAGAAGGTGATATTTTCACTCTTAGAAAATTTTTGGACGGAATAATAACCTTCTAACATATTCAACCATTTTTCTAGAGCATTTGCATCTATCTGGCCTTCAAATAAGAGGATATAAAAATTGAGTTGTACCTTGAAGGGTATCACACCTCCGAAATTAATGTTTGTCGAAGATGCCTCGGTCACCATTTTTAGTTGTCAAAGGATTTGAGCCAAGTTGTTCATCATCTTATTCCTCTATCACATGAGGGCTTCCTCGAGAAATGTCTCGAAAGGATCTCCTGCTCCATCGTCTCTCTTTTATGCCGCCATGGGAGGTTGTTTGGGTTGGTGAGAGAAGTTATCCTCAAGAGAAACTAGATTGAGACCCAACTCTCTATACCCTGACCTTATCAAGGACATGCTATGAAAAAGAACAAGTATCATAATGCTTTGACACCATTGATCCATATTTATCAAGAGACAAGATAAAACATAGAAATATGACAGAAACACAGAGATACTATAATACTCAATTTCTATTAAGGAATGAAATATGCATGAACTGTAAAAATGCAAAGTGAAATGACCTCACTAGAATGGTGGTATATTATCTCTGAAGAGAAATAAATGTTGGCTATGCTTCATTTGCAACAAGCTTTACATCACACTCCATTGCATGCTTAAAGGACCTCCTTCACCTCAATAATATATGAGAGAGTGAGAGGAGAATAATTCCCATGATGCATGTTGGATAAATTGGTCTAATTTTACAAAATTTCATAGGTATGTAAGACACTAGGACTTCCTGGGAGGTTACCCATCCCGGTATTACTCTAGCCCAAGTGCATTTAACTGTAGAGTTCTAATGGGATCTGGTGCATTAACATTGTAGGAATTACATTAAATTACAAATGGAGATAGAATTACATTGCATTCCCCATCAAAAGTGTGAATATCATAGTTTATCAAAACCACAGGCTCAAAAACATTGATTTAGTGGAGAAGGCGGATGGCCACTAGGATCCACCTAGATCAGTCAACCTGTTGTTGCATCATACTATGCCTCCCTTCTTCATGTGTATTGTTCATTGGATCCCATTAGGTTTTTCGACCAATTGGGCGATCATTGCAATCATCACATCCAATCAAAGAGAGTGCACATCTCCACGCCTAATAAATTATTTTTTATCTGCACCATGGCCATCATACCCAACCTTCTTGGCTCAAGGTAAGGTCCTGCCTGTTAGGAACCAAATATCAATATAGCATAGAAAAACCTCAAAATAAGTACTCAACGCCTTGAAAAAGAGATAAATTCAGATAATAAGCCTCTTCGAGGGGTCAACCTCCTTATGCCCACATAAATGTTCAATTACAAGATGATTCAAAATGAAAATGTCTCCTTGGTATATATAGGAGACTAGGAGGTACAATTACAACTAATGGCCTAAATCCGACATAAATAAAATAACATTACTAATATAATATGCCCCAATTAAGGGGTAATGAGCCACTATTTAGGGCTTAGCATGCCCCTCCCCTTGAGACAAGTGTTGTTTGCAACGCTTGAGTAACTCTGGATGCTTCTATATAAAAGACTCATCTTCCCAAGTGGAATCTTCAGTCGGTAGTTTCCTCAATTTAATGAGATACTCTGAAATGGATCTATTCCTTAGCTGGAGAATTCTTGTGTCAATGATGGCTTCAGACTCCAATATGATTTTTCCTTCCTCGTCAAGTTCTGGCAATATAGTTTGAACTGGGATCGTGTCACCTACAACCTTCTTTAAGCATGAAACATGGAAAACTGGGCGTACTCGTGAATATGTAGGAAACTCCAATTTGTATGCCATAGTACCAATCTTTTGCAACACCTTATAAGGGCCATAGTACTTTGGTGATAATTTATTATCCTTCTTGGCTTGCTTGAGGGACATCTGTTTGTATGGTTGTAGTCTTAAAAACACCCAATTCCCTACTTCAAAACTTATTTCACTATGTTGTTGATATTCTTGTTGTTTCATATGATTATGTGCCATGGTCAGGTTGTCCTTTAATATTTGGAGAACTTGTTGTTGATGCTCGATGTGATCTTCCATTGCTTGAACCTTAGATTTTTCTTTTAGAGAAGAAGTGATGGAAGGAGGGTGGTATCCATAGAGTGCCATAAATGGTGTCATTTTTGTTGCAGTATGANAGGAAGTGTTATACCACCATTGTGCCAAGGGTAACCATTTGAACCATTGTGTTTGATTATAAGAGACAAAGCAACGAAGGTAGCCTTCCAGACATTTATTCACTATCTTGGTTTGTCCATCAAATTGAGGATGATAGGATGAGTTATGAGCCAATTGAGTACCCATACAAGAAATACATTATGTCCAAAAATGTCCAGTGAAGATGGGATCTCTGTCACTTACAATAATCTTTGGGCTGCCATGTAGCTTTTGAACTGTCTCCACAAATGCGGTGGAAACTGTACTAGATTTGAATGGATGAGAGAGTGCACAAAAGTGTGCATACTTGGTCAGTCTATCAACAATC